>CM060900.1:342386131-342703631 GCA_030762935.1 Hymenopus coronatus
GATAAGTAGAGAACAATCCTAACAAAAAGCAAAGGATGTATTGGAAATGGCTTATTTCAGTACAGGTTAATTGAATTAAATCCGCCATTTGAAAAAGGAGATAAGCCATATGTTCTACAAAAATGAGATAAGGACACTTTCATAACCTATATATCAATGTTCATCATTTTGTGTAAAACAGTTGCAATTCTCGGTAATGAATAGGTTTCCTTCTGACATATTACATTTTGTTTCATTTGAAATAAGGTACAAGCCTCTAGTGAACATGGACTTCTAAACTTCTTCTAATTCCTTTATATCACATGATGTTGTGCTTTGCAATCGCCATTTGTTACCCTACATTTCCCGATTTTTTCTGTTGATAAACTAATTTCCTGCAGAATCTTCAACTCCCGGCAATACCTGTACAAGAGATGCTTTACAGTAGGAAGCCATGAGAAAATATCTTCAATGTTTAGGACATGAGATCGGGACATTCTTTGTCTATCATGAAGGACAAGCTCAGGAAGATTGCAATGAAGTGTGTACTTTCCTGCAGCAGTCCCTTGATGAAGAAATATCGTCTTCAGTAACAGAACTGCATCTGTTTATTGATGCTTTTCTTGGTCAAAACCGCAACCACGCAATGGTAAAATTAATTTTGTCATTAACATATAGTGGAAGATTCCAGAAAATGTATAACTTCTTCCCAATAAGAGGGCACTAATTTCTTTCCTCAGATAGATATTTTGGAATAATATTAAGAGGGTAGTGTTGATAATGCCTAACCCACAGGTTGCAAAGAGTCGTAATACTCTCGTTGAACTTATATTTAGAATAACAAGTCGAGGTGGCTGGCCGCGTAGCTCAGAACAAAGACAGCAGCAAAAATAGTAATTAATGGTTGTCAAAATAAGTTTCAAATAGTTCTTCTAAATATTGGCTTCCCAAACCTTTAAATGTTTCCTCACATGATTTTCCGTATTTCGTTCATGTTCGGAATAAATCCTCATGCTGTAAGAGGGGTTCCCGGATAAATCCCAGCCAGGGAATGGGAATTGTTCTCTACCAAGATTATCCCTACTCTTCCGAGAGTCTGGAAGTGTGGACGTGCGTGTGCATGTGATGAAATAAATAAAATTAAAGGAACAGAAACCCAATGACAACAGTACATGAGTTGAACACCATTGTTAATAGGGAATATGTTTCAGAGGGAAATGCCGTCGACAGGACCATGCCGTTAAAGGCGGGGTAAAACGGAACCATAGAAAAGTATCCAGTGAACATTTGGAGGAGTATCAACCTCTGATCGAATAAACCATAACATTTTGAAAACATTCCCATTATAAGGACATTACAACGGCTGAGATATAAGTATATGAATGTTTTGCATATGGCGTTTAAAGCTATTGCAACTTATAGCAACAGTGAAAGCATGCAATATCTTGTTTGTATAATAACAGCTGAGGTGTTCAAGCCTGATGCAGAAAATGGAAGTTATCTGCATGGCATAAAGTAATTTGTCTTGCAGATTTCTGAGCGATCCGGATCTTCTTTTTATTACAGATTTTCAGTGCTTCCTACCTCCATAATTCAACACGCATATTGCATATTCTATGATGTAACCCCGATTATATATGCCTATAAAAATCTATTTTGAAAGTAGAGAGTAACAAAGTGATAACTTGACTTGGCCCCTTAGAATGCATTCTGGACCGATAATATTCGTATTGATTATCTATAAAACACGTAGGAAGCTAACAGAAATGACGCACCGTAGGCAGAAACCTATGTTAATGATAGTGTGCTTTCCTCAGAAAACAGCCGTCGTTAAGGAATTAATGACCTGTTAGAAGAAACAGCCTTCTGTGACACATACTATTGAGGTCCAACGTGGAATCGTTGATGCGACAATCGATGTTCGATCTTTGGCTTATTGAAATTTGGCAGGAAATGTAGGTAGGTAAATACTGCTTTATTTTGCTAGCGTTCCTTTACATATCTCAGTGATTTAATTATGAATCAAGAATGCTGATTGATAAGGCTATAAGCCTAAGTAATTGTATCTCTGTTGTCCACAAATATGTCATGCTTGATATCATAAAGTATAGATACAATTTGGGTTTAAATGAGTTCATGAATAAAAATAATTTAAAGTTGCTATAATTTCCTTTTTTAAAACAATAATAGCGCTTATTAAAGTGTAATCATCTATAGGAATGTATCTTGCTCTGCATGAAAGATTACATATCTGAAGAACTATTTTCTTGTTTTCTAAATCTCATAAATAAGCAGATATTCTTCTGTGATCCGAAATAAGCGGCCATAAAATGAGAGAGTATTTAAAATAAAATTCTGTTAACCAGTTGGTAAAGCAATATACATATTAACATTACATCTTGTTAGAGATGCAGCGAGTGAATCCATGGGAATAACTGTCCAATTATTGCAACAAGTGATGCGAGAGCTGTCGGTGGAAATTTTTAATCACTTTTTATTGTAAATTCAATAACGTAGAGTAAAATGCTGCCAAGTCTTAATTCTGAGCATAGCTAGACAATACTAAAAATGTGGTGACACAAACTCATCGATTTACATAAAGAAACTACGGATGTACTGGCTACAACTATTTCGAAACTTAAACGCGCACTGGTCCTGGGCTGGTCACGAGATATGATAGTATTTACAGCATTTAAGAACCGTGCAAGGATTTTGTTCAAGTCATGTTGAATAAAGCACAATAAAGTTCCGAAAGCCCTTTCGAGAACATTTTTGTTTGTCACCACTTTGTGCGTTTACACGCACTTCAACACACCGCTACAGCATTATTACATGTTGTTGCGGAATCCACATTACATCAAGAATGTTGCGAGTACTCTCCATAGAAAATTCCCCACAAGCACACCGGATACTCTAGGTAGAAAAGCTCACTTAAAGCACTATATTACTTAGTTAAATCATTAAATCAAACGTTTATTCTAAATTTAAAACATTCTCACCTGGTCCATTCATATGATTTCTTCTACCTACTCTGCAAACAAACTTCTTACAAAGCAGTATTCGTATTTGTGCTCCATGCTAATCGAGATAAACATTAGCAGAATGGTCCTTATGAGTAAAAGGTAATACACTAGGTTAAAGCTCTCGCTATGCGACTGTCATTGAAATGTGCATGTTTTAATGGCCAGGAGTAAAACAAAAGAAACATAAACGATTTCCTGTTTGAGAAAGCATTTTAAAACTGAAACCATTAACAATTAGTGTCTTGGAAATTATTAGCTTCACAACAAAAATATATAGGGCACAATTTTTTTTATTTTGAGGACCTCTACATTTTTTGTGTAATAAGCTTTTGTCTATCTCTTACGATTTACCAGCATGCAAGTTATTCAGAATGAAGATAACTTCAGAGGTTATTCCTAGGAAATTCAAGGTATGCATTTTATTTTCATGTAGATGCCTTTAATATGCGATATTTTAATCTAAATCATTAAAACCATTTTTGAGAAAATCAACATTTTCGAAATTTTTTCCTTGTAAATGGTAGCCTGAAAACCTTCGTATCGCATCCGTGGAATTTTGTATTTAACGGACTTCACATTTTTCAGTTATGCTGCTCACACACTTACACGCGCGCGCACACACACAGGAAGACAGATACACTCGGAACGTATTCTAAAAAGGCATTTATGTATTCAGGGGACTACAATACATGCATTTCCGGTGTAATTTCTGTATCAAATTGTAGGTGGAATACAATGCCTTCTCTACCTACTATACACATTACGTACGTGATAAAGAAGGTAAGAAAGCTTTTCATCTGTTAATCTGTTAATCATATTGGATAAATATTGTTACTCAACTAAATTTTTCAAAGAAGCGTTTAACATTTTTTCTATAAAGAAATATTTAATTCCTAGGATTAAATGTATTAAATTGTTTAATTTAAATTAACTTACTTTACTTTAACTTAAACCTATCTGGTGCTTAATAGTTTCTGAAACATAATTTCTAGAATCTGAAATAAATATAATTTGGGGTCCACCTTTAAAATTGATCGCGCGAATACTTTTTTTTCAGTAAGGGCCAAGGCGCATTCAGGCACTGCGGCCAGAGACCTATTGTGCCGCATGCAACCTCCGGGAGGAAGAGATGGCATGAAGGATCCCAACGGTTGTTGCCCGAACTAAGTAGTGGCAGTTACGGATATTGCGGGGTCCCTTAAGGTTTAACAGATGGAGACACTCCAGAAAGCAACCTCTATCGCACCTCCTGATGAACAGTTCCGAACTCCGCTGGTTCTGTACCAGATGAGGAGGAAACAGTTGCACAGCGCATATCCAACTCTCACCACACACCACTAAACTACCCACTCAAATTCTGCACTCTGAAAGGAGTTATGAAATAAGATGTCGGAAAAAGTCCTGGAATTAGAAAACATCCCAGCATTTGCCTGGCGACAAGGAAAAAGCGCAAGTCACAATGGGTGGTCAAGGAGGACTGAACCGCGACAACCTGCATGCGGCCCACAGACGAGACAGCCTGAGGCATCCTACTCGGTTTGCGAACATTAAAACCCTTTTCATTGCAGTAACCTGATTTGCCTCACTTTAATTGAGAAACTGCACCTTCAGCAAATTTAGCTGCAAACCAACGTCAGCGTGCATATTTCATACCGTTCAGTCAATATTTAACAGTGTGCGTCTTAGGAAACCTTCCGAAAGACTAACATTACTAAATCTTTAGACCTATATCTTTTAAAAAATCTCAAAGAATGAGCGATTCTCTTATCCGTGTAGATCTATCCTCTACCGGCGAACTTTGAGTTTTCAATATTTAGATATATGCATACTGCATACTTACTGGAAGTCTTTATTTACTTTATTTAATTTTATTAATTGAATGATAACTCAGGACGTCTAAGCGTATGTTGTTACTGCGCCATGACAATTAACGATTTCTTTCATCTCCCTACACGATAACAGAAGGAGAGAGAGAGAGAGAGAGAGAGAGAGTTGTATCTTTTCCATTAGTTTAGTTACCGTCTATAACATAAAATTTCACTGTGAGGTTTAGTCCTCGTATAAACGTAATGAAAGAACAATATGATACCCATATTACACCGTCACGCTTTTTTCTCTCACCGTTTTTTTTTCGCGACACGTACGAAACCAAGGCGGAATTAGCCTTTGCGTGGTTTCTTTAGCAGCAGCAAGCCATTTCAGCACCAAGTTATATCAGAAGTATAACACTTTTTTCTGAAGAAGGACGAAAATATACCTATCTGAATTATTTTAGCTCTATCGACAAAATGCATGGGCATTTTAATTTTGAAGTAATCGTTGCTTGCATATGTACATCGTTTCTTCTAGAGGTTCTTCTGTAATACACAGTCATTTCAATCTCAGTTAATCTTAAGCTTTGATTCTCAATAATGATCTTCGTTGCCATTTTCTTTCAACGTAACACTTCCATGAGAATACCTACACTATCAATTGGAGTAAATAAACACACTCACCAACTCACATACACACATGTGCAGCTCTCTAATATACCATCAGAACCCTTGAAACCTTTCGAAAGATATCTGCAAGCACAAGCTCTTCTTAAAACAGTCCAAGATATAGCGACTTAATAAATAGGTAGGAATAGTTATGCGAGCTTGGACAGCAAGACCGCAATGTCCTCCATTTGTGTCCATGATGAGTACGATGGATAATTAGAAATGCTGAGTTGAATGTCTACCAGGAGCATTATCTCCCCTTCTTCCGGGGAAGTCGTCAACTGAGTGATTTCGTTCTGCGTGGGGCTATATTTTCCCTGCAATTTCACAAGGACAAAAATGAATACGCCAACTACGCGCGTCAACCCCAAAGGGGAAGACTATCGAAAAACCTCAATAGTACCGACAACGATCTATGTAGCACGCTGTTTCCGAGCTCTCCAGAATGGTACTGGAGGACATTGAGGTGTCTCACTACCTCACCTGGCATCTCCGATAGATGTACCCGATTTCCTCTGGATTTCGGGACCACTGACTTGCCGAGTCCAGTCCAGTTCGAACTACTACCTTTCAGAGGAGTTCAGATATTCGACGCTACATACTTCTGGTAACGCCAGAATCCCTCTTCTATAAAGGGATACTATAATTATTAAGATTTGGCGGATGGTGACAATTTTCAAATGATCCTAAGTACATAATTATTTCGTTGCTTCTAGCTGTATTATATCACTCAGTTTTTGGTCCCAAAGGATTTGGGTCATGCATCTTAGTAGACAAAATTCTTGACCTCCTCAGCATAAGAAAAATCCCATACTGTAGACACATTTCAATCATATTCCCTCATTTTAAAGTTACCAAGGTTGCCGCAGAACTGCAGGAAAGCTTGTGGCATAGTTACCTAATAGTGTTATTACACGTTTTGAAATCAAATCCTTTAAAATCCAGAAACTCGGTCGTAGGGTGTGTATTACCGCCATGCTTTGTTAAGTCTCATTCTCTCCAACCGCCATACGCGAAACAAAGACAATACCAGAAATAGAAAGTTGAAGGGGATACGCAGTTGCCCGAGGTAATCTTTTGATAACGTCGAATATTTGTTTGGTGAAATGAATAAAGTCTCCTGGGAATGAGGAGAAACTGGAAGTGAAATTCCTTCCCAGCGTGGGGAGATTATTATTATTTTTTGTAAGTACGAAACAAATATTCATTTACTTACGCGCTTCGCATTTTTCAAAGCCTTTCAGATTTCGATTAATTTTACGCTCTATTTCATTTTTATTGAAGAACGGAAAGGAAAATAAAACAATACTTTCGTGGAGTAGAATCAAAAGATAAAAGTGTACTTTGTATGATTACTGGTATCTTAATTTTATTGTAATACGGTATTCCTTTTAGGCTATTATTAAGCTCAATGCTATAAAATCAAAATAGCCAGTAAAGATATTTCAAATTTGACACATACCTACAGGATATGTTTATTAAAGTGTTATTACAGGTAACATTAAAAAAGGTTTGGAAAGCAATGTACGCACTCACAAATTTAACTGATTACCTGATTACTTGAACCTTAAAAGATCTTCACTGTGATGAATTTAAAAATAAAATTACTAAATAGATGATATTTCCATCATCTTTATTAAATCTGCACTGCAAGAGCAGTTTACACCTGCGTTCTGTTTAGAAACAAACCCCAACTTTTATAAGTACAGTGCACTGTCATCACTGATATCAATACTAAATTATGAATCATTAAACAGTACCTAATCCCAAAAGTGCCATTTTTGCAGAATAAAAATGCAAACTCCTGAAAGAACATCTATTTTTTAAGCGAACTAATTGTGGAATACATTTTACTTTTGTGTCATAGTAGTTTAGGTAAAATTCGCTGTCTGGTAAGACCTTGAACAGATCTTTAACCCGCTCTTCATTTTGGATCTCTTGCAGTTGGGAAAAAATTATAGCCGATATTCGGAGCAGGAATATGGGTTTTAAATATACAGAGGGAATAAATATCGGATTATTATCCTGATAGACACGACAGTTCTGTCTTGACCGCTCTTTGACCATATGGCAACAATATCATATGAGTGAAATAGTGCTAAAATTTACTCGTTTTCTATTTCAAATAACGTATGCCTGGAGAACAAATGTTTTAAGTGAAAACTTGTTTGTAGCAGAAAAAAGAAAACTTTAGTGGTAACAAGTGTGCAGCTGTAGAACGTTTACTGCTTACATAGAATACTACTTGTATGCAGTCTTAGAAGCTTCATTTTTCTTAAGGATACCTATTTTGAAGTTTCAAAAACCCAAAATTTAACTTCGAGTATATGAGGATTTAATTTAGCAAACAACTTTAATTTTAACACGTAGAGGTAGCGTTGGGCATTGTTTTAAATAAGCTTCAAATATATATTTTTTATTGTTATTTTGAAAAGTTGCTCTACAGGATTAAAATTTTAAAATAAAAATTGTCAAAGATTATCGTGAAATACAGAGCTGAACTTCAATTATACTACTAGTTTCGGACTTCAATTTCTTGCCTATAAATTTACAAAATATAACCGTAATTGTTTAATAAAATCACCACTAAACATGCTAAAAATGTAACTCATTATGTTTATCCTGCTATTTATAAAAACGTGTACAGAAATGCATTTACTCCAAACTGTGTCTCACACGGAACATTTGAAAACGAGTAAATGGCAGAAAATAAAAAACCGAAAAAGAGATTTTTAAAAAGTGTGACTACAATGCAAATTGTAAAAAAATTAAAAATAATTTAGTTTACATGTCTATAGGCCCTTCACTCTTTATTTTTCTCTGCAAATAATTCACCGTTTGAAAACCAGAGAGCTATCCTTTGAACGGGTTTTTCTCTGCATAGTAGGTAAAATATATCGATTTTACAGCAACTTTACAGGAAACTAAGCTTACAGAGAACATATTCAAATCCGTATAAGTCAAGCTTTAAAAATTCGCACAGCTATACAAGCCACACAAAGCTATATAGAACTAAAGTAGGTTTGTAGCGTTTAGTAAGACTAAAATCCATATTTATATATTTTAAAAAGCGTTTACCATTTGTCACAGATAGGTATCTTAATATCCGAAAGTGGTTATAGCTGAGATTCGCTTCTGACCACATACGAAAAATATACCTACATCCACATAGTCACCTGCCTAATTACAATAAGTGAATCACAGTTCAGTACCCGCTTATATGCAGTTTACCCATGAACAGAGATTTTAGGCTATATTTTAATCTGTTTAGTTGAATTATAGTATAGTACAGATATATATATATATATATCTTAACTCCTAGGAGGAACAAAATAGTATTGAGACAAAGAATTATAATATCGAGGATGATGTCATCACCAAGATTTTCAGGACGAAATCACCTGCAGATATTGCAGTGTTTATAGCGATATCCAGAAATGAAAGGTGGTGGCTGTCCAGATTGTTGCACTGGATAACAACCTCAAAGAGCGCTCATCGATTTCAACCTTAAATCATTGTTAGGCAACTCTAAAGGTAACTCTTACGAGATACTAACGTCGCTATCATCTAAATATGAATTAGTATGCAAAAAGAATATATAATGACCCTTAAAGGCCTGCAAAATACTGAAACAGAATACAGAAATGATCATAGAGAATACAAATTATAGAAAAACATGTCAAAATCGTAAAAATACTGGATAGACTATAAAGTGATCAGATCATCCTGAAAGATAGCAAACTGCTATAAAACGTAATAAATAGTGTTAAAAACGTGAAGAAACACTAGAACAATGATAGAAATTACTTTACAGATCTAGAAAATTGTTGAAGAAACGACATAAACTAGCATAAAATGTCACAAATTATTTTCAAGCATAAGAAAAGGGCTACAAAGCATATGAAAAGAACATTGCCTCAAATACGCTTAAAGCACCCTTAAACAAAAATAGTGTTAGTACACCTTCGTCGCTGACACAAAGTTCTTAATGAGCTTCCAAAGAATGCATTCAAAGTGGGCTGAAATACCTACTGCCTTAGGGCAGTGTTTCCCAACCTTTTGAAGTTCACGGCACCCTTGGGAATAACATTAAACACCAGGGGCACCCTTCCTTGAATTAAAAGAAAATTAAGCTTAATATGTTAATTTATTGAAATATTATATAATAATAACGTACACCATAACATAATACAGTAAACTTTACTACAATCACTGAATAAAAATACATCAATAAATTTTGTTCGATTAATAATTAATGTGAAACTTGTGACTGATGCTTAGAGCACAGATATGTGATGTCGGGTCTTACAGTTGGCAGTGAAACACGCAAATCATCCTCAAGGTTATTCAGTGTATTTCTTGCTTTGCATTTTATTGTCACCATAGCAGAGAAGGCTTGCTCGCATAGATAGGATGTTGAAAAGGGCAAAAGTGCGTTAATTGCTTTCTTCATTAGGTTAGGGTACTCCTCTCTCCGTTGAAGCCAAAAACTAGCCACCGACGCCTCACTCTTGGTGAACTTACCTTTGAGTGTGGAATCAGCGCAAAGATCAATAAATTCATCTCGTTCGCAAGCAAAATCTTCATTACACGCTTTCAAGACTAATGCCTCTCTATGCAGAAAACAGTGAGTTATAATAATGGATGGATTTTCATTGAGAGCTCTGGCAGTAAAACCTTTAATTTTCCCAGACATAGATGGTGCACCATCTGTACATATACCACAACAGTCTTTCCATGAAAGATCATGGTCATTGAGTTAGGAATTAATAGAAACGAAAATATCATGGCCTGTGGTTGTAGTCTCCAGCGGTCTACAGAACAGAAACTGTTCACTAATATCTTTTTCATCAATATATCTGATAAAACCAAGGAGTTGCGGTTTGTCTCCAATATCGAGACTCTCATCTACTTGCAAAGCAAATGTTCTATACGTTTTTATTTTCTCCGTGACTTGTTCGTTGATATTGCATGACATTTCAGATATCCTGCGGCTGATTGTGTTCTTGGACAGAGGAACTTTCGAAATTTGATTAGCTGCTCCTTCGCCAAGTATTGTTGAAACTATAACTTGACATGCAAGGCCAATGATTTCCTCTCCAAGAGTATGAGATTTCTTTTTTTTAGCTATCAGTTCTGCAACTTTAAATGAGGCTTCAACAGCAGTATCACCTATGGTCATTCTCTTTACCATTCGCACAGCTGTTTTCTTCTCCCCTTCTAATATATGTGAAAAATACATTACACTTTTCTGTGACACACTAGGATGCTTTGTTGTAAGATGCCGCTTCAGTTTGCTAGGTACCATGGCCTCGTTGCTAAGTGTTTCGCCACAAACTAAACACACAGGGATAGGGTTTTCCTCGTTGTTATTCCACTTAAATACATACGCTAAGTAGCTGTCCTGGTATGTTCTTTATGTGGTGAATTCGACGGTCCGGGAGAAACTGTAAGATTTGGCTTCTTAAAGCAAGCAGTAGGAGCCGACTGTTCACTTTCACTGTCCTGGCGTTTACGTTTAACAATGAACTTATCCATAGCTAAACACTGTGAATCAACGCGAGGAAGACAATTGAAAGCGCCAAGCGGCGTACGCTTTTATATATTCATCTGTCGAGGTCTCGGGAATGTTCGTGAGGAAGCGAGTAGTCTCGGGAATGTTCGGCAGGGTATAGCTGTAATGCCATCTGTGGGATACTAGTATAGCTGAATTATTGAAATGAATCGACCACTATCACCATCTGCCGTGCATGAGAGTAATTGATTTGACTTATTTTATTTCAAGACCTTACAAGACTTAACGCTTCAGTAGAAGGTATTTTTTTTTGTTTATCTCAATATCTCGCGGCACCCCTTAGCCAATCACACGGCACCCTAGGGTGCCGGGGCACACCGGTTGGGAACCGTTGCCTTAGGGTTTAACACTATCCCTATCGTTCTGAATACCTTAAAAGTCGTAAATGATCTGTAAGATGATATAAAGCACCACAAAATACTGCAAAATAGAGTCAAAAGGTGCTAAATGTCTATAAAGGTGATAAAACCATTATAACATACTGCAAAATATTATAAGATATTAGCAAAACGCCTGAAAATGACAAAAATGTCCATTTTAGAGTTCTATATATCAACAAAACTATTCGAAATATATGCAAAACAGCTAAAATGTCCTGAATCTAGCTGTTCTATAGTCCTAAACATCCTCCCCAATTGGCTTGGCATGACATTAAGGACATACTAAACAACAGTGGCAACGCTAAAAATCCCCATTAAAATCCAGAAAAAAATGTACCTATGTGAAAGCACTACAATTACTGAAAAATAGTCCCCAAAGCGTTCAAAAGTGCCTGTAAATGTGCTTAAAAAGCATTGGAAAGCACTTCAAAATATGAGTAAAACCGTCTGAAAAATCCTAAAATACCTGTTTTTAGAACTCTAAATACCCTCAAAATACGCGCAATGAGGTGTAGAGCTAAAAACACCCGACGAATACAGCAACTAGCTGTTCTAGAGTCCCAAACATCCTCTAAATGACATGGGATGTCATTAAAAAGCATTCAAACAACTGTAGCAACAGCAAAATAATCTTACAAATCCCCAAAAATGTATGTAAAAACACTTCAAGCGCAGAAAAATAATCCTAAAACATACTCAAATGCTTAAAAAGTCGTTAAAAAGCAATAGAAAACATTGTAAATGTTATCAAAAACGTCTGACTAAGCCTAAAATACTAGTTTTAGAGCCCTAAATACCCACAAAATGGCATTAAATTAGTTGAAAACAGCTAACAAATGTCAGATGAATACCCTGCAACTGGCTGTCCTAAAGTCCTAAATATCCTCCAAATGACTTGAAATGTCATTAAGAGATTCAGAACAGCTGCGCTAGTACTCGAAAAACCTACCAAGGCCTTATAAATTATCTGTAAGCACTCAAAAGCAGAGCAAAATTCAGCAAAATAATAATAAAAGAAGGTTCTTCAAACAACATCCCACAATATAAAAATCGTTAAACATGTCAAAATTCTAGTAAAACCCATAAAATAACTGTAAAACAAGGACTGAAAAGGACCATAAAGGACTGAAAAAGTACACCTAATACTCTGAGGCTCCCCCTCTCTTGTAGCATGGTCCCTCTTTCCCATATATGCTCACACTAGGGTAAACACTCCTTGAATTCCCTATCTTTCCCATGTATGATCAGGCTAGGGTGTATACCCTCCTTGAATCCCTTATCTTTCCCATGTAAGCTCACACTAGGGTAAACACCTTCCTTGAATTCCCTATCTTTCCCATGTATGCTCACGCTAGGGTATAGATAGAAAGATAAGCTTATTTGCCAGAACAAAGAACATTGTGTAGCAATGTCAATTACAAATAATATCAAAAGCAATTGGCAGTATCATAAAATTCATCCAGACAGTAAAATGGATTTCAAATCAAAGTGCGCTTCACTGTCCTCTTAAAAGATTCAAATAGATTTAATGATACTGTCTCAAAGGAGTTTTCTATCTTACTATATTTACATCTATTTATATAAATATTAGAATCTGGTGTGATGTAGATGAATTTCGGACCATAGATTGTATTTATGACTATTTTTCTTAGCAAATAAGAGGCAGTGGAACACAAACAGTGAAGTCAAAGTTCAAACACCCAACTGAACAAATAAAGGTTTACAATGAGTTCTGGGGGCTACAGAACATAACATTCGAATTGCCTTTTTCTGTAATAAACGTATATTTTTAGCTAAAGCATGGTTACCCCAAAACAAAATACCATAACTCAAATGGCTATGGATTTGTCCATAATAAATTGATAATAAAACACTGCAACACACATGATATTTAAAACACGTAACACAAATATACCTCTAGTTACGTTGTTGGCGATATAATCAATATGTGAACACCAACCTAGACCGAGTTCTAAATGAGTGCCTAGAAATTTTGTGCTAGTTTCAATTGAAACAGCAGGCCAACTAATATTAAAAGTGAGGTCAATTGTTTTGTTCTCATTGAGAACAAGACTATTGTATTTGCACCAATTATCAATTTTTTCTGTAAGTGCATCAAGTTTATCGTGCAGAATTGACAGAGATACTTACTGCCAAATCGTCCGCATACAAATATGTTTCTAGGCAATCATCTCGAATATTAAAAGGAAATGTAAATATTAAAAAATAACGGGACGAGCACAAAACTTTGTGGGACTCCATGCTTAAGTAATTTAAAATCAGAGTAACTACCATTTATATAAACAGACTGATATCTATAGCAAAAATAAGATTTGATAAAATTCAAGCTGTTGTTGTCAAAACCATAAAATGCAATTTCTTAAACAACATTTCATGAGATAAAGTGTCAAAAGCCTTTGTTAAACCGAAAAATCTTCTATGAACCAAATCACCATTATGAAGACATTTAAAACATTTTGTCATAAATGCAATTACAGCATCAATTGTGCTGCGAGAAGATTTAAAGTCAAATCGAAAATTGGTAAATAACGAATTTTCATCAAAATAGCGTGTGATTTGTTTGTTTAAAATAATTTCAAAAACATTTTACATAATTGGCAATATACTAATTGGTATATAGTTCGAGCAATCAGATGTAACCCACTTTTTATAAATAAGAATTATTTTGACAATTTTAAAAATTCACATGAATCAATACAATATTAAAATAGATCAGTTAAAGGTTTACAAATAAGTTGCGCTACCAATTTTAATATTTTTGAATTCAAGCCATAAATATTCAGGCATGCACTGCTGTTTAGTTTAAAATGGTAAGATAGACATGCTCAACACTAACATGACTGAACCGGTAGGTTCTCGTTGTTCTGGGCAACTTATCCAAAAAGTTAAAATCATCATGATTAACGTGAAATAATATCCTCAACTTTATCAATAAAAAGTTAATTAAAAAGTCTGGAGACAAATTAAGAGGTACCTTGTAACTGGTATTTAAAACATGGATGCAACTGACCAAATACATTTAGTTTTATTCTCATTGTTATGGATTAAATTGGAACAGTAATTGATTTTAATTGTTTTAAGAGTATATTTGTATTGTGGTTTTAATTCATTGTATCTATGTTTAAGTTGAGAGAACCCAAAATACTCACAGAGATCATAATATTAAAGACATCTTTGTTATAAAATCCTGAGTTCATCTGTATAATATTTATTGTGCTCATTTGACTGTTTACGCTTACACTGAGGTAAAGGAAAAGATTTATCGATAACATCTAAAAACATTTTAAGAAAATACTCAGGTTTATCTGCAGGATACCTGCTATACAAATAAATCCAATTTATGGGTTTTAATTGGTTAATAAAATGAAATTGACTATAATAATTAACTGGCCTTATGAGATTTAAATTAGGTTTAGAATTATCATCATTTTTTGTGATTTTTTCAGGATTAAAATAAAATAAAATTGCTTGTGATCAAATAAAAAAGTAGTAAATAACTTTGAGGAGCATATGTCACTATGGATAGATGTGATAATATTATCCAGACCAGTTCCTTACACCCTCCTTGAATTCCCTATCTTTCCCATATGTGCTCACTTGCCCCTGTGCCAGCTCTCTCCTATATTAATTAACTTCTGAGGCCGGTTCGCTACTACACGAACACATTCGTAGAGCAAGGGCGAGAGGTGGCGGTCTGCGGGCAATTCGAGAGAAATGCGCTAGCTGTGCTGTGAACTTGGCTAGGAAGTTGCAAGCTTGTGTGCATATGTGACTGGTATTCAGTGTAAACAAGTACCTCCTACCACCAGAGAGTTATTGCTATATGTTAGATTTGTGTACGTTATACCTGTAGCACTAGTTAACCACTGAGCACTCCATGTCCCATCTTTCGAGCCCTATTTGTGAAATTGCATATTTTACCAATACTATTATATTTATAGTAATTGGGTGATAAACAAAAAAACATCCAAAACGGTAATTGCTGTGGTACAAAATATATTCAGAAGAAGGGATGAAGAAAGAAATAAAGTAAGCAAAAAAGTAAGTAAAACTTGCATGGACAACTCTTGGGAGATAAATGATTAACGAAATCCAACATAACACTTAACACTCAGTCGCCTCATCCACTTGGCTTGTTTTGCAGAATAGTCTTGGAAGTTGCGAACTTTACAATATTCTCTTGCAACTGGCGGAAACTGCAAATCACTTGGATTGTTCAGAAATTGGGGGAAAGGGCGTGGCTGGTCCCAACGGTAGAAGGTTCTCACCCTTCCTCTTTAGCTGCAGCTACTGTTAACAAATCTTAAAGGAATGTTGCAACAATTTTGGTTCGCTCATACTTTCGAAAGTCGTTAATTTCTTTTGTTGCTTATTTTGCACTGCTTTGTAGCAAAATGTCAACTAATTTCCCTTTCCTATTTTATGCAGGCTGAACACAACAGCGGCCTCAAGAATATGTTGATAGGACAAAAGTATGTTTGGTAAATAAGAGAATGGATTGTCATTTTAATTCTTAGGATACAACATACAAGTAGGTAAAACTTTAAAATCTATGTGGCAGTTGGGAAAAACGCCGTTGCATATTAATAGAATTAGTTGTTATGTGACCACTTGTCGCTTATCTGGAATGCAAAACTTAGAGCCGCATTTGTTTTTCATTAGATAATATATAAACTGGTCTGTGAATAAGTCACAGATCTGAGAACAGCCATAGCGGACCCCTCGATATGCCAATAATCCCTATGCCTGTACCAGGAATCGATATCAGCACTCACTGTAGTCAGCAACGCTCTCGTAATTGTAAGCTTATCATTTTTTTGGCATACTAAGACTTTTTTATAAATTAATATCTAAACTTTGTTGATATTTAAACTTTATTAATATCATCGTTATTGTCATAGTTTTATCTTCCTCATCACAATTTTCACCATTGTCGTCGTTGTTCGTCGGCATCTCTGTCGATGTTCTTTTATCGATTGAGCATAAAAGATTGGCCGAAACTTAAGTGTTAGAGAATAACCACTTTATTTAACACTGTATAAGATAATACGAGATAATATGTTTAAATTTGCCAAACGTTGTGACGACTTCTGTGATTAATCAATCAGGTGCCAAAATCAGACCTTGGAAACAGTAAGAAGAGGAATGTATCCACACCTACCGGAAAACAATAAATGTTTTCTATGGGATCCAGCAAACTTTCTTGATAATGATTTAGAGTTTGTTTTTTTTTTTTATTGCTGACTGCCTCAACAACATTCAGTTTTCAAGGAATTGAACCAGACTTTAGTTTCCATCCCCCAAAAGGTATACCTGTAAAGTACGAAGCGTATCGCAGGTCTGTGAAAATAAATTGAATCATTTGGGACTCGGAATTGACAAAGCTCTAGATATTGAAAGCCTTATATGAGTATATTTGCTTTTCTTTCTAATTGTGATCACATACAGCTTGTTTATACACTACATAAAACATAACGTTTATTCAAGGAAACGACAGTTTCTGATTCTCTTATTAGTTGTAAACTTTAAAACTAACATGCCTTATTTCTACCGACAACCACTCATGACTCCTAACCTTAAGAGTGTGATAAAGCTACGGTTTTAGAATCGCAGAGAATTTTGACGCCACCTCCTAGTTTTATTGTGCATACAAATGTTCCGTGAAGAGCGATGAAGTGAGGGAGCAGAAGGGGTAAAATCTGATGGGGGCAGGATCAACGCAGTGGGGTCCATAACAGAACCAGGTTGGACATCCCCCGACGCCACTTCAATAGTATCTATACACACAGCTGGATGGACAGGTTCCGATGGAAACATTCTCTTCTTAAAGCGTACTCAGCAAATGACTTCCATCGCGCTAGATGCTGCAACCCGAAAGATGAAAGGAAATTAGAGAGAGGAAAAATAAAAAATCCAGTCCAACTTGGAGCGTAACAATGACTATTTGTGATGAGTGCTTATTATTTTCGTGTTAAATTTAAAACTATATTAAGCATGATCTTGTAACAAAAGATCCTCATCATGAATATTATTTCTTATTTATCTAAAAATCACTCATATTCCCCCAAAACTTACCTTATTCATATTTCTCTATAACCAGATTAGTTAGAAGAAACCGCAGAAGAATTAATGTAATGCCCAAGACCATGATACTTCATTGTTTTACAGAGCAAGGCACATTACTGAAGATGGAAGTACATATTGTCACATCCTGGCTGTGTGCACAGGATGTGGTAGCATTGTAATTTATAATTATCATAATGTTGGCGACATTGCCAACTTGATTATTCATTAAAACCACGGGAAGCATGGCAATTAACCTCTTCTATAATGTGAACTTTGGATGTAACAGTTGTAAAGACGGAGCAGAGGCTCCTCTGGGACACCAAGTATGGCCTCGGGCCCTGAAGAAACCAAGGTAATGCTATAAAGTGAAATTTGTTATAGACATGATTTCTTTTAATTTAGTAGCATAGTTTATCCATTGTCATCCTTTACTGAATTAGGTTTTCCCCTGTTGTATAGGATTTTTGCATATAGGAGGGTGCGTCCCTCCATGTCCACCCATAGGAAAATGTAATTTTTTGTCTCAGTTTACCTCTCAACAGCCAAGCGGGTCCCTTGATTAATATATAATGTGGGTGTAACATATTTGGTGGTGGGCGCCGGGTATTTGATACCGGAACATGTTCAAGGATGGTATAAATAGCGTAGAAATTTTTTTCTCATTTTGGTCCTTTGTAAAAAATTCAACACCACGTGGTCTAACGGTTTTTGGTGTTAGGATGTGAAATTTTTGGTTTCTCGATTATCTTATAACAGTTATAAAAGGTGATTTAGTTTTCTATTTTAGTCTAAAAATTCCCATTTTTCTAGTCAAATTTGTTGTAAAATTTAACACGTGGTGAATTTTTTTTGTGGCGTCCTTTGTTCTTTATTTATTCGGCGATATTTTGTGGATGAAATGATTTAAATTCTTCTAAATTTGTATGTTCTAGTAATTGCTAAAATTTTATTTGCCAGTGAATAACATATTAATTTTTCATATTTAACTAGATTTGACTTCATCAGTGATTGCGTCATAACATTCATTAGGCAACACGTGGAGTGGCTTAGTGTCTAAGTTGCATCTTAAAAGTGTGATTCTTGCCTTAGTTCTTCTAAATTTGGATGTATTATTAGTAAGTGATTTATTTGTGAAGTTCATTCTACACCATTCGTAAGAGCTATGTAGTGTTGCATTCGCACTAATTTTTTTTTTTTTCAGGTTAAGTGGAACAAATATATTTTCGTGTGTTAATTGTACCTAAATTGTGCTACAGTTATAAATTGGTGTGTTACAAGTTTCTTTTCTAGTAAATTATTCCACGTGTTGAAAAATTTCAATTTCAGTAAGCTCAATTTCTATATTGCAGTGGTGATAATTGTGCGACGCTTTCTTATTTTGTATTGTAATTTTCAAAATTCTCAAAGTCTCCTGGTCATTATAGTGTGTTAACTGTGTAAAATTTGTGAAAAGTGCTATAACCACGTGTTTGTTTCCTTGTGGGTCTTTTAAAAAAATTCGGTTCATAATTCTTTCATACTTATCACCGATTTTATCAGGCTTGAGGGTTTTTTTTTTAATGTGCCGTAAATCTACGACACGATATCAATGACTTTACCTCCCTTATGAAGGGAGGGATTTTTACGCCTGAAAAAATAATCAGCCGGGTTTTAACCCGCGACCTTGAGAACCAGAGGCTAGATTGTTACCCCATGATCACGGATACTAAAAGATATCAGCAGAAATGAAATACTAATTTGTGTATTAGCATTAATCTTTATGTTTGTAGATGAAGTCCATCCTTCGATCCTTTGCTTGAAAAAATACTTCCATAACTCTTTGATTTAAGTCAGAAACTGAACTCGACATGTTCCGAGAAATTTGAACACGAACCGTCACCTTCACTGTTTATCATGTCAACAACAACATTATCAGAGAGGTGATCCTGCTGTAAATTGATGAATAGCTCGTCTTAATAGCTGATGCACTTGAGTTTAAGATCCCCGTCTTCAATACTACCTTACACAACTTTAATAGCTTATGTATGTCAATTACTGTTCACCATGTTTCTTTTCACCAACGAAGCTCGCTTTTCTCTCACAAAATTATGGAAACTACCCTTAAAGTAAAGTAGATCGATCGCGATCGTGATATTAATATCTTAAGCATTTTCTTTATAAGCAATGGTAAAGTTTACAAACCATTGCCTGACGGTGTTTAGGATTTTCCCTTTTAAGACGAGTTTTAACAGTGTGGTTTCTTTGAACGCTAGCAACTGATAACTCGGCATATTATTCTACAGCTAATTTCACCCAATTATTCTCCAGCGCATTCGGATTATGTTTCATAACACGTGAAATACATTCAAGGCACTGTTTCACACTTATCAGTTAACTCTTACTCAGCACTCATTCTCAAAAAGCTAGCCACTAATCACCTCTCGCAAGTAAGGTCCATTTTTTCAATAACTATTGGTTGTTTGACCTTTTCTGTTTTCAAGTGAAGCTTCAAATGAATTGCGAATCTATTTCCTAGTAAACTTAGGGTAATTACACAACACACTGCTCGTACGCATTGAGCGTACCTTGTCGTCTGCTTGCAGGGAGGAGAGAATACCAAGTACCAACATTGTACATTTTTACCACATAAGCTTCTTTTTGTATGTTTCGTTCAGGAGGTGTGTAGATCAACTTTGTTTTCAAATAAGAAGACATTCAAACTTAAGAAATGTTTTTTATTATATACTCTTTCACGTGGAAATATCTTTGGTTAAATATTTTTGTCAGGGATTTGACTCAAACATTAACTTTTGCTTATTGTCGGTTCTTATTTTCTCTTTGCGCATGCGCAGCAAATGACCACAAAGGCTTTCCTGTACTAAGAGAACCTTCCCCTCTCGGCCCCTTGAAGCACGCACCCACAAACTAACTACATCTGAAAGCATTGAATTCTGCGCGTGCGCATAGAATGACCACAAAATCGCTTGTGTCCGAAAAACGCGGCCGGTTACAATTTCCGACAGCCATCTTCACTACAACTGTCCAGTGTGCATAGTAGGTTTAAATTTATACAAAATTCGTTATAGATCATAGCATTTTACCAAATAATATAATGCAGAAATTATTGTCTGAAATTGTTGTAGGGAGGGCACGTGCCCCTGTGCCCCTAAAGAACGGCCGTCACTCATTGTTGGAAAAAATTAGCTCCCAATGTAAATTCAACCTTTATTGCTTCAATCATCGGGTAAGATCCAGCGAGATAGTGGGTAATCCCGTGCCCTTCTTACTGGAGTTATGGACTTCCAAAGAACTCAATAGTTTTAACTTCGAGCGAAATACTAAATAGTCGATGGCAGGTTCAAAATCCCACTCGAATTTCGCTAAGCACTACGAACTGGTTTTGACAAAGAACTGAAATAATTCAAAACATCTTGTAGCTTATAAAATCTATAGGCTAAATGTTTCATGAAATAGCTATTTAAATATGCTTGATGCTGTTACTACCAGTCTATAAAATAATAGCAATGTCTCTATTGAACTACCTGCAATATTTAATACTTCAACCCCCTACCAAACACACAACCGTAAAATTTGATATCCGGATAAACACCAGAATTTTCAATGTCGCTTCAAGGCGTTTCGTATTACATAGTATACCCTTAAAACTATTTTCCATTATTTGCATTATTTATTTTTGTTTAGTTTCCAAGCAGCGCTTATTGCACGTTTGTGGTATAAAGGTGGTCTAAATAAGAGTTTCTTAATTTGGAGGGGATAACGTGCTGCCATCGTTATTTTTAATTTTATGGAGGTTATCAAAGTCATTTAATACTAGTTTACCTTCTGTTAGCAGAAACTCTGGTCAAATTCTGATTCTGGAAACGAAAACAAAAATCTTTTCTCTAAAATTGTTTAAGTAAATTCACATTTATAAAACGCCCAATAAAATTGAAACCATTATTACACGGTAAAATAGTGAGTCAAAAGTTGAACCAGATAGATTGCACAGTGGCCTTGGACTTCTGAACATTTCCCCACTGATCGCATTACCTACAAGTCTTAGGCACGGTAACTGAAGTTCACTAAAAGACTATGTAAACAGCTCCTCATACGTGCATTAAAATATTTCATGAAAATAAAGAAGTTTGCAAACAAATGCATGCAGATCGTGTTTCTTCCAGATTTTCTTTACTCAACATACTCGGTTATGTTCAAAGAAAGAAAGTAAAAAGAAGAAAGCAAGGAAGAAAGGAAAAACGGAGGAAATTAAGTAAGGAAGATAGGAAGGAAGAGAGAAAGAAAGAAAGATAGAAAAGACGGAAGAAGATAAAGAATAAGGAAACGAGGAAGGAAAGAAAGAAAGAGTGAAAGGAGGGAAGAAATAAAGGAAGAAGAAAAGGAAGAAAGAAAAAAGGAAAGAAACGAAGAAAAAACGAAAGAAACGCAGAAAAAACGATACAAGGAAAAAAAGAAAGAGAAAAAAGTAAAGCAAGAAGAAAAGCAGATGAAAGAGGAAGATAAAAACAAAGAAGGAAAGAAGGAAGGAAGGAAAGAAAGATAGCACGGAAGATATAAAGGAAGAAAGAAGCAAGGAAGGAAAGAAACAAGGAAAGAAAGCGAAAGAACGAAAGGAAGAAAGAAAGAAACAGAAAAATAAAGAACGAAGGAAAAGAAGAAGAAAGAAAGAAATATGAAAGAGGGGCAGAGAGAAAAGCAAAGAAAGAAAGAACAAGGGAGAGTCGAAACAAAGAAATAAAGAAAAATAGAAAGGAGGAACGAAATAATAGAAGAAGGAAAGGAAGAAAGTACAGAAAGAAAAAAGAAAGAAATGAAAGATAGAAAGAAAGAAATGAAAGATAGAAAGAAAGAAATGAAAGATAGACATACGGAGGAGAAATATGGGGGTGGGAACAAACAGGAAATCTGGATCAAGTGAGGACCCAATTTTTGAAAGGAATTCTGGGTTTAGGGAGGGATACGGCAAACTGCGGAATAATGAGGTAATTCGGGGCACATACTGAAACGATAGAGTGCAAAATCAGAGCAGTTAAATATTGGATGAGAATCGTTCACGGAAACCAATCTCTAATTAGGGCAGTCTGCTACCGTGAACAGTTGCGAATGGAAGGTAATTTGACGTGGGCATCAAAATTACAGAAAGGGTTGGAAACCATTGAGATGGGAGACATATGGATGGCGGGGCAGGAAAACAGGCGAAGTATTTGGAGAAAAATTAAGAAACGTCTCTGTGATATTGACAGACAGCAAATGATTGCGCAATGCACAGAGAAGGTGTCATTAAAAGTACAGTCTGGGCTGAAATCGGAGTGGGGTATGGAGCAATACATCAAAACAGGTACCAAACTCATTAGAGTGGGGCTCGCGTGGATTAGACTAGGAGCATGGAGGAGCACGAAAATTTCTGACGAGAATGGTACGAGAATCTGTCCCATTTGCGAGGAGGAAGAGTCGTGGACTCACATCTTGGCAAGATGCAGGGGTACGGAGGAATGGCGGGAAAAATATTTGCAGCGATTTTTTACCATTGCGAATGTAGGAATAGAAGCATGTTGGACGCTACTGGCAGGCACGGAAAACATGGATTGGCTAGGTAAATTTATACTTAAGGCAAGACAGCTGAGATCTGAGGAGGCTGCCAGTAGAGAAGGGGGGGATAAGATCAACTAAACAAAAGTGACTACAATGTTCTACATACGTATATATTATGTCATACTTAGGTCACTGTTGTACTAGGGTTGTGTATATTATGTGTATATATGTCTTTTAAGTGTTACGAGTAATTATCTATTATAAGAGGGTGCATTTATGAAGGTGTACTCTGTGCTGTAAACTTAAATTGCTATATTTGAATATCTTTCTATCTTTATTTTCGGATTCACTCTTAATTTTATTGTTGTTTAATATTACTTTTGGCTGTGTATTTCCTTTGTCTTTTTATTTTCGTGTTTACTCTTTTAATTCTTTGTTGTGGTTGTTGTTTTAATATTGCTTATAATGTGTATTACAAAAGCACGTACGGCCTGTGGACCCGTGCGACTGTTGAAATTCTATTTATGATATTGCTATGTTAATAAATACACTTATTCATTCATTCATTAACGGGTGGTAAAATTCTGTCCGATGCAATTGCCAGAGCCCCTAGTTTGTTCATCCTCCATGTCCACTTCTAGAGGCTTACAGAAGAACAGTGGGCCTTCCTGTGCGTGCAAATGTCGAAATTTTCCTCTGCTTCCTAATAGCTATAATCATATATAAAATGTATTACACGTTCAGTATTTCCACTTCATTAATATGAAAATTCAAGAAGCGAGAACCTTATTGAAGAAAATATTTGCATGTAGTGAATATATTTTACTCATACCAGAGCCCACTCAAAGTACAAGTTCTGCAAACTGAAAGCCGACAGGCCAGATCAGATAAACGATAGTGTCATAGTGGGTTTAACATTTTGATGGATAAAATAAGAATTGATTAGTAGGGAAGAGATAGTAGAACCTAATTCATTTCGTAGTAATATTTGCTTTGAATCTGATGACACTGAGGGAGATGAATATTACACACCTCCAAAGGAAAATTTGTCAAGCAGTTCTTCTGATGTAATGACTTTGAATATTACTAATGTACCTATACAAATCGAAATTATTTTATCAAAAGTGAGTACTTTGAACTTGATATAAACACAGAGATTTGGAATATGTCAGAAGAAACGCAAGGAAATCCGCTCAAAATGGGATTTCGAAGCCCTCAGAACTGGTAGGAAGTAAAATAAAGTAAAAAATAAATAAATAACACGTGGGCTGAGCTATAGAAATGGCAGTGGCAGAATTTTTCAAACAAAAAGTTTAACGCTTTCTGACAATCAGTGAAGGCTGAAATTTACAGACAGTAGTGAATCAGAAACAAAGAAACTCTGCGTTGAAAAATGTCTGGTCCATTGGAAATCTGGCAACACAAAAGAGATCATATTCACAATAATATGATTACAAGAAAGCCTAAGTTCTGTTCCATATAACTTTACCACATATACCTTAAGTACCACGTAAATGATTCACCTCCACCTCCCATTGATTGCTGTCGTAGTGTAGGTTGCTGAACGATACCAAATAGTTTCTTATTTAGCATGATCATTTATCTTAATATATTCGAAGAGAATTGATAAATTCACATTATCGTGGCCGTATGAATAAAATAAATTAGTTAACACAGATAATGAATATGAAGAGAGCAAGGTGCACCATGATAATGTGACTGACTCGCACTCTGAAGATTTTGGTTTGATCACTGGCGACCGCCCACATTGACCTATGAGGTTTTCCGGGGTCGGAAAGTGAATGCAAGTGTGGTTTCTCACTGACCGAATTTCCTATGATTTCATTATAATTTCATTCATCGTTCACCACTTTGGTCTTTTTCAGGGTTTGAAGTGTTGGTGATGGTGCTTCAGTGCGACATGACAGGGATAAACGATGTTCTTTTGTACTCTCCGCTGACTGCCAGAGTGTAAGGACCCCTCCTTTAGGTGGCGGGGCCCCTGGTTTGACTGTTCGACTGGCGGGGATCTCAATCTAGCAACTGTAAGGACAATGGCATTGCTGAGACGTCACTCCTGGCCACTCAATGCTGAGTCCCTTTCGCCCTACCTATTGTATGTGACGGGGCTCCGTGTGGATAGAAGGAATGCGACTAAGTTTAGGTTAATAAGGAAAGGTGAAGGAAGGCAGCCAGGTAACCATGGGCGTATCAGAGTTTTCAATGAAGACTTAAAGAAGTAAACAGTGTAACTAAATGTTAAACCTCATCGAATCCAATCTAAGTATGCCACATCATTTTAAGTTAGTGATGAGTCAAATCTCAGGCATTTTCATTCAAAATATGCTTTTACGGTGAGTTACTAAATATATTAAAATACATGTATGCAGAGTTTCAAAGTCATTTGATATCTGAAAGTTACCTTATTTAGATCAAATGTAAAGGTCTGCACTATTTAAATTCCCTCTAATAGAGGTATTTAAGCCATTTTTAAGACTTAATTTTTACAATATATTGGATCATTCAACTCTTAATATAATCCACAAAATACATACTACAATTCAAAATCTTCTCGGGCTTCTAGCCAGGTAAAAACTTGGCTTGACACCAACGTTTCGAAGAAGTACATCTTCCTCGTCTTCAGGGTGAACTGATGGTTTGAGCTTGCGGAGACTGGTATTTATAAGAGCTGGGATGAAGCTAACATCTGATTGGTTCGCGTGATATTATGTTTTTTTTTTTTTTTTTTTGGAAAGGGGAGACAGAGAGAGAGTTGGAAGGTTGAAAGAATGGCTTATCTCGCCATTGGGTGAAGATTAGAAGAAGGGAAAAATCGGGTGAGATAGGAAAGGAACAGTGAATGGGGAATGATGGAGTTCCGCGATAGCACCTCCGTGATTATTGGTAAAGTTGATGTTGCTGCAGCACATGGGGCTGCAACAAGGAATGGCTTATCTAGTCTGTAAACATGACCCGAGGGCCCTGAGTACAGCGCTAGGGAGTCTTGGGTGTGCTTTAGTACTGATGTCTGGTGTTACGGGTGTGTGTGAGAGGGCATGAGGTTTTGGTGGTAAGGTCCTGAAGAATCCGTTGGTGACTATTTGCAATTTACTCGGCTACATTGTTGACTGTCAGTTCTTGGCTGTCAAGAACTGCAGTATAGCACTTTTTGGTGTCCTTTCGGTTTCCTTTAAGCAGATCTTCCAGAAGTGTGAGGCGTATTGGTAATTTTGCAGTTTGAACATAGAGGTCCTGGTTGGCCTCCAAGATCCTGGAGTTGACGTCGTGGATTTCCTGTAGCAGGGTGTAGAGGACGTCCAGCTCCAAGAGGAACTCAGACGTGACCTTTTTCTGGGCTATGGCATCGGTGTCTTGACGGTTGGCTGTAGAAGTGGTGTGGGTGTCTGAGATGGCTGCAGTCATGGTAGTCAGGGCTTCTTCCAGCGTGTTCAATCGGCCGCTAATGAGCAGGACCTCTGAGTGCAGGTCCTGCACGGCGTCTTTAATGGCGCTGTCGGATGGCGCTGCTGCCTGTGGAGTGTTAGTGGGGGCAGGCAGGTGATGGGTGATGGAGTCTTCCGTCTGCGTCGAGGTGGTGGTTGTTGAGGTCATCGCCTTTTTGTCTATGGGTGTGGCGGCAGAGGCTGGTGTCAGGTGGCGGCGGCTGCGTAGGTAATAGGGGCACTGCGCCTGTCCTGTGAAATGACCAGGGCCATCACAGGTGGCGCAGTACCGGCGTCGAGATCTTAGGTCGTGGGCTGCGCATTCGGCTGTCAAACTCGGCGCCCCACAGTAGTGGCACCGTGGGGGCTCGGCGCAGGTGTCGGCGGTGTGGCCGAATGCGCAGCAGCGGCGGCATGGTGTCGGTCGGGGTTCTCGGCTAGCCTCGATCCTTAGGCGCCGCCCAAACATGGGCAGGCCCTCGCGCAAGGCAGCATTGAGATCCCCGGCCACGGCGAATACAATCCGAACTAGAGGGGATATCCCTCTGGCGGACATAATCCTTGTGGCCCTCATTACTGAAGGCCATCTCTGGCGTGCTGCGGCGGTGATGAGCCTAGTAGATAGGTCTCGCGGGACGCCCCTAATCACAGCACTGTACCTCTCGATGAGAAGCGGCGGTGGCGGCAGATGCTGTGGAGGCGTCGGAAGGTGCGATGGTGTTGGCTGGAAGCTCTGGTCCTGAGGTGGTGCTGGCTGTAGAAGCCGGCATTTGCCGGGCTTCTTCGGCGGTGGATGACTGGCTGGCCGGCAGGTGCGGCTGCATCTGCCGGCATTCTGCGGCGGCTGGAGGCGGAAGGGTGGCACTGCTCTCAGCCGAGAAGGCCGGTTGGTGCTCGGCTGTGGCTTCGGCGGTGTTTGAGGCGGTTTGGTTTCGGCGTTTCTTCTTGGCCATTCTAATGATCTGCGGCGACTTCACTTCACCTCTGACCGTCCTGATATTATGGCTTTTTTTTTTTTTTTTTTTTTGTTAGTGGTGGGGGAAAAGGCTACTGACGCCCTAACCCCAGGCAAGCCTGGGAGTGTGAGACTCCCCGCCCTGGACTCGAACCAGTGCGGCACTACCCACGAAAAACCCCCACCGGAAGTAGGAGGCCCTTGCCTCGCTTTTGCAGTACCGCATTAAGCACCTGCGCATTTCTGGAGAAAATGGAAGCTGCGTGCCAGTGGCAGTAACAGCGAGTGAAGACTGAAGTGCCAGGGGACACACATGACTTGCGCCCTGAGTGCTCCCTGGGTGGAAGTTGGAGGTGACATAGGTTGTAGTTGGCGGTGTATTTGTGTTGTGTACATATCAGCTTTCTGGCCTCGTCAGGAACGGGTTACCTGAAAGAAGGTGTATAAGTTCGCCTAGAGGCTTTAATAAGTGTTTTTACTTACATGTATTCTTGGCTTATCTTAACATTTTGATTCTTGGTGTACTTATTTTCTAGTATTTACTTGTATAGAATGATCCGCCTAGGGCTTCATCCATGTGCCTTAATTTCTATGGTAATTTTTTTTTTCTTTTTTTTTCTTTTTTTTTTATATATATATATATATATATATATATATATTTATGCCTTCTTATCTCTAAATAGTTGAATTTTATTTCCGCCTGTTGGCTTCATCTTGATTATATGTACATATATATGTGCTTACTGCTAGTATTTTATTTGTATATACAGTGAAATTATTACCGCTTGTCGGCTGTGTCAATTGTATCTCGTTAACCAGTGTGTAGCAAGGTTGTATAAAGTGCACACATGGCGGGCTGTCTGCCTTAGTGCAGGAGCGAGCCTGTGCCACTTGCGGGGGGACCCTCAACCCCCGGGGCCGCCTTGGTTGTGTAACACAAGGACTTGAGGGCAGCGAAATTTTGGTATGTGTGTGTATGTGTGTGTGAGTTCACGCGACCTGCATCATGGCTAGTGCATTAGGGTGTTTAGATACTCTTCTATGTTAATTTCTGGTTCGCCAATGCCAATAGTGCGATCAAATAGTGACAGAGGGCGGAGGTGCTTGTCGAGTGCCGTATGGTATTCTCCTAGCATTCTAATGTGATCGTTGTAGTTTTTGTTCTTTTTCGCATACAGGTTGTAGCTTAGGTGCTTGATAAATTGCTCAATTGTCAGCATTTTCAGCTCTTCGTGCATTTCAAACGCGGGAGCTTCTTCGGGTAGTTTGGCAATTATTCGCAGTATTCTGTTTTGCATCGTTTGGAGGCGCTTAATGTGCGTTTGTGCCGCGTATCCCCATACGGGGGCAGCGTAAGTTAATATGGGACGGATCAGCGTCTTATATAACGTAAGTCCCATCTGAAGTTTAAGGCTGCTGTTAAGATTTATGAGCGGGTAGAGTCTGTTAAGTTGGCCATTGGCCTTTGCTCTAACTGTGTTTATGTGGTGTTTCCAACTGAGGTATTCATCCATCTTAACACCTAAGTATGTAACATTAGTTTCCCACCCGATTGGTTCCTGTCTATAGGTGAGGGGTGGGAGAGTTCGCCTCCTGTGTCTGTGCAGATTTCTTCTGCTAAAAATGATGGCTTGGCATTTTCTTGAATTTAGTTTAACCCGCCATTTGGTGAACCATGGTTCCATGGCATTAAGAGCGTTCTGTAGCCTTAGATGTATAATGCGCGGCTGGGTTGATTGTGTAGCTAAGGCCGTGTCATCAGCGTATATGTATTTATCTACTCTGACTAATTGGGGAAGGTCGTTGATGTAGATGTTAAACAGCGTGGGTCCCAGTAAACTTCCTTGGGGTACTCCAGCGCTGATTGGGCGAGCAGTAGATTTAGCTTCACCTACGGAGATGCGAAAGCTCCTTCCGCTGAGGTAGTCTTTGACTAGGGATATCATTGAGTCTTGCACGCCTATGGAGATTAATTTTCTTGGTAGGCCTGCATGCCAAACTTTGTCGAAGGCGCGTTCAATGTCCAATAGGACCACGCCTGTGGATCGCTTGTTATTAAAACCTGCAGTTATTTTCTCTGTTATTCTGAGTAGTTGCAGCGTTGTAGAGTGATTAGCTCGAAAACCGAACTGTTCACTAGTTAAGATGTTATTCTTAGCGAGAAATGAGTTTAGGCGTTTCAAAACAACTTTTTCTAGGAGTTTGCTCAGTGTGTTAAGGAGGCTAATTGGCCTATGATTTGTTGGAATTGAGGGGTCTTTTTGTTGTTTGGGGAACATCAATATTTAAGCTTCTTTCCAACGAGTTGGGAATTTTCCATTCTGGAGGGCATGATTAAATATGTCCGCTAGTAGTTTTAAAGCGCTTGGTGGAAGATGTTTGAGCACTAGATTGGGAATCTTATCCGGGCCCGGAGCTTTTCTATTGGGTATATGCATGATTAACCATTTAATTTCGCCAGCATTTGTTTTTCTCATTTTATTGTGAGTTGCAATGTTTCCAATGCTAGCAATTTGGTCTTCCGTTGCTGCTGCAAAATTTCTGCCACACGGGTCAGCATTCGGTTTGAATGTTTCTTCTAATGCATCCGCGAAGGCCGCAGCCTTTTGTTCGTCGGTTTCCGCTATTTGGCCTCCCGAATGTAGGGGCGGGATGTTGAAGCGAGTGCGCGTTAGGCATTTCGCGATTCGCCACACTGCCCGGTTTTGTGGATCTAGAGTGTCTAGCGTGGCGTTCCATTGTTCTCTTATGTGTTCTGTCATAAGAATGTTGGCAGCAATTCTAAGGTTTTCGTATTCGTTTTTGTGGATAATGTTACGCGTGCGCTGCCACTGACGTCTGGCGCGGTTGCGGTCTTGTATCGCCCGTCTTACTGCCAGTGGAAATGGTGTCGTCGTGGAGCTGTTTGGGCGTGTTAGCGGTACATGTCTTTCTGTGGCGTGGTGTATGACTTTCGTTATTGTTTCTACCGCTTGGTCTTGTGTTTCGTGGGAGTTGACATTGATTTCCATTTGTCCAAGTTCGGTTTCTATTAGCGCCTCAAACGCCGGCCAGTTTGCTTGATTATAATTGCGTCTGGCTGGCTCTGGTTTGAACATTAGAGGCGCTGCGATCTCCATTAGTACCGGCAAGTGATCTGATGTGAGATCGTTTATTACCGTTGTTTCGGTGTCATATGGCATATCTTTCAATAGAGCAATGTCTAAAATATCTGGCCTTTGGTTGACCTGTCTTGGTATAAACGTGGGTTCGTCAGGTCCCGTTAGTAGGATGTTTGACCTATTAACGTACGTTAGCAGTTTGGTGCCTGAAGTGTTTGTCATTCTACAATTCCAAAGGTGATGCTTGGCGTTTAAGTCACCATCTGCAATTACCTTATGGTCGAGGCGCATAATTTTATCTACATCCTCCACGTCGATATCGCCTGGAGGATTGTATACTGCTATAATCGTTACTGCGGCGTTATGCAATTGCACATTTACCGCTGTTGCTTCCAGACGGTTTAGTTATGGCACGTGTTTTTGATGGTGAGTTAGCGAGTTTTGGACGGCCACCGCTGTTCCTCCGCCTCTTCGGTTTCTATCGTTTCTGTAGATTTTGTACCCAGGTACCGTGAAGCGGTCTTCTGGTCCTAAATGTGTCTCGTTCAGCAGTGCAATCTGAACAGAGTTCCTGACTAAAAAGTCTGACAGTGCTTTACGCTTGCGTCGGAGGTTGTTGCAGTTCCAGTATATTGTGTTTACAATTGGTGTACTAGCCATAACGAGAGTCCGAAAGTACTGTGAGATATCTGGCGAGGTAATTATACAGGTATAGTGGTTCTATGTCTTTATCTGATAATAGTTCCAGGAGCCATTTGCTGTATTCTATGAATTTATTAAAAGCTATATCTGGAGGGCATCCTAGGTGTGTTAGGAGTCCCCTCAAGGCCAAGCCATTTTCAAATGCGGATAAAGATGACTGAGACATGGGCACGGACTTCGTAGAAAACTATTTATAGCATTCTTTTTATTGATGATGGGGAAAGGGCAACTAACGCCCTAACCCCAAGCAAGCCTGGGAGTGTGAGACTCCCCACCCTGGACTCGAACCAGGGTGGCACTACTCACAAAAAACCCCCACCGGAAGTAGGAGGCCCATGCCTCTCTGTTGCAGTACCGCATTAAGCACCTGCGAATTTCTGGTGATAGTGAATGATGCCTGCCAGTGGCAGTAACAGCGAGTGATGGTGATATTAGCCAGTGGACACACATGACTTGCGCCCTGAGTGCCCCGCTGGAGAAGTAATTGGGGTAAGTGAAGGGTAGTTAATGGTGATGTTTGTGAAGGTTAATGGTGATGCTTCCTGGCGTTCCTTTGATCTGCGTGGTATTCTCTGAACAATTGCTGCGCTGTCTTAGGCTGATGTGGGAATGGTCCTTCAGCTACCTGAACCAGAGGTTCAGGGTCGCTGTGGTGGTTTGGTGGCCATCCTGGCGTCGTCTTCGGGGCCTTCATCTCCTCCCTGATGATGAACCGGATGTCGCTGAGGAGTCTGTGGTTCTTGGGTAGTGACGAATGTTACTGCTGGCATTGTTGGTCCTGTTGTAGCTGCGTTTGGACGCTGGCCATCCGGTTGGACAGCTCAGCGGTGGAGGACTGTAGAGTGGTGATGGCGGCGGTGGTGGCAGCTTGTAGGTCCAGCAGCTTCCTGGTGATGACGCTGGTAAAGGCCTCTTCTAACTCAGCTAAGCGAACGCCGATATTCAGGATCTCCGCATGAAGATCCTGAATGGCATCCCGCGCCGCTGTGTCAATAGGAGCTGGAGGTGGTGTGGCGTCTGTGTGTAGGGTCTGCGGTGATCGTACTGGCTGCGGAGTGGAGTGCCCGACCCTCGGGTTAAGGGGACACTGGGCCTGGCCAGTGAAGTGTCCGGCCGCGTCGTGGCCGAGTGGTTAGACCACTTGCCTCTCACCTAGACGGCCGGGGTTCGATCCCAAGCGACCGTATGTGAGATTTGTGGTGGACAAATCGGCGCTGGGGCGCGTTTTCTCCGGGTACTCCGGTTTCCCCCGCCATCGCATTCCACCGGTGCTCCATCATCATTCATGTATTATCAGTGTCACCGCCTGCGGTGCCATTAGTAGTTAAAGCGGGCGTTAAACACTACAAAAAAGTGAAGTGTCCGGTGCCACGGCAGGTGGCACAGAACCGGCGACGGCGGCGGAGATCATGCCCAGTGCACTGCGTCGTCAAGACGCTGGTCCCACAGTAACGGCACCGCGGCGCTGAAGTGCAGGCATCTTGGCTGTGTCCGAAGACGCAGCAGCGGCGGCAGGGCCGGTGACGTTCCTGTCTGCTTACTTCGACTGGCAGAAGTCGCCCTAATAAGGGCAACCCTGATGAGATGGCTAAAGCTTCTTTTACTCTCCTTTCCCAGTAGTTCGAACACTTTGCCACTATCGTGGTGTTGGTAAAGTGGCAAAGTGGCAAAATGTTCGAACTACTGGGAAAGGAGAGTAAAAGAAGCTTTAGCCATCTCATCTGAAACAAATAATCTAAATCGCGATTCTGGCCTACAATTAAGCTCAGCATGGACACCAATGTTAAACAGCCTTAATACCTAATCCTCTACCTGCAGTCCTCCAAGACTTATTTTCTAGCAGGTGCGTGCTCAAACACAAAACATTAGCCGAATAACTGCTATAAATAGTTTTCTACGAAGTCCATGCCCATGTCTCAGTCATCTTAAATACCAGGCCATAAACTTTTTTTTTGGGCGTCCTTCGTCTCTGCTTCAATGGGGAAGAGCAAACAACGCCGAGCCGCAGCCTCTAGGAAGGCCACCTCCGCCGAGAGTATTGCCTCAACATCGACGGCGATACCCGAGGCAACTCCTTCCTCGATTGAATCGCCTCCGCCAGCCGCCGCTACTTCACCGACCGCTAGCAGCGCTTCATCTCGGCGATTGCAGCCGCAGTCTTCGACTGCGCAGAGCTCCACTTCCCGGTTCAGCGCCGTGGTTTAGGGGGTCCCTAGGGACCTTCCCACCCGGCTCTTCACCGCCGCAGCGAAGTCGCAGTGGCCCTCATGCTTGAGGGCTACTCGCATCGTCAATGGCCGGGGCGCAACACCACTGATGAGAGTCGAGCTGCGGGATTGTGCGGATCTGGAGGCTGCCTTAGCGACTGGATTGCCCTTGTTAGGGCAACTTCTTGTTGTTGAGGCGAGCCAAAGGGAACCACACAGGTCCTGCAGACGCTGCTGTGCCTTCGGACACTTGGCCGAAGCCTGTACCTCTCCGCCCCAGTGCCACTATTGTGGTGCCTACTCCGCCACCGCAGTCTGTACAGGGCATGATCTTCGTCACCGCCGCCGGTTCAGTGCCACCTGTCGTGGCACGGGTCACTTCAAGGGACAATCGCAGTGCCCTCAATACCCGAGGAGCAGACTACCGCAGGCACAACCAGCCCTTAACTCACCACAGCAGCCTTCCTTCACCAACGCCGCACCGCCTGTGACCTCAACGGACTCAGCGACGCGGGACGCCATTCAGGACCTCCATGCGGAGATCCTGAACGTCGGCGCCCGCTTAGCTGTACTGGAAGAGGCGTACAGCAAAGCCATCACCGAGAAACTACAAGAGCTTCAAGCATTAACCACCGCAGCTAACACTACTCTCCAATCTACAGCTGCTGGCTTGTCAGCAAAAGTAGACGCCATCTCACAACAGCTGAAGCAGGTCATCCTGCAGCAGGCTGCATTCTCCGCAGAGCTCTTCCGTGTGAAGAGCCAGCCCAACGCCGCTCCTCCTCCAACTCAAGGAGAGGGGCAAACATCCTCAACGAATCGACGGGACCCTCGACGAACTACAACCGGAGTAAACAAGTCAGCCTACGTCCAAGAGCTGCTGAATCGACGCTAAATCAACCTTTCCTGCAATACCTACACCTTCATTCCTCTCTACTACCACCATTCACTCCCCTAGGCTGCAGTCAGGTTTCATGGCTGCAGCCTAGAAACTACCTATCACCCGCTCCCGCACATCGTGCGGCAGCATTCAAGAATCCACTTACTACTGCGGGTGCAACAGCGGGACCGCGCAAAGCTTCATGCACGAATTTACACAGCAACTACGTGTTATAACGTGGAAGGGTTTTTTAGTGGGTATGCCGCAGCAGGGCGGAGAGTCCCACATATCCTCCCAGCCATTGCACCTCGGCTGGGGGTTGAATGCGTAATGCATTTTTCCCCTCCACGGTAAAAAAAAGCCATAAACACGGCTCTTTGACTTCGACTCTTAAAGATGGTTCCAGCGACAAGGGCAGCCTTCGACGCAGGCATGTCCTACTACCACACCGCTAGCAAAGAAGAGCTGGCACTGCGACGGAAGAACCACCATGCCAGTAGTCAGTGGGCGCTGGCGCGCCGTGCCGCCTTGCTGCGGACCATGGAGACGCCTTCCGCCCCACGTATTACGCCGCCTCCTGCCACGCCACCTACCGTTATGGAGCAGACAGCACACATCGCCGACGCACCGGTACCCAATAGGAAACCGGCCCGGCCTCAACCGCCGACAGCCTCCGCCGCCGGGCCGGCACCCAACCGGGAACCGGCCCGGCCCAAACCGCCGACTGCCTCCGCCGCCGTGCCGGAACCCAACCGGGAACCGGACCGGCCCCAACCGCCGACCGCCTCCGCCGCCGTACCGGAACCCAACCGGGAACCAGTCCGGCCTTCTTCGCCGCCTCCAACCTCACTCTCCGCCGTGCTTGTTGCTCCGCTGGAGCAGGGCACCACTCCAACACCAAGACACCATGATGGCCATCTGACAGTGGTCGTCATATGGGTCCCGAGGGACCTTCCATCCCGCTTCGTGCTGCATGCCGCAAGCCGCTTTTGGCCCTCTGCAGTAAAGGCCAACCGGATCTCATCACCTCGGGGACCCACATCGCTGGTTCGCCTCCACCTGGGGTCCGCGCCTGAAGCCGAAGCTGCCTTGACATCACGCCTGCCCCTGTTAGGGCAACAGCTACGTGTCAAGGCTAGCAGAAGCGAACGTCCGGTCCCCTGCCGACGCTGCTGCACCTACGGACATCGTTCGGAGGATTGCCACGCCGCACCTAGGTGCCATTACTGTGGGGCAAGCTCGCTTACAGTCGCTTGCTCCAACCATGATCTGCGACGTCGACGCCGCAACTGCGCTACCTGCTCCGGGAACTCGCACTACACAGGGCAAGCCACGTGCCCCCTGTATCCCCGGAGTAGGCCTTCACATCCACAAAAGTCACAGCAGCACCACCAACCATCACCATCACTAGACTCTACACCAAACACTTCACTGGTAAACTCTTCACCGACGGACTCCTTCCTAAAGGACGCCATGGACTCCATCCAGCAGCACATCGCCGCCATCCAGGCGGCTACACACCAACTCGGCCTCCGTCTCGAGGAACTTCAGAGGGAAACCAACGAACGACTCGCAGCATTGGAGGCCAAGTACCAGGACTCTGATCGTGTTGCAGGTGATAATGGCGCGGTGCTTGCGTCTATCCAGCGCCAGCTGGACCGCATAGAGAGCCACCTCGTCCATCCACCTGCCGAGGACAGCGACGACCAGTGCCCGCGGCTGGGGTCTCTTGAGGCTTCGGTCGTGGGTGTCCGAGAGCTGCAGCACCAAGTACATCAATCCATATCCAAACAACTACACGACCTTCAGACAGGACTTACCACTGACATTCTCACCTACATGGCTACCGGTCCAGCCCCCAGGGGAAGGAAGAACCGGTAGTACCGACATCATCACCACGGGGAGAGAGTGGCAGCTCTCCCTGCACTCCCAATCCCATGTTTCACCAACAATTCCCAACCACCCACAATTTCCTCAACTCCTCACCTATAATTCGCTACGGGGGCCGGCTGGGCCTCGGTCAAGCCAATCTACTAGCACCACCCTGTCCCCTGGCGGCCACACAATGGGCCAGTTCACCTTTACCTTTGACTGCGCAGGTGCAACAGCGGTACCGCAGCATCCTTACCTTCAAATACCGGTGGAGGGGTTTTTTTTAGTCCGTAGGCCCACTCTGGGAGACCCCGACACTCCGCGGGCATGCCAGCCCGGGTTAGTCCTTAAGGTGGATTTTTCCCCTCCACTTGAAACTAAAAAAAAAAAAAAAAAAAAAAAAAAAAAAAAAAAAAAAAACATAATATCGACACAATTCCCTCTGGCAGTAAGACGGGCGAAACAAGACCGCAACAGAGCCAGACGTCAGTGGCAGCGCACACGCAACATCATACACAAAACTGAATATGAAAATCTCAGAATTGCTGCCAGCACGCACATAACAGAACACATACGAGACCAATGGAACGCCACGCTGGACACAAACCCGAAAAGTGTGGCGAATCGCGAAATGCCTAACGCGTGCACGATTCAACATCCCGCCCCTGCATTCCGGCGGCCGCATAGCGGAAACAGATGAATAAAAGGCCGAAGCCTTCGCGGATGCGTTAGAAGAAACATTCCAACCGAATACTGACCCGTGCGATATAAATTTTGCAGCAGCAATGGAAGATCAAATTGCTGAAATTGGCAACACTGCAACTCACAACAAAATGAGAAAAACCAGTGTCGGTGAAATTAAATGGCTGATCATGCATCTGCCCAATAGAAAAGCACCGGGCCCGGATGCGATTCCCAATCTGGTGCTCAAACACCTTCCACCAATCGCACTAAAATTACTAGCGGACATATTTAACCATGCCCTCCAGAATGGAAAATTCCCAACACGCTGGAAGGAAGCACACATTTTGATGTTCCCTAAACAACATAAAGACCCCTCAATTCCAACGAATCATAGGCATAAAAGCCTTCTTAACACTTTGAGTAAACTCCAGGAAAAGGTCATTCTGAAACGCCTAAACTCATTCCTAGTCAAAAATAACATCCTAATCAGTGAACAGTTTGGTTTTCAGGCTAATCATTTGACAACGCTGCAACTACTCAGAATAACAGAGAAAATAACTGCAGGGTTTAATACCAAGCGTAGTCCTATTGGACATAGAACGCGCCTTCGACAAAGTTGGGCATGCAGGTCTACTTAGAAAGCTAATAAACATAGGCGTGCAAGACTCGATTATCACATTAATCAAAGATTATCTTAGCGGAAAGAGTTTTCGCATCTCCGTAGGTGAAAGTAAATCTACTGCTCGCCCAATTGGCGCTGGAGTACCCCAAGGAAGTTTACTGAGGCCCACGTTGTTTAACATCTACATCAACGACCTTCCCCAATTGGTCAGAGTAGATAAATACATATATGCTGACGACACAGCTTTAGCGACACAATCAACCCAGCCGCGCATCATACATCTAAGGCTACAGAATGCGCTTAACACTATGGAGCCGTGGTTCACTAAATGGCGGGTTAAACTCAATTCAAGAAAATGCCAAGCCATCATTTTTAGCCGAAGAAACCTGCATAGACACAGGAGGCGAATCCTCCCACCCCTCACCTACAGACAAGAACCAATAGGATGGGAGACAAATGTCACATACCTAGGCGTTAAGATGGATGAATATCTTAGCTGGAAACACCATATAAACTCAGCTAGAGCAAAGGCCAATGGCCAACTTAACAGACTCTAGCCACTCATAAATCTTAATAGCAGCCTTAAACTACAGATGGGACTTACGCTATACAAGACGCTAATCCGTCCCATCCTAACTTACGCTGCCCCCGTATGGGGATATGCGGCACAAACACACATAAAGCGCCTCCAAACAATGCAAAACAGAATACTGCGAATAATTGCCAAACTCCCCGAAGAAGCTCCTGCGCATGAAATGCATGAAGGGCTGAAAATGCTGACAATCGAGCAATTCATCAAACACCTAGCATACAACCTATACGCGAAAAAGAACAAAAACTACAACGATCACATTAGAATGCTAGGAGAATACGAAACGGCGCACGACAAGCACCTCCGCCCTCTGTCACTATTCTACCGCACTATTGGCATTGGCGAACCAGAAATTGCTATAGAAGACTACTTAAACACATTAATGCACTAGCCGTGATGCGAGAACGCAGGAACTCATAGGCACACAACACTCACGCACACATACACATTACAATATTCAGCTGCCCTCACAAGTCCTTGTGTTACACAACCAAGGCGGCCCCTGTGGTTGAGAGCCCCCCCGCAAGGGGCACAGGCTCGCTCCTGCACTAAGGTAGATAGCCCGCCATGTGTGCACTATATACAACCCTGCTACACACCGGTTAACGAGATGGTAACAGTTGACGGAGCCGACAGGCGGAAATCCTTATACATATATAGTAATAGATAATAGCAATATTACTTACAAGAAGCCAAAATGAAGCCGCTAGGCGGATACTTACACAAATACTCCTCAACTTATTAGAGATAAACAAACCTTATTAATTAAGCATAGATACTACGAAACTTCAAACGAAGCTTCCGGCGGATGTTATATACACCCTTAATACTTGTAAATAAATACACATATATGTAATCGTAAGGCTAACATAGTACGACTGCAAGATGCAACTTTGGATGCATCATTGCATGAACACTCCAACATATAGACACCCCAAATTCAACTAAGCACAATTTATGAAGCCAATAGGCAAAAGTATAACACTTACTAAGGCTAACTCTTACTTTAAGTTAACTAATTACTGACGAGGCCCGCAGGCTGTTACACATAAAATACCACCATCTACTACAAAACCTATATCACCACCAACTCCCCCCAGGGTGCACTCAGGGCGCAAGCCATGTGTGTACCCTGGCACTTCAGTCCTTCACTCGCTGTTACTGCCACTGGCACGCAGCATCCATTCATCACAACAAATGCGCAGGTGCTTAATGCGGTACTGCACAAGCGAGGCAGGGGCCTCCTACTTCCGGTGGGGGTTTTTCGTGGGTAGTGCCGCCCTGGTTCGAGTCCAGGGCGGGGAGTCTCACACTCCCAGTCTTGCCTGGGGTTAGTGCGCCAGTAGCCTTTTCCCCCACCACTAATAAAAAAAAAAGCCATAATATCACGCGAACCAATCAGAGGTTAGCTTCATCCCAGCTCTTATAAATTCCAGTCTCCGCAAGCTCAAACCATCAGTTCACCCTGAAGACGAGGAAGATCCACTTCTTCGAAACGTTGGTGTCAAGCCAAGTTTTTACCTGGCTAGAAGCCCGAGAAGATTTTGATTTAATACGTCGCCAGGAAAGCTTCAGTTCTTATTTTACATACTACAAATTTCAACACTTCACCGGATCTTCCCAAAGCCGTTCTTAATATAATTACGTAAAGTTTTATTATTATTATTATTATTATTATTATTATTATTATTAGTAGTAGTAGTAGTAGTAGTAGTAGTAGTAGTAGTGGTGGTGGTAGTAGTAGTAGTAGTAGTAGTAGTAGTAGTAGTAGTAGTATTAAAGCATTAATCTCTAAAATCAAAATAAAATAAGTTGCGAAATAGTAAAAGGTTTGGAAATTTGCTTTTATAGAGAACAGGGTGAATAGAGAAGGTACTGTATTCCATCCAAAAATTCTATACCAAGATGTCACCGGAAACACGTTTTCTTTTATGATCCTCTGAATCCAAGAAAAGTATTTTTAGAAGATCCGCGTGTGTAGCTGTCTTTGAACAGCATAACTCTAAAACGAAATGATTTTCTCAAGAATGACTCCAACGATTTTGATTAAAATACCATATGCTTAATATTTATTTCATGAAAAACAAAACATATATCCTTAGATTTCTAGGAATAGCCTTTGAAGACCTCTTTATTTTCGATGACTTTTGTGTAATTTTTGTAAAACTTGTAAATCGTAAGAGATAAACAAAAATCATACTTAACCAAAACTATAGATCTCGTTATAACCCTCCATTTATGTTAAATACATTTTTGTTGTAGAGTTAACCGTTTCCGAGACACTCTGTGTTTTTGGTTTCAGTTTTAAGCTACTTAAAACTTATCTCAAACGGCAATTCAACAATTTTTCCTTTCGCCTCTCTTTTGTTTACTCCTAGCAAGCAAAGAGAACCGAATTTCAGTTGTTTCATACTGCGGCCGGCTTTTAAGGAATTTGACAGTCACTTTAGCCTAGTGTATGCTCTTATTTCCCTTCTATTCATAAACAAGCAGGGAATAACACCAATTCTGCAAATGCTAATCCCGATTAGCATTATGTAGCTAAAAGAATATCTTTTGTAAGCAACGTTTGTTTGCGGAACAGCTGGAGAAAGTCATGTGAATGGAACACGTTAGATTTTTTATTCCTGTGTAGACACGATATGGAAAATTGGATGCTTGAATCTTTTCTGTATTCTCGGATAATACTGCCAAAAGGTTATTTTACTGAAGAATTGTACCAGAAGGTGAATTTTAAAAATACAGTTTTAACATTTAAAGAAACCAAATTCGGCAGAAGTGTATTACCTTCTGTACATAGAGGTGTATAGAGAAGGTGTTATAATACACACAAAAATTCGATTTCGAGATATCATCGGAAATACATGTTTTAGGACCTCCTGAATCCAAAAAAAAACATTTTAGAAAAATATCCGTGTATGTATGTATGTATGTATGTATGTATGTATGTATGTATGTATGTATGTATGTATGTATGTATGTATGTATGTATGTATGTATGTATGTATGTATGTATGTATGTATGTATGTATGTATGTATGTATGTATGTATGTATGTATGTATGTATGTATGTATGTATGTATGTATGTATGTATGTATGTATGTATGTATGTATGTATGTATGTATGTATGTATGTATGTATGTATGTATGTATGTATGTATGTATGTATGTATGTATGTATGTATGTATGTATGTATGTATGTATGTATGTATGTATGTATGTATGTATGTATGTATGTATGTATGTATGTATGTATGTATGTATGTATGTATGTATGTATGTATGTATGTATGTATGTATGTATGTATGTATGTATGTATGTATGTATGTATGTATGTATGTATGTATGTATGTATGTATGTATGTATGTATGTATGTATGTATGTATGTATGTATGTATGTATGTATGTATGTATGTATGTATGTATGTATGTATGTATGTATGTATGTATGTATGTATGTATGTATGTATGTATGTATGTATGTATGTATGTATGTATGTATGTATGTATGTATGTATGTATGTATGTATGTATGTATGTATGTATGTATGTATGTATGTATGTATGCATGTATGAGTGTGTGTCTGTGGCCAGCATAGCTCAAAAACGAAAAGTCCGTTAAATACCAAACTTAATATTAAAGTTCAGTATCTTCCAAGGATGAGACACCTTGATTTTCAAAAAAGTCTCCCCTCCCCAACTACCCGATACATGGAAAAATGTTTGAACATTTTTATTTTCTCAAAAATGGCTCTAACGATTTTGATTACAATATCGTGTATTAAAGATACTTACATGACAAATAGACTGTAGATCTTTAATTTTCTGGGAATAGCCTCTGAAGACATGTTTATTCTGAATGATTTTTTTGGAATTTTGCATTACTGATAAACCATAAGAGATAGACAAAAATTTACTTCACAAAAAATGTAGAGCTCGTTAAAACACAATTTGCTATATACATTTTTTTCTTGGAGTTGGCCGCTTTTGAGATATTCATTGTCATTGGTTACAGTTTTAAAATTCTTATACTTTTCTCGTACAGGAATTTGTCAACTCCTGTCCATACAAACAAAGGAACTTCAATGATATAGAACCTGATTTTAAAAGATTTGGCTATCGCTTTAGCCTATGGTACTCCCTTATTTCCTGTCTACTTACAAGGAAGCAACTAATAAAACTCTTTATGCTATTTTTTTCTCGATTAGCATTAAGGAAATAGAAGAATAAGCTTTTTAACAATAATGTATTGTAGAGATATAGAGAAATTAATGTGAATGAACACACATGAAATATTTTTTATCCGGATGCGGGTAATAAAATGAGTCCTATAGTGATAAAATTGTGGAAATCTTAAATTTCACCCACCATCCACTTTATAGATAACAACATTTTGTGATGTGTATTTTAATACACTCAGAAGCGACAGTACAACCACCGGGCGCTGTAATTACAGTAAACGCATACACAAATATCATATGCGTCTCCGATTCAAAAATATATAAAATGATGTTTTATTTATGGACACTCCTTAACTGCTGTAGCTCTCAGCGTCCACATTCTATACTGGGCGTGAAAAACCGCTTAATTTTGCTCAGAGGCCTCTCTATCAAGCTTGAGGTTCTTTCACGTGCCGTAAATTTACATGGGACCAACGGCTTTACTTCCCTTCCGAAGGAAGCCATGCTAAGGATGTTTACGCCCGAAAAAACCCATCGTCCTCCGCCGGGTTTGAACCCGCGACCTTGGGTATATGATGTTAGCATTACACCACGGATGGCAATTCCTTCCCGCTTAATCGTTCTCCCTTCACCTGACGTGCACGGGGCTTCTACCTCCCTAATGCATCTGAATTATTGTAAATTTGTATCGAAAAATAGATGGGAACATTCTTCGGTTCAAACCTCAAAACTCAAGCTGACAAACGCACGTACCTCTATCATTAGAGTGTTTAAATCGCATTTATGCATGTCACCATTCAAAGATGTTCATAGCCAGTCAGGGGAAATGGTAAGAAAACGGAAGTGTATATGTCAGCGGGGAAAGTTACAAAACTCAATGCACAATCAAGAAAGCAAGAGATATTACTAGGTACAGAGATACAAGAGTTTGTAAATAGTTCCTCATTGTGGCGCTGGAGGACATAAACACGACATTTTGTATTCGCGACATTGAAAAAGGCAGATTAATATGGAACTGATGAAAGAGGTAAACAAGAAAATAGCGGTAGAATTGTTAAAAACACCCAAACAGATCTGGTCGCAAACACACTAAATCATATTCTTTGAAATGGTCACTCTGATATACGGCCAAATCCTAAAAGAAGTATTTCGATGGCGGCTTGAAGCTTTGCAAGCTCTATAGAAGTATCAACACAAGTTCATCTGTAAATGACCAACGCCTGCAAAAGCACTTTGTTTGATTACATACATATTTGGTGCGCAATTTAGTTTGTCGTTTTACAATCAAAAGAAAGAGGAGTGCACCTTATATGCCTCTTACCATAATTACAGTAACAATGAAAAACAAAAGCTGGAAGAAGAATACAGAACCCACATTCGAGAAAAGGAACTCAGTCGTCAAGAAAACGATAAATGTATAACGTTATGAATACTGTTATGGCATGCATGCTCTCTGCAAACCCTTTGCGGAAATGATGCTTTCTTTTATTAAAAAAAAAGACTTAATGTCTATAACAGTCCCTTCCATTATATAATGCAAAAAGATAATATCGATATTGTTGCCTGTGGGGTGAAAATGAAGGTAAGAAGTGACCTAATTCAATAGAAACGTCTTTATACTTTCAAAACCAGTTTGGAAACCATAAACATATATTACTTTGTTCTGATAACTATATACCACAAATTAATCTTAGATGTTCAATGTTGTGCTTATATCTATACTGCACAACTTGTTCAGGTTCTATCTACCGGGTGTTGGCAATAAGTGCCACTTCTAACTTTTTCGCAAGCCTACACGGTGTACATTGCGCCACCGATATACTTAAAGTATATAACTTTGCCTATATATGACAAATGCGGCACAGTGACATTTTTCTATTCCACTTCCTCGGACTTAGGACTGCGTGCAAAATTAGTAAGCAATATAAAATGTTAGACTTAGTAACTTTATCACTAATCAAATGGTTAAAAAATATATTCTCATACTTTTTTCATGAACGCTTTGCTTTTGTAAGATACTTTCTGAATGAAATTGAAACGGATATCTCATTGTTTAGGTGTTTATGGCTCCAAATGAATAGACGAGAATAGCCGTCATTTATCTTATCCTCTTTTCACGGGTATTCCTTGAATTACATCCAAGAACAGGAAAATGTTGGGAGAAGTGTGGTAAGGCAGTGTTATATTTTGTATGAAATGACTGTACTGCATTAGTCGTTTCTTTTCACTCAGTGGAATGTCCATCCCATACTGAGAATGCAAACGAGGACTCTGCAGAGATAGAGTTTGTCAAATACATAGTCATAGAATTTAGCGATGTTATCATTTTAAGGGGTTTAGACATGAAATCATTAGTAAACAATCGTCCACTTCGTCAATTTTCAAAAACGGAAGCCCAAAGAATATACCTAAAATCTTCCAGTATCGCAAGATCCCTCTCTGTACTCTTTTAATAAGACTGATTCGGCTATTTTGCGGTACCATTTAGTGGTAGTTGGAAGCTGCATGCTTGTATTTTACTATTCTGAAAAACTTCATGTACAGCGTAATGTATCCCTGTTCAAAATCACTCACAGTTGTTGCACTTGTTACAACAATTCTAGCATGTTACACATGTCTTTACGAATGCTTCAGTACAGGTAAATCCAGGCCATATTCCTGTTATAGAAGTCGCCCCATTGGATAATTAAGCGGTAGCAGAGCGAACGAAACGCTTTGAAGTCTGACCATAAACCAATATGTAAGCGATTAGTCTTCCCATATGTTCCCGTCCTTAACCATTGCTGGCGGTCTCGTCACTATATGCCATCAAAGTCAAACATGTTTGCAATTTGCAATGTATTTTTGTTGTTCTTGAAGATTATCAGTACATTAGTAGCTGTGACTACGAGCACGTATTTTTTCAAGTATTTATCAGTACATTCATAGAAAGCATGTAGTTGTTGTATTTAGCATAATGTTGTGTGTCTTAATTTTATTAGCTTACAATTCTTGCCTAGTTCAATTATTAAGATATGGAGGTCAATGAAATAAACTAAGTAGGTATCCCTCGGGTCACTCCAGCAAATGGCCCCTTGTTGAGTACCTACCAGTATTACCAGAAATAGAAAGAAATTGATTTACAAAAGCTTTATAAGCAAAGCTAGATTTTCCTGGGTAACGTTCAGAAATGATTTCGCGAGGTAAGAATCAGAAGGCTCTAGCTGCACTTGAGTGAATGTCAGGAGAGGGGTTCAAAGTTTGGGACCAAATATAAGATTAGGGAATAATGATATCGTTTTGAAACATTTTGGGAAATGAATGAAGTGTTTCCAATAAAGGTTGTGGATGAAGAACTACCAGATCTTCGTGACCTTCTACTGAGTGATGGAAATGATACGCATCACTATGTACACATAAAACACTTTGAGAAGCTCACTCGAGAACAAAAGACAAAGTTTAAAGGACGAGTGTACACCTGTGAATGCTGTTTCACTCATTTTGAGGATAGACATGGACGAAATGGAGTGGAAAATTTGAAAGAATAGGATAGTAATGCCCACAAAGGAAAGCTCGATCATCAGTTAAAAAAGTGTGCAAATATTTTGAAACTTCCGTGTGTCATCTATGCGGAGTTTGAGAGTATTCTCAGTCCAATTTACCCATACGAGTCTAATCCAGAAGCTTCCTAAACAACGTCCTATGAGAAGCATTCTCCTAGAAGTTTCGCTGTTTACGCAAACCATCGACATCTTTGAGCAACTATATACTGATCATCCTACTACCCCTTATGTATACAGAGGATTAGATGCTACTGAGAAGTTTATTGACCATCTAATATCTCTCGTAGAGAGGATCAGCAGTACATACAAAACTGCTAAACCACTGAAACTAACGGAAGAGCAACAGGAAAATTTCGAAACTTCTACCGAATGATACTTGTGTAATAAATAATTCACTGAAGAAAACTGGAAAGTTAGGGATCATGATCATTTCACTGGTGAATTTCGAGAAAGTCTTCATAATAAGTGCAATCGAGCCTGCAAAACGCCGAATTATATCCATGTCTTCATGCATAACTTAAGCGAATATCACTCTCATTTCATCGTTAAACAGCTAGGTTGTGCGCGTGAAAGAGTGGAGGTGATTTCGTGCTCAGAAGAAAAGTTTATTTCATTCTTAAAGCATGATGGAGATATTAAGCTTAGGTTTGTGGTCACACACCGTTTCCTCAGTTCAAGCTCGGATAAACTAGCAAAAACCTAACATGGTTTCCTAAGACATGCAAGTACCTTGGAGAAGAGAAGATTGGTTTGCTGACACACAAAAGATATTTCTCTGTAATTACATCGTCATGGTATGTTCTGAAAAAAAAAAAAAAAAAAAAAACATGCATGCCCGCAAAGGAAGCGTTCTGCAATAGATTAAATGAAGAGTGAATCATTATCAAGGCTGTGAACATGCAAACAATGTATGGGAGCAATTAGAATCCGAAATTTGGGAGAATACAATAACATCTACTTAACCTCAGATGTGCTGCTACTCGGTTATGTTTTTGAAGCCTTCAAAGAGCAAACATTGAATACTCATAAATTTGATACTGCTCATTAATTTACATCTCAAGGGCTTGCCTGGGATAATATGCTTCTCTACACCGAAATTAAGCTAGAATTACTATTATTGGATTATGGCCAGCTTCTCATGGTGGAGGTTCACATAAGGGAAAGATTATGTCTGGTTTCTCAACAGTATGATCAGGCTAACAACGCCAACATGGAGTAGTTCGATTCTGATAATCATCTCAATTTATCACATAAAAAATTCAAATAACCAATATGTATGGGCTTTGCAGCATCCACTACCTTATGGAGGATTTCAGTGGGTTCCTCCTGATAGTACTAATATAGACACTAAAAGAAGATGATCATCTTGAATATATATTCCAAGTTGATGTGGATTATCCTATTGAGCTTTACGATCTTCATAATGATTTGTCTTTCTTGCCTGAATGTCTGAAACCAAAGAATTAAAATGCAAAGAAAAAAAAAAAAAAAAAGAACTAACTGCGCACATTGGAAGCAGGAAGAAGCATGTTTTTCATTACATGACATTAAAACAGGTGCTCCCACATGGATTAGACTAGCAAAACTCCATCGTGAGTTACATTTACAACAATCGTGTTCAAAAACTTTACATAGCGTATATTAACAAACTGTGGCAACAAGCTAGAAATAACTTGAAAAGAATGTGTACTCACTCTTCAATACTGCCATGTTGGGAAAAACCATCCAGAATATGCGAAATCGGATGGTTAAATAACTAGTGACAAACGAAAAAAACATTGGATTGCTAAGCCTACATTCATCGATAGAAGTATATATGGACCTAACGTGACGGCTGTTCATATGGCATCACGACAGATTGTATTCAACATACTAATATACATCAGAATGAGCGTGCTGGATATCTAAAAAAACTCTCATGCACTCCTACCAATATGATGTGCTATTGCCGTATTATGGGATTGAAAACCTGAAGCTTATGTACTTGGATACGGGCTCCTTCATTCATCTAGTCCAACAGCTGACGTATACCAGGACAAACTACAATTTTTAGAACATTTAGATTCATCTGATTACCCTGCAAGTCACAGGTGCCACTCCACACAACAAAGGAAACTGCTGGGAAAGTTTAAAACTGAAGCTAGCGGAACAATTGTCCAGAATTCCTATGAATTGGATCATGACACAACAGCATAACTTTTCGTCTGTAAAAGTCAACAAAATCGCTCTATCGTCACATGGTGATAAAAGAGTGACTGCTGATGATGGAATATCAACCTATGCTTATGGTCATTACAAAATTGTGAACGCATCATGAGAGAATGCTACATACATTGCTCATCATCGGCAGCGTGATAGCAGAAAATTGAAATTTACACTACAATCATTCCCATACACCTAGCAAAGACATACAAAGGGAGAAGAATAAGAATGAAGGGTGGCGGGAACTCTGCTATTAGAATAAATTTCTAATGTCGTTCTTAATCCCTATAAAATAGAGAGACGTCTAACCTCTAATGCTAATTATCTTTATATAAAACAAATAGAATAAAAAGTTGAAAATACTGGCAAAAACTTAGAAAATATGCCAAACACTACAATACTAACAGTAGCAGCAGCAACAAAAAAAGGTCAAGATCGTTATCCTAGAGGAAAACATCTTGATTATAAGAAAAGAGACTGTAAAAACAACAAAGAGGAATAAAACACAAAGAAAGATAATGTGCACTAAACCATAAATACTTCGATAACAAAGGCATAGACCATTCTTCAAGTGTTAGCCTCTAACAGAGAACATCAAACAAAAAGACAAATAAAAATAGAAAAACGAAAAGTTAGATTATGTTAGATTCACAACTTAAGAAAGACTGAAAACCATGCAAACATATGCCCTCGCTACATAAGTTAGCATTTGAATATGCCTAAGTTTGCAAAAGGGATACAGCATGACTCTTTAAAGTACTACAAAAATACTAAAACAGAATGCAGAAAGGTTCATAATGGATCCAAATTAGAGAAAAAATATGATAAAACTGTAAAAATATTAGGTAGCTACAAAAGCTACATATCATCCAGGAACATATAGAAATGCTATAGAAACTAATAGATATCGTGAAGAATGCCAGAATTACTGAAACGGTAACAAAAATTACTGCCCAAATGTAGAAAATGGTTGCAGAAACGACATAAAATGGCATAAAATGTCACCAATTACCATAATAAGAAAAAGTGCTACAAGGCACCGTGAAAAGTATATCGCCAAAAATACTCTTAAAGCAGCCATAAACGTACTTAAAAATATCGTCAGTTTATCTTTATAAAGTCCTTAAAAAACTTCCAGATATACATTCAAAGTGGGTTGAAAATAACTATTGCCTGATGCGTTAACATTACCCTATAGTTTTGAATATGATCTGTGAGGAGACAGAAAGCACTACAAAACATTACAAAGTACTGCAAAATAGACTCAAAATACCCGAAAATGCCAATAAAAAGTGTTAAAAACCATTATAAGACATTGAAAAATGCTGTAAAATATTAGCAAAAACGTCTGAAAAGGGCTAAAATGTTGTTGAGGGACCTATATACACACAAAACGGTTCGATATGGCTGGAAAATAGCTAAAATAGCTGATCAATACTCTGAAAATACCTGTCCTAAAGTTCTAAGCACCTTCCAAATTACTTGGAATGTATTCGAAACAGATGAGCCTACATTAAAATCAGATTTTTTATCCCTGAAAAATGCATATGAAATCAATACAATCACTGAAAAATATGTACTAAAGCGTGTGTAAAATGGTGTAAAAATCATTAGAAACCCCTGCAAAATATGTAAAATATGAGCAAAAATCCACAGCAAAAGCCTAAAATACCTGTTTTAGGGTCCCTGATACCTTCAAATTGGCTCTAAGGGATTATAAAAAAGAGCCAAAGTACCTGATAAATACCCTGCATTCGCTGCCCTGGTGATCTAAACATCTTTTAAATTACATGGTATGTTCATTAAACACATTAAAAACAACTGTGGCAACACTAAAATTACCTTTAAAATCCCGAAAAATGCGTGTGAAACCACTAAAATCACTAACAAATAGTCCTAAAACGTACTCTGACATTAAAAGAGACAAAAAACATTGTAAATCACTTAAAAATGGTGTAAACTATGAGCAAGAACGTGTGCAGTAAAAATTAAAATACCTATCTTAGAGACCCAAATACCCACAAACTAGTCTGAAATGAGTAGAAAAGGAGCTATAATACCTAATGAATACCCTTCAACTAGCTGTCGTAGAGTCCGAAACATCGTCAAAGTGACATGGAATGACATTAATAGTGCCCAAAAATGCTTGTTGCAGCACCCAAACTGACACGAAATTTGTGGAAAAACTGCTAAATGGCTCTTGAATGCCATGAAAGTAGCTATAGTAGAGTCTTAAACATCCTCCAAATTGCATGGAATGTCTCTAAAAATGATCTAAACAACTGTGACAACACTACAAATCGTCTTAAAAATCTCGAATCATGCAGTGAAAGCACTACAGACACTGAAAAATATTCCAAAAGTATTTTAAAATGCTTATAAAGTGTTAAAAATAGTTAAAACATTGTAAAGTAATGTAAAATATGACCAAAATGACTGAACAAGCTTAAAATACTTGTTTAAGGCCTCAAATACTCACAAAATGGCTTGAAATCAGCTGAAAGAGGCTCAAATGTCTTACTAGTACCCTAAAACTGACAGTATTAGAGGCTTAAACACCATCCAAATGGCATAAAATGCCATTAAAAGCTTTCGAAACAAGTGTCCTGGCACACAAAAGACTTTCAAAAGACTTATAAATGATTTGTAAGCATTCAAAAGCAGAGAAAAACACTGTAAAATAATAATTAATAATAATAATAATAATAATAATAATAATAATAATAATTATACTGGGCTTCAAACACCACCCACAATACATAGGAAAGCAGTAAAAATCGTTAAGACATGTCTGAATTCTAAGGAAAACGATTAAAAAAACGGTAAAACAAAGCAAGTGACATTGAAAAGGACCCTAAAGGTCTGAAGAACACATCTAATACTCTGAGCCTAGGTTAGGTGCCCCCTCAACCCTCTTTGAACTCCCTATATTTCCCATGTGTGCGCATTATTGCTGACCAAGAACCCCTCTCTGTATCTTAACTACCCATGTGTTTTCTCACAAATTTCTTAGAAATTTCTGATGCTCTATCGTTTGTCTTTTCCTTCCTATTATCAAATTTTTGAACTCCAGAAACTTAGCGTTTTATGTAACACTTTATATCCTGTATTCTCAATCAAGATAGATAAAAAGAAATTACGGATAATGTGTTCATTTTATATAAAAATAGAAAATTCATTTCATTTCCTAGAGTTGTCATTTTCTCTTCTAGAATAACTTCAATACCGTTTTTTCTCATTTTCATCTAGGGAATAAAATAACATTATAATAGAATTCCCGTCATATTTTTAATCTTTATGGTAATATTTAAATTTGCACCTACAATCCATATCTTGTACTTTCTTTTCAACTGAAAGCTTACCAGATGTGCTGACAGACCTTTTCCCATTCTTCTAAATTTCTTCCTAATGTTCTTCTTTCAATTTTCAGGGTTGTGTTGTCCCTTTTTGGCCAGTCTTTGTGTTATAATTGGTGAAAATGAATTGTTTTCGGAAATGCAAGCTTCTGAATCAGTAACGATTAACTCAAGCAACCTTCTGTTTTATCGCCCTGGAGTGTTTTACGAACAATGTTAAGAAATTGGTGACAGATTTATTCCTATTGTAATTGAATTCGCTTCAGCCAATGATTTTACCAACTGAATTGCCACTCCTGTATTCCTGAGCCACTAGTTCAATTATATTTTGCAGAATTATAGTCATCATTATCCCATAACCTGAGGTCAATGAACTTATGAAGAAGTTTGTTTCGGTACAACCAGACATAACCACATTCAGCCAAATAAATATATATTTTGTCGTTTAAGGAATCAATAATACATCATCCACAATACATAGCAAGCATAGTCACAAAAAATTAAAGTGATAGATTCAAACTAACCTGAAGTAAATTCTTTGTTTTCAATATTTTCCATTATACTACGAGTACTTAGTTAAATGTTTTCTGCGCCACTGGTAAAACATTCTCCCGAAGATATTTCACTTTACATCTGATGTAATTGCAACTAGCAATAACGTCCACACAAGAAATGAGAAGGAAGTACAAACTAATGGTGGAGATACAAATATAACTATTTGGTTCTCATTGTTAACAACATGCATAGATAGAACTATATTTGCCTGCTCATTTCACACAAATAGAGTGTACATGTATGAAGAAAGATTTATTGTGAATGTGAACATTTTCAATTGTTTTTAAACTGAAAACAAACACTTTCCAAAAAATGTGTGTAAAACCATTTGGTTCTCACCTCGCAATATGTGCAAAATATTCATTTATGTTAAGGTTCAGTAAAGAGACCGCAAAAATCGTAAAGTTGGACATAAACAGGTATGATCAAAACTTGCCCTTTTAATTCAGGTTGCAGTCCTAGTCCATCTCTAATAATGTTTACAGCTATGTCGTAGTCTGAAATCGAGCACCACACCCGAAATTGGGATCATCAGAGCAAATTAGGAGCGAAAGAACTGGTGCAAGGCAATATGTTAAAATTAATTTTTCGGTTTGGTCTATGTGTTATAAGTGACAGTGTAAAATCAGAGTGTCATTGAGGACTAAAATCACTGAAAATATAACTTATAAAATAAACAGGTGAAGATTAATGGGAAAGGAGCACATTTCTGCCAGATACTTTAGAAAAAAACAAAAACAAAAAACTCAAAATTGTGGAACTGTCCCAAACAAAATCTGGTCTGGCGGTCAAGTTACCTATATGAACTTATCAATTACCATCCAAACTTATTTAATGCAGAAAATGTATTTTATAAACCCAAAAGATGCAAATTTTACTTAATCTACCAAAACACAAGTAATCAAATGCCTTTCTCTCAACGTCTGTGCATGTAGCTTTCGTTGTTGCTCGAGAAGTTGAAAGATCTCAGTCCTTTTGTGCACCTGAGAACAAAAAATACCAATATTTTATTTTGGGGCGTGCAGAGGGTTCATAAGTTCTCATTTATGTGGAGAAAACTCGTTGGTCCAGTTTAACCGTATTTCTTTCAGTGTTTTCCTTCGTCTGCCAATGTATTACTCCTCTGTATATACTTATGTTTAGTAGTTGTAATACCCGTTCATATTGCATGCGGCACCCAAAATGGTGGGCACTTATGATACATGAAATGCAATTATAATTGGGAAAGGAAATCTGGGAAGGAGACATTAAAGAACTAAGTTTAGAGTGCCTCTCTGAAAGTTGCCAGTTATGTGGACTGAGGAAACCAACTAGGGAAGATGGTCCTGGTTGGTTTTGAACCATAGACCTCCTACTCACGAGTAATCTTTAGCGACATCGGTTACCCGTGACAGTAGAAGCTAGATTTCGAAGCACAAAATAAAGAAATATCAAGATGCCTCTCTGCTCCTTTTTTTATAGAATTCAATCACAAAAGGATCAGAGAATCTTTGATATTCAGCTTGCTTGCTTGGCATTTGCAGACTAATTATTTTATTAATGTTCATGACGCGTCGCTGTGAGCGAAATAATAACATCTTTGATATCGTGCTTACACTAAAGATGCACGTTGAAGGCTTCTAATATTTATTATTGTTACCTTTGATGACTAGAAATATCGTCTCCCTTCTACATCAGAAATTAATTCTAAAATTCTTTAGCAGGTGCACAAGGAATTTAATATACACTTCATACGCTCCAAATTATTTTCTTATTTACTTCTTATACAATACATACATATATGCATTAGGAAAACTTATATTAAGCTTCTAAGCGTTTATGAATCTTTTAAAATAGCTTCTAAAATGTTGGCGATATTAATAACGCATTTGAGAATGCTTCAAAGCAGAATTTTCTGCATATACTACTACTACTACTACTACTACTACTACTACTACTACTAATAATAATAATAATAATAATAATAATAACAACAACATTCATCAATAATAACAATACCAATAACAATAATAGCAGTATCAATAACAATAATAGCAATATCAATAATAATATTTACAGAGACACTACTGTGTCTGACAGACGTTCTGAGAAAGGTACTGAAAGGCTAGATGTCAGAAGTCCCACCATTTCCAGAACCAGTATAAAATGAGACACAGAGGCAAGTCTAGCTCTCCTCTTTCCCCAAGGATGAAACCTTTGGTGCTCTAGTTTAGAGAATGGACACATCACAGACCAATGTATACCCCAAAGACCCTGAAAAAGTGCCAGCCACCTTCTATCAATCCAAAGTCCTTACGGGCTTCAGACAAACGGCCTAACCCATTCCAGCACACCACAAACCTCTAATGACAGAGGAAAACGCGTTGGTTTGCACCAATTCCTTTTAAAATTTTCAGTGACACATTAGAAAAAGTAACATAAAAAGTGATCACACTTCCACACTAAATGTTATAAAGAACCGAATCTCATAATGTTGCGATAGTCCGAAGGTTTTCACATTTGCATTGAAAGTAATTCTGAAATGTATATGTACAAAGCTACAAAAACAGATTACTCGTGCCTAGGTCGATTAAGAAGTCCATCCTCCACTGTCTCAAAGGATTCCTACCAAAGAATATAAATAGTGAAACCGTTAAAACTGGGAGTTATTTATCCTCTCCTGCCTTTGTAATTCCTCTCTTTCCCTCTCTTTCCCTCTCCTCATCTCTCTCCCTCTCTCTCACTATATCTCTGGGTTTCGAATGGCATGTGACTTATTAATCTCTGTAACAAGCGCTACAACTTCCACATTTAGTTACAAATGAAACATGTGATAGGTTTAGTACACGGTTCGCAAGTTACACGACATCCCTTTCGATAATGAAGTAATCGGCGAAACCCTCCATTCACTTCACAGCTTAATAAACATAAACTTGCAAGTTATCGCGCACAAGTCAACGACGTGACAGTTCATAAGTAAATTATTTAGTCAATAACACTAGTCAGTAACCCTGGGCTGCTGGCAGCAGTTAGTTTTATATTATTAATAAGAACGGGTTTCATAATGGATAAGTTCTTAAAGAAAAGCGCTAGTGCTGCTTGCAGCAATTCCTCTCAAAATGTAGACACAGTGAAATGTCTAATTATTTTTAAATCTATTTACAATTTGGTTTCTCTGTGATGGGTGATCGACCACAATGTGTTATATTTTGTGGGGTGCTATCAGTAGACATTAGCAAACTTTCTAAGTTCATCAGGCATCTTATCTCTCAAGGATAAACATGTAGATTTCTTTCGGAGGAGGTCGGACATTCTCAAAAATCACAAGACAAATAATTACACACACAATTAATTACCGTTAACCAGAAATGCCTCCACGCTTACCTTGCTTCATTAAGAGTAGCTAAAACGTGTAAGCCACACACATAAACATCACTTCCCTCAACAATTGATGTATTAACAGCAGTATAGAGTCCTGAGCTTATAAATACGCTTGTAAGTTCCGTTTGGAAATAAAATTAAATTGTGCACAGATACAGAATAATCATTTATTGCACAAAATTCTACAACTCTTAAACTACTTTTCCACATAACTGCCGAAATTTTACAGGCATTTATCATAGCGTGGCACAAGTTTTTGTATACCTTCTTCATAGAAGTTTGTCGCCTGTGTCTTCAAAAAGTTGGAAACATTTTCTTTCAGCTCTTCGTGATTGTTGAAGTGTTGACCGCCAAGGAAAGACTTGAGATGTAAGAACAGATGAAAGTCGCTAGAGGCGAGGTCAGGGCAGTACGGAGGATGGTCAAACACGTCCCAGCCAAATCCCTGTAGGAGATTTTTCGTCACATTTGCAGTGTGAGGTCGTGCGTTGTCGTGAAGAAAAACAACACCTTTTGACAGCAATCCTCGGCGCTTATTCTGTATTGCGCGGTGCAATTTCCTAAGTGTCTCGCAATAAACATCTGCTTTGATTGTTTGACCACGCTGTAAGAAATCAATGAGTAAGATGCCTTTCCAGTCCCAGAACACTGTGCACATCATTTTTCGAAACCCAAGTCTCATCTCCTGTGACTATCTGTGTCAGAAATCCTTCGCCTTCTTCATCATAACGGGTTAAAATCTGAAGTGCACTTACCCATCTGTTTTGTTTTGTGTTGCTCAGTAAGAACCTTTGGTACCCAACGTGAACAAAGTTTACGAAATTTCAATTTTTCGGTAACAATTTCATGAATTAGTGATCGTGCGTTTGGGGGAAATTCCATAGCGAGAACACTAATTGTAAACTGGCGGTTTTCCTGGATCTTGTCAACAATCGCGTGAACCAGTTCTTCTGTAACCATTCTTCATCGTGCACTTCACTACGTCCTTCATTGAACTATTGGACCCATCTTCTTACCATTGAATCACTAATCGCATTGTGTCCGTAAAATTTGCAAATTTGCCGATAAATTTCAATTGGTTTCACTTTCCTAGCATTCAGAAAACGAATCACAGATCTGATTTCACAAGCGGCGGGATTTTCAATCAACACCGACATTGTAAACAAGCACAACAAAGCGTATGTGGCTGACAGCAATCTCAGAATGGCACACGTTTCTTCTCCTTGATACAGAGCGTCTACAGCGCATGTGCGGAACTGCGATCGCAGCGCTGCAGCGGAGATAAATTGAAACGGAACTTACTTTCTGGACGTACCTCGTAAATTAAAATCAATGTCATTATCAAATACTGCAATAACCATAAGGATGCATGAAAAGACTAAATTTACGTGCATGGTTAATAGAAATAATAAGAAAGAGTGAATTCACCAGTATTAATTCAATTAACGGCTCTAATGATGTGGGGAACTGTGCACAGTTTCTATATTTTGTAAGATACAAATCAGAAACGAAAATAAAAGAGAGTATTCTATTTTTCAAACGTTTAGCTGATCACACCACTAAAAAATGTTTATATGACTCTTTCGTTGATACTGTATAAAATTTTAAAATTGATAGTAAAAAAATTATAGCTATATGTAGTGATGGAGCAAAGTCCTTGACTGTTAAACTCAGTGGTCTCGTTTAGCAACTCCAATCTAACATTATGCCAAACGCTAAATGAATACATTGTATTCTCCATCGACATGCCTTAGCAGTAAACAAATGTCACCTCATTTATAAGAAGTTCTTAATACTGCTATTACACTGGTTAACCTCATTTAAATTGGGCCACTACAACACTGATTACTTGCTTCACTCTGTGAAGAAAAGTGAGCACTAGATAAATCACTCCTGAATATCGAAGTTGCACGGCACTGTGTTTAGCTACGTCCCCTTGTTTTTGTTTGTTTGTTTGTTTTGAATCGGGCAATCCCGAGTTTACGAAATTTTTAAGAAATCCTTGGATTTTCCAACTAACGTACTTGGCCGACATTAGAGGCGGTGAAAACCGGTGCCACTCTAGCTCGTTACTCGTAGGCCACGCCACTGCTCAAGGGTGTGGCAACGAGAATCACGTATATTGAGAATTAGTACCCACGAGCGCGGTGATTCCAGTATTCTCGTAACTACAGGCGAAGTAATATGACGTATGATCTGTTGTGAAATTGATTATGTAATAAATAGGGGCGAATTTTTATGTTTTAAGCTATTTTTTCCTTGTAAGTAAATCAGAAAGTTTCAAATTACTTTTATTTTTCAAGTCATTTGGGTGCTAATGTGTGAATCTTATTCAACCACTAAACGCTAAATGGAACTTTAAGGCCTAAAACTCATTAAACTTAAGTTTTCTTTTAACCCCATCAGGAATGCCATCAATTGTTTCTTCAATTCTTTTGAATTGCAATTTTTGTTTAACATTTCGTTTAATTTTGTTTTGAATGGAAATATGCGTTTAGAAAGGAAATAAACTACCACCTGTTTTATCTGCTATCGAAATTGCATATGTGAAGTCTTTTCCTGCCTTGATCCCGTATTTACGAGTCACGATAAACGACGTAAATAAATAAACCCAATAAAGAAATATATATATATATATTTATAGAAATATATATATATATATATATATATTTCAATAAATTATAACTAAAAGACAATAATAATATTATTGAACGAACACGAACGAACACGAACACCGTTCAATAATATTATTATTGTCTTTTAGTTATAATTTATAGAAATATATATATATTTTCTATAAATTATAACTAAAAGACAATAATAATATTATTGAACGAACACATGTTGAAATGTAACGAACAGACCTTTGAAATGTAAAATCAAGAAAATCCTAAGCTAGCGAGGAATGCTAAAATTAACGGCAAATGTTCATGCTTGGCAGACTTTGCTAGATAACGCGCTTAAGTGCATTCCTGAAGTGAGGAGTAGATGCAGTTAGGAAACAGGTGTCGCCGTGGGACTTCGAAAAAAAAAGTAAAAAAAAAAAGGGAACGCACGATTTAGCTTGTACATGTAGGGAAAGTTTGTGTAAGTGAAGGTACTCGGGTGACTTCAAAGTCTAACCCCAAACATGAACCCATGTCTCGCACGGCGATACAGAAAAGTAACCTCGGGGCTGTGACCGAAGTTTCATTATGAAACAACGTCTAATGGGAAACTGATAAGTGTGACTCTCTTCAGTTCGGCAGTAGGTCCAAACTATTTAAATAAAATCAGTGTTTCGGTGAAGAAGTAAGTGGTGAGTTTTACTCAGTACCCAGGAACCCAACCCACAGGAAAGGCGACGATGAGGATACACCACGCCCTGAGGACGTAACCAACAAGATCTTCATGCTCTCTCCGACCTGCAGTGGGAGTAGAGATAACCCTAAGATACGTGATTATCGAATTACTTTTAAATTCCGATCACCCCTCGGAGATTTCACTCCCGATCCCGACCAAACAGGCACAGCCTATAGGAATAGATTACAAATAACAGCAAATTTGGAGATGTGGCTGGTTGTGTACAGCAATAGTGCCAAAATGTGAAGTTTGTTTTATGTGAGTGCTATACATTAAAAGTACATGCTGAATTTCTTAGTTAAAATGTTCTAGCACTAGTAAACTGTGTAATAAATTGCCTCATATTACAGTACATATAAATAGCACCCTTCCGTGAAGTAAAACGGTTTTTTTTTTTTTTTTTTTTTGTAGTATGTTATAAAAGGAGTTTGTCGTCAACTTCCCTAAATAGGTAGGAAAACTGTTTAAATCTCCCCCCCACCGGAAAAAGAAGGCTAGGAACATTTTTTAAAAGCCTAATAAACCCTAGGCAAATTGTTTAAAACCTAAAGAAAAGCTAAAACTGCATCTACAAAAAGCTAAAGATCCGTGTTCTAGTAATAACACAAGATGACTCATCGTTTAACAGTACATATATCCAAAAGTGTACATTAAGTAATTGTTAATGACATGCCTATAATTTGTATTGTTATGCATTTAACTCTACTTATACTCAAATAAACATGTCCAAAACAACCGAAAATGGAATTATTTCTTACAAAATAAACCTGTTAGGAGTAATAAAATATTTACACACTTATTTTTAATAAAAGTGGAGACATATATGCAGATTCTGTGACGCCACATTTCGTTTTTAACCGTTTCCCTAGTGTAGGCTATTTAAATACCATCCTTGTCCTGGTATACTATTTAAATCTTAAATCATTTAAACAGATGTAGTAATATAACTTACAGAACTGATTATGTGAATTTCCGCGCATTACACCGCAGTCTTGCTATTAATAAGACTTTTGAGTAATCAAGAATCACGTACGCTCTCTTTTGCCAGCTATGCGTTTAGCTCCGTCTACTGGCTGAGAGGATCGCGCTTAGCGGCAGCGAGAAACGAGCGATATTGAAAGCTGACTTGACCGGCTCTAGCCGACATATTTACCTAGATCAACTTTGTAAATTCTGGTTTGCAAAGGAGGAACAAAACCATTCTATAAGCAGAAAGTAAAGTCCAGCCCGTAACTAGAAACAAACTAAGCTATAGAACAAATGCAATGAAAGTAGATAATTTGTTAATTTTCCATTTTTATCTGAGTTTATGAATTCAATGTCAAAATTTGGTGACGAAATTGCCAGTTTAAATTTATTATCACAGTTGGGGCATTTAATGGTGTTTCTGCCTTTAACGTAGGCTGTTCAGGCACTCATGAGCTGAAATCTGTGGTAAGGGGTGAGGTGTGAAACCTGCAAGATTAGCTTCGAGATGCCACACGCCTATATGAGAGCAGGAGATCATGCATCGCAACAAGGAAGGCAGCCATATGTGACAAAAAGGCCACAAATGTATCACAAAGGGTCAGAAAGTATCACAAAGGAGCAAATGATTATAAATCAGGAGCCTTCTGAATGTAAGAAATCTTTTTTGTTGCTTAACAATATATTTCTATATAAAACTGTGTTTTTCTCAAAACTACATTTTTTCATATTCCAAATGTGAAACCCGCTACAGATTTGCTTCAAATTTAATGAAAATTTACAGAAATATTCATAAATAGCAGATAACTAATTCTATGAACCAAAATGTGTCTTATGTTTAGTAGAAATTCCAAAAATAAATTATTTGTTAGAAAAAAAATACTAATTTTAACAATAAAATTTCTTGCAGGTTAAAAAATAAGTTATAACCTAATATATTTAAGATATCTAAACAAACAATTGTAACACATGTTTCAGAGTATAGCTTCCACAAATATGATACAGTTTTATAAAACAATGTAGCGCGTATCTCATTTTGAATATGTATCTTTTAACCGCGTTATCAAATTTATAAAATAATTTATCTCATAAAATAATTGTCCAATTGAAATGAAATTTGGTGCACATGTTATTCTTATAGCTGTACATACACAGTAAAAAGTTCAAAAAAATTCATTAAGAAATATGGAATTTTGAAATTTCACTCCCAGTGTCCCTTAAATATAATGCAGGAATTTATGAATCATTAGAATTCAGTCCCTTAACGAATAATTTATCTCTGCAATGGGTATAACACTCGTTTAATGGAACAGCTGTTGAATCTTTAGAACTTCAGTGCAAAGTTACAGGATAAAATAACTGAGCTTTTTTCAGACCAAGTTTACAGATAATAATAATAATAATAATAATAATAATAATAATAATAATAATAATATAAAATTCCACCACAAACCCTTCTATAGACCATGCAGCCCCCTTGAGGCTCATGGACTCACTGAACCCCTGGTTTAGTACAACGGTAGCCCAGGAAGAAGTGACCATTTGCGTATTTGGTTATGCAAGTTATTATCGTACTTATATCCACGGTTAAATGAGCTCTCCCACATCTTTTCTATGTTTGGCATGAACGCCTGTCGAATTATGCTATTATGCATTCTGTTACTGCTCTAAATAAATCGTGTGAGGTAAGAGGTAGTTAATTTTTGAATGTCAGGAAGTTGAAACCTACAGAAATGTACCATCAAATTAAGGAAATGTGTGGTAATAAGTTCGTGAGAATAAAAGAAATGCAGGAAAGCTGTGTGAAATATTCAACAATGGACATGTGATTAAAACTGTTGAGGTGGGAACATCTGACTTGCGTGACAAACAAAGAGTTGGACGTCCTGTGACAGCAACCAACGAGTTTCACAAGCAAATGTTGACAGATTGATTCAGGACGATCTCTTAATTTTAGATTGAGTGCTTCCATTTTTTTTTTTTTTTTTGCTAGTGTTTAACGCCCGCTTTAACTACTAATGGCACTGCAGGTGGTGACACTGATGATACATGAATGATGATGGAGCACCGGTGGAATGCGATGGCGGGGGAAACCGGAGTACCCGGAGAAAACCCGCCCCAGCGCCGCTTTGTCCACCACAAATCTCACATGCGGTCGCTTGGGATCGAACCCCGGCCGTCTAGGTGAGAGGCTAGGGTCTAATCACTCGGCCACGGCGCAACCTGAGTGTTTCCATTGCTCCTTTTTGCGCCATCGTACACTCACCCCAATTTATTATTTTGCAATTTTGTAGCACCTTCGTTATTTCTGTTGTTTTGTTTATATTATAGGTCAGTTTTCTAATATTTGCAAAACCAATGGCAGTTTGAGCACAGAATGAGCGTTTCGTCCTTTTTCTAACAATGTAGCAGCGATCTCAGATGGTGCTACTGCCAGTACAATTTGATTTTTTCCTGAAGCGTATCTAAAGTTAGTGAAATTAATAATATTTTACCAGTTCCACCGGGTATATCGAGGAAAAAGATTCCTCCCTTGCCGTCATTAACTGCTTTCATTATCATATCGTAAGCTGTTTTTGCTGTGGTTTTAAAAAGTGGGACCTTACTTTTTACGGATTGACTCAAAGCATTTCTATCATAATGCTGTTCTCGTTCAAACTCATAGGCGCAAAAGGCGATTAAGCGCAGACATTCCTAAATTGTACAACATCTTGTCCAGCATCATCACGCAAATTTCAAATTCTGGATTTTCCATTGTTGAACGTACTCAATGCAAAATGCCTTCAGCTATATTGTCTTTTTATTTGTCCCACAAATAATTTGGACTCAATGGAAAGCACGTTGAAACTATGATCGCAAAACTGTTCGATTTTGATGTGTAATAGACGAAATAACAGCATCAGCGAGTTTATAATCCCAGGGAATATCATTCTCTAGTAAATGTAAACGTTGACAGGCTTCTCGATAAGTTGCACACATTTTACCATCAATGATTCGTAGAAATTTGAATCTTGGTCCTCGTTACATTAATAATAACACACGCAAGTAAAACATTCGTCATAGCTCGGGTGAACTGTGTAAATTCGCCCCAATGCACCGGTTGAATATATATTTGCGTATCCCGGTTCAGGCTGTTCTTGTTTCCGATGTTGGAATTTTTTGGATAATGCATTCCATGTAAAATATTTTGGCATTTCCAAGTAAGCATTGTTCTTGCAAATGGATTGCTTGTGCACGTCTCGAGGAAGCCTGTCAGCGTTGTCGCTGGAGGTCGTTCACCTCTTTACGCTAGGTTTTCTACCGTGAAATAAACTCGTTGCCCATTCTCCAGATGAACAGCTAAATGGACTATAGTGGGATAACGTTCGTGTATGGAAAATGAAACAGATTCTCCAAACCGCCTTATTGCTACTAGCATATCTTCCTAACTGATATTTTGAAACTACATCGTTATTATTTGGAGCTGCAATTACAAATACAACCATGTCGTTTGCTTTCGTGACGTAATTGAAAACATACTTGATGGACTTGACTGAATTGCAGTACTCAACATTGCAGTGCGCCTTAAATACTTTGGAAAGCAGCGGCGAATAAGGAACAAACCAGGTCTTGTTGACAACGGCATCCTTATTTTTGACTTGAAACGTGATTCCTCTACCCTTATCTTCAACGGAGTGACGACGATATAGGAAATAACCATCACTGTCTGCAATTGTATCTGCCAACAAAGCATGCGGATAACGCTTTGAGCATTTGATGTGAATAATGCACGATGATTCCCGATTGTGTTCGCCATATGGTCCATGAATCATGTTCTGCACTACTTCTTACAATTCTGGATCTACTTCGGGATCAGGAATTTTTGCACAAATGATCGAGTCAATCTCATTGGGTCTTATTTTTTCGACAATCCACAGGAGAATACGCACATGAGGCAGTCCTCTTTTCAGCCACTCTACAGAGTACATCCAACATCGTACGTCTCCGAAGACATGATATTTTAAAACGAAGTCCATGAGATTTTGCTTGAACACTCGTGCTGTTATGTCAGGAGGATCGCTGGATGATTGACCGGGTAATAACAGATTAGTGATTTCGAACCATTTTGTGTTGCACGTGAAAGTAATAGATAAATCTGGTCGGCCGTATTGGTGCATGTAGGTCTTAGCATCTTGCGCGTATTTCTGCATGTGTCTCGGACATTCCACATACGTTGCTGCTAAAATAATAAATCGGGCGTTATTATTTCCATTTCTTTCTGCGTTCATTGTATCGCGTAAATTAATGTATTCTTCTGAACTTAATAAAAGCCAGGCGTTCCGTTTCATTTTTGCCATACATATCAGCGGTGAACTAATAAAACAATCGGCGGCATTTCAAAATGTGCTTGTCCATATGGTTTAGACGAATAATGAAACGGTACACAAAAAAAAGCATCGAGCCAAACTTTTTGTTTGTTTCTTGGCCTGTAAAAGAATAATTTACTTTGGTTAGGTATCGAAGTGAAAAACAGTTTATAATAACAATACTGGGTTATTTTTGCCATTAATTGTTTTATGCTTGCATTAAAACATTTGTATTTTCAAACAGCCTATGACGACAACTCCACTGTGCTGATTTCTACAGCTCTTTTTCAAATTTTAATTTGGTATGGATTTGCGACGTTGTGCAATAAACAGACCCTTAGTCGGCAACATTACCGAGGGTATTTTAATGCATCATACGAACGATGTATTTCTCAGATATGCTCACGGTCGCCGTCAGCACGTCGTTGAATTACAAAGTCGCGAGACTCCATATTCTCTCCAATAACCACAATGGCAACTTTGTTTAACATTGGTGCATTGGACCGTCTCTCATGTTATCCTGCTGGTCTTTTTCTGTTCTAATCACTATTTTACGATAGTCTGAGGGCATCATTTCTAAGGCTGTTTTGAACAATTGGACCAACTGATCGTGTTCATGTAAAAGTTGTTGCAGATGCACGATGATCTCTCGCTGCACGATTGATTGCACAGCGTTGGTTTACTTCAGCCTCAAAATTTCCAAGGAAATAAATCTGAAGAAATTTGTATTCACCACCAACTGATTGCAACTATACTCCTACACGTTGGTGAATTTGGCGTTGAATCTGTAACATTGAACATAAGAAAACATGTAAAGAACATTCATTTATGAGACTTAATACAATGTTTATATTTGTAGGTATATGTTGCAATGGGTGTATATGATGTGTATAACAGGAGAAAAAAAGACCTTAAAAGTTGGATTGAAACCCCGTTTCTCAATTACATTTGCACCAAATGATGTCAGGAACATGTTGTTATAATTTTGAATATTCTGCAAGAATTTTTGTAGCGTTTAACGCCCTCTTTAACTACTAATGGCACCGCAGGCGGTGACACTGATGATACATGAATGATTATGGAGCACCGGTGGAATGCGATGGCGGGGGAAACCGGAGTACCCGGAGAAAACCCGCCCCGCTTTGTTCACCACAAATCTCACATTCGAACCCCGGCCGTCTAGGTGAGATGCTAGTGGTCTAACCACTCGGCCACGGCGCGGCCTCTGCAAGGAATGCTTTGATAGATGTTCCTGTCCTGAAAGTAATAAACTCAGTGGTTCAGGTGGCGTTGTCAGTTCTGATAGTTTGACCTTTATGTTCGCACAGCATAATCCGTGGTTCGAGTCGAAATCTCAAAGCATTGCAGTCTTGAAAAATAGTGCTCATTGTTCCAAAATCAACCGATGTATTGCCATAATCGACTGTTGGATCATACCAAAACACCAAAAGTTCTTAGGTTAAGTTTGGCCGCATGTTTCGGTGCCTCTCGCCCTCACTCAACGGTATGGGATGCTCCGGAGCCGTGGTAGATCTTAGTTGAGAAATTCGCATTGTTTGCCTCCAAACGCTGTCTGCGCTCTTCTTCAGTATCACTATCTCGAAGATTATGAGCTCAGCTTGCGTTGCGTGTTCACCCACCGATATTTTGACGTTTCACTGGTGGCATTTTCTTATCAATAACAATAAATAACTCTGCGATAAACCTCTAAACACACATCAGAACACACGAAACACACCAAGTTTTGCTGATGCGAAAGAAACGGTGATTGATATTTGAATGTCACTGTTGCGTTACGTCATTGTCTCGATAATCTGGTGAGTACTGCTATTTAGCAACAAATATCCGTGATACCGCTGCTATCTGCCGTATATTAACCGGTTGCGTTCCCTTGACACAGTCTGCTGATTTCTACACAGATTTTTCAATTTCTAAAGTTGGTATTGATTTTTGACATTGCATAGTTAACAGGTCGTTAGTCGGCGAATCACATTATGAGATTTTAAAAAGCTTTTCCATACGAATTTTGCACATTTTCTATTACACAAACCTTCTCGTGACAATAAAGAACACAACAAAAATGAATTATCCAACTTCGTGCAGTTGTTCGGAAGTTATGGCCGTACATATATTTCGGCGATTTATTTATATGTAAGATTCGGAAATATTAATTTCAGCCTAGATTCAAAGGATCTTTATTTTAATTTTCCTTAATTGCGTACGGATTTCAATAAATTTGGAGTATGCCGATAATGTTTGTTTAAACGTTGGCCTAAAAAATATGAACTCTCTAATTGTAGTCGTTGGCCTAAAACTTCAAACGTTGTAGGAGGCTCTTCATCTAAATTACCCTTAACAGTGCACCATTTCATGAACATCCAAATATGTTAAAGATTGTCTTCACACTCAATAATGTACTTGCAGTGATTGGCGAGTTGTTTTACAGGTACGGACGGAAGGAAAACAGCAAAAGTGTAGTTCATAGTGGTACACCTAAAACAGAAAAAGTTCTAGAATTTTGTATCTAACTGGCTTATTTTCACAAATTATATGGAAAATGTCCTCTATGTTTATTAATCACTTATTCTTTATTATTTTTGCCAACAATAAAACTTACTGGAAATATCCTGTAACTAAACTTATGTTACAAAAATGTTTCACAAAACTAAACAATAAACAACGGTCTAATGACTTCTTGTCACATTAAAATCCTTATTTCGATAAGTATAGAGCATAAAGAGCGTTTATCATTCTTGAAAGGAAAGTTAAACTCACACGCATACACACACACACAAACACACACAATAAAGTGTAGGTACTTATAGCTATAGGTACACTTTGATAGTATTTATACAAAACAGAACATTACCAAACATGTTGTTTGTAGTCTTATAACCTGATCGAGATACATACACCGTATCTAAGGTCAAATTAAGATACATATGGGTGTGAAACTTGTTTTTGGTACAAAGTAGGAATGGTTTTCGGTGAATACTTTTCAGAAAAATTAACATTCTTTCTAGGAAAGGAAATGTTTATTATCCTTCATCCAACATGCTTAGCCAATATAGGCATATTTCTTCAAATACGTAGATAAGTTTAGTATCCCATTACGTTTTGCCTTTTAAAAATAGATATTAAATAAACTGATAATACCAACTTCTAAAACGATCTTAAAATAAGAACAGAAAAGAGTTCTGTAACTCAACTGAGCTTGTAAAACAAATCTTTACTGAGTTTATGGCCACATAATTATGTTTAAATGATCGATCCTGAGACCAAATAAGTTCATTACTTCGTGACCCCAACAATCTTCGATCGCTCGTTCCTGATTGTTTTCCCTAATGTTTTGCAACTAAGGTAAACACGTCACATGGCTTGTTCTGACGCATGTAAAGCGTAACTTTTGAAGTTTGCGTTCATTTTGTCAGTACGTGCTTTGCTCTGGATGTATTTTATTTGTTTCACTGTTTGGTGTATAATCGCATCACTGTTCATAGCATTGTCGACAAACAAACGCTCTGCAGGTGGACTTCTGTTTACGTTCACAATTACATTTCCAGCACAGTAGTCGAGGCATAGCTTAGTTAATGTTCTAAACAATTTCATTTCAGAAAGCAAAACACATGTGTGATGTAGACCTCACCGAAAAGAGTTAATCCCTTTTCACATTTACCAGTTGTGTAAACGTACCGCGGTAAAAATTAAAGCTTAAGCTGACATTCATTCACCAGAAACTATCGGCCGGTTGTTGAAAATCTGTTTATATTAATTATAACAGGAAAGTATTGCTTTTGTTTTAATAATATCTATCACAGAATCTCATGAATCATCCGAAAAAGTTCCGCATCACTACAAAAAAATCATAAGATTGGTGAATGGACTGAAATCTAATGAACAAGCTCCTAAGAAAATCTTGTGCTCTATAATTAAAACATAGTGAATGGTGCACTACACAATCAGAAAAAACGCGACTAAAGAACACTTATACAGCGTCTAACGTGGATTATTTCACCACGCTACTAATGGTAAGCTTTCCTTGTTTTATAAGAGGATTTTGTCTCCAAGTGACTTTCGCCTATTTTCATTTATTTTACAACTTAAGCTAGTTTTGAAGATAAATTCCGTTTTCATATACAGTGAGGTAAATTAGCAAAAAATTGAAGATTTTTGTGCTATCACTCCATATTCTATACCCTACTGATACAGGTCGCCTATAAATTATAGATAACCAAAATCTAAGTAACGACTCCTTTGTAATGTCTGCATGGTATAAGGGTTACAAAAGCAACTGAAACAGAAAATAAATAGTAACTCAGTATTGGAGACAAAAGTAACGGTGACATCGCGTAGGCCTAGACCAAATAGAAATTACTCGTTGTTGCCGCTGGCGCTAACTAAAGCCATTTTGCTGCTCTTCAAGGTAGCCTGGCACTATCCTTCTAATATATTATCTTGCGATAGGCACATCAATCATTTATGCGTCTTGTAGTACGAATTTAAATGTTTAGGGTGTTTTTAAGTTATTCCCGACTCGATTCCAACCCAAAATATTAGTCTGGTCATAAACTCTGTAATGTATAATTGTATGAAAGCTGTTTATACCTGTGAAGTCATTTCAGGAGTGGATAATAATTACGAAAAAATGTATATATAACAGTAAATAAATAATTACGCAACATATAGAGATTATGTCATTTTAATCTGAAATGTCATTATTTGATGTATTAAGCTTACACACATAAACAAACACTATAATGCATTCTGTTGTAGATAAATGCACTTTCTGATCGCAGAGATGCATTGGCATAAAGCTAACTACCTAGGTAACTACTGTTGTTTTACGTCTTGAATGTTTATCTTTACTTCAGTACGTTCTTGAACACAGAAGTATATAATTGAACACTTTCATGTTTTTGTTGTAATAAAAGGAAGATCAATAAAAATGTGTGTGAGAAAACCTCTCGATTATCTAACAGAACTTGTGTTCTCTAAATTTTACTAACTAAAACTCCAATTAATAAATTTAGTACAATGCTCTAGTAAATTATATAGACAAAATTGGAATAAATTCCCGCTGTATTGCCACAAATACAAAACTAGATTACTTGATTTTTGTGCTGGTTTGAATCTAAATGCCTAACAGCTGCAGTAGCGCCATAGTAGCAATCATGGTCCAAGCCTACGCAGTTCATGATAATATATCTAGATTTGGAGAGTGTGATATAGTGGAATTAAGAGGCAAAATTAAAAGCGTTATCAAAAAGAGATTTTAATCATAAGTAATGTAACAAGCGTACCAGCCCTTATCGATAAATTCCCGAGAAACTTGTTGCGAAAGTTGTGGCTAGAGTTGTATTTAATAAGAATATTTCATGAATAAAATAGCAACGATTAGCCTATATGGACACGAAGAATAGGACTCCTAAAATCCTATTTGCCTTGACGTATATTTGCGCCGAATTCACTGCAACTTAATATCCATTTTATAAATGTCAGATCTCTTGGTATTGCTACATTATATTATTTTGGCTTAGTAAAGCTGATTGCAATTAATATGTCTAATGCAACTTCCGTCATTAAGTACAGGAATTTCACTGCACACTGATATTCAGAGAGGACAAATATACGTAGGGGGCGATAAATTTATAAAATCAAATGCACGTAGAATGATAAAAAAAGCATTTAAAATGCAGAGATAATGAGTTCCGATTGGTTGGAATTTTGCGCGCCAATGTACTGAATTGCCCACTTCCTACGATCACGTGTCATGAACGAAATAATGATGGAAAATATTTTATTTACATTAACTTAATTGTTTCAAAGTTGTATTACTTTCTCCACCATATTCTATGTACGAGTATGTACGTAGATAGTAGTTAGAGAAGGTATGGTAATTCACCCAAAAGTTTATACCAAGATTTTACCGGAAAAACATGTTTTGAGGACCGCTGAATAAATAAAGAAACATTTTTTAAAAAGGAACCTGTGTTTCTGTGTTCGTTAAATACCAAACTTGTAGCTTAATTGCAGTATGCTACAAGAATGGGTTATGAAGATTTTCAGCATAATCCCGCGCCTCAAAATATTTTTATACATACGCAAGGTTTTTTTTGAAATTTTCAATTTTTTTTTTTTTTTTTTTTTTTGCAGAAATGGCTTTAACGACTTTTATTAAAACATCGTATATTAAAGTTAGGTATTTACCTGAAAATAAAATGTATATGTTGAACTTGTTGGGAATAGCTTCGGATGTCCTCTTCATTCTGAATGAATTTTGCGTAACTGGTAAACCGTAAGATATAGACAAAGGCTTGCTACACGAACAATGCAGGTGTCGTTAAAACGGACCATTTATGTTATACCAGGTGACTCAATTGCCAGGTATATGGCGTGTCCAGATATTCCTTCGCACGTTAAAATAGTTGCAGAACTCTGATATACTATTTCTTCGTTGTACTGAAACTAGCCACTTCTGAGATATTCCTTCTTAATGGTTTTTAAATTTACAATATTCGCACTTTTTTCAAATGGGAATCGTTACTGACTTTTCTCATTCTGGTTATGCAAAGAGCAGGAAATTTCAATTGCATCACATAGCGACCGGTTTTAAAAGATTTGATTATCGCTTTAGCTTAGTGCATTCCCTTATTTCCCTTCCACTGATAGGGAACTAAATATAACACCCCATCATGCTAATGGTTAGCATGAAATAGATACAAGAATAAAACAATACGTTTTTGTAACAATAGTTTGCTACAGAGTAGGCAGAAGTCATGTGAATCGAACACATGACATTTTTTATCTTGTTTTATTCTGTTTCTTTTGTTTGTTTGTATTATAAGTATTACATACCTTTCTTTATTCTCTTTCAAATGTGTGTAATAACTCTTAGAGAATTTGTAGAACAACATTAGATGTTACAACTTATAATCAACTCTATCTCTTACTGCATTTGTCATTAGAAATACGAATTTAGTTCTAGTTTTAGCATTATTACTGATTGTGTATATTTTTGTGAAATATATTTCTGTTTGTGAGGAATCCCCTCCAAGTACTAAATGTTCTCAGAGATAGTTCTAGACAACAATTTTTATTTTTATCTTTATACAGCATATTTCTATAAAACAAACAAATCAATCAATTTGCAGCTACTGCTACAATCAAATATATCCATAGCTATACGTCGCTCTTAACTATATGATTACAACTGTTACCTGAAATAATAGTTTATTATAGCATATTCAACATGGTTTTTATAATTGTAACTGAAAAAAAGGCTTACGAATTTATGAAGAACAAAGGTTCAAGTCAGGAAAGCAAGGAGTCTTCATTTTAAACTTATTTTTTTCACTTTAGTGTTTCCTAGCTTTGTTTTCTATTCTGTTGTCTAGTTTTGTCACACGCATGAGGGAGTGTCTGCATTGCGGATTTGTGGTTGACGCTAGCAGCCTCAGGTGTACCCAACTCAACTGTTCTTTTTGTGCTAACAAACGTTCTTATCCTAATCTACAACTTCTAGCAAAGAAAGGGGAAAAACGCTACGATAAAACCCCAATGAAAGCTACAAGCGTGAGGACAAGGGTTCCACTCCCAAGTTAGCCTTAGTGGGTCAAAACACAAACTACTCCCTTCACCCTCCAAACACCTCCTTCCCTAGCGTCGCTCTTTGCCTGTGTTTACTCGCCATTAAGCGGATGGTTTCCTCAACCGGAAAGCTTTTCCTTTTCAGCGATAAAACTTAGCAGGCTTTTTCTTGCCTTTGCCTTGGTGTTACGCCTTTGACTCGTCTATCAGCTTATCCAGTCACACTCATACCATTCAGCGTATTACGATTGCTGCAGCTCTTAGAACTGGGGTTAAACTCTGTGCGCAAATGTTAACAATAAAATGGTTAATGAATTTGGTTCTATGAGGTATTGCTCATTTTACATTATTTCCATACATGATCCAATACGCGCAATGTTAATCGCTGACTTTGGAAATATATAGTTATACTGAAGCTATTACTGTCTTATATGCAATCCTGGCAATAGCCAACACAAGCTCTTTTGTGTCCTAAGTAGGATTGCTTCCGAGGGAGATGATTCCCCGGTAACTTGTGAGGCTGCATTCGGAAGGTCTTGGACTCGATTCCCGTAGGGCCGGTTACCCTGACCATGGTTTTTTTCATTGTTCCCCGGGTCAGTAGTTGAATGCTGGGGTGATTCTCAATTAACGACAAACTTTCTGTCCAGTATTTCCTTTCATCTTATTTTCCTCCAGGTCTCAGGGTTGTAGAATTAGGTGGTAGCGATTGGTGTGTTGCAACAAGACGATGAAATATCCTCAGGTTGCGGGTGGCTATTGAAGGGCATCCTTCATCCCGTTGGTTTCTTTCAGGGCTGGAAGTGTCAGCAATGGTGCTCGGTGCGACGTGGTAGGGGTAAAATATGTTCTAAGTGACTATATCCGTCCCCCGACTTCGGCTGGTTACCGAGACCACTCCTGGTTATGGCGTTGGACTATATATGAGGTGGGGGCCCCTATATGCCTATCCGATTGTCGGGGTGCTTCAATCCTAAAACTGTGGGGACCCCCTCATTGTTACCGTCGCTCCTGGTTCCAGACGTCCAGTGTATCCTCTCACCTATCCCTCCCTCCCGGGCGCATCCCCTCCTGGGGCATAGACACAGTAACCTCTAGATCGGGGGAAACTGTATCCTATTCTATCGTTTTATCCTATGTAAGACCAAATGGTATAAAAGATCAAAACCATCTAAATATATCCTAACGGGATACTAAGTCAATTCAAATGGTTTTCTGCAACAGATGTAAACATAAGGTTTTCAGAAGAGAGAAGAAAATAATTTTACTTTGAACTGCTTATTTAACATTTTAACAATAACACTCCAATGATATTTTCTAAAGCAGGGACTCCGAAGGATTGTGGTTTTTACGGAACCCATTAGATAACGTCATAAATAGTAAAAAAAACTATACATTTTATTTTATTATAACATTTTGTTCATATGTGCTTTTAAGGATTTGACCATGTGATACGGTCATATGATGTTTTGAGTTAACAGCTGTGAATTGATAAATAAGTCAATAAAGTACCATTGCCACAAAAAAGTTTCATACCTTTGGGGAGAACAATTAACCAATGAGATAAAATCTTCTGTATGGTTGATAGCCGTGGTTTACTTTAAGACACAAGTTCTAAAGTCCGAGAAATTAGCAAAAGCTTGAGTGTTAATTACTCAGTAGCCAAACGCTTCCGAAACATAACCTAAATAGAGCCACGGCTCAAAATTAACACTACGTACACCTTATCCTTGGGGGGAACCTGACACCCGTTCTGTAGGTAAAAAAAGTCATTTTCATATGTACATAATCGTTGTTAAAGCAACCTTAAGGAATTTATATCCCACTGAGCACAGCGCTACTTATGTTTGTACTAGATAATCTTCTCTCTTCATCCCTTAAAATAAATGTTAACATATATGTAGAAACTAATGCAAAACATTTAAACAATTTCTCAAGGAGTTACGATCTTTCCGCCTTACAATGAAATTGATAGCCATGTCAGTGACAGAATAACGCTTAATACATGAGCAGACTGCAAATCACCCAACTGAGTAATAGCGTTGCGGCGCTATCCGTAGAATCAGAAGTGCTAGAGTTTGGTGCTTCCATCCTTGCCTCTTATATTCTGAAATAAAAGATTAACAGAAACGAAAACGAGACATTTTTGGTTCAGCGAGATTATCTGTTATTATCAGAATGGAGAACCAGGATAAGGTCCCGCTTCTAGAAACTATTTTTTTTGTAGTGTTTAACGCCCGCTTTTACTACTTGTGGCACCGTAGGTGATTAAAAAAATCAGTTAATAGGGATATGGCAACATTATACTAGTGCTTGTAAATAAACAAAATGGCGACGCCGCAAACGGTTACTTCACGTTCAAGTAGTCTAAAATCGTATTGTGCTCTGTTTAATATACCTACCATTCTTTAATTTCTTCGCTGGCATCCCCTACGTTCAAAAATGCACTTTGTGATCATTAATCATTAAGTACTCTCCTATGGTAGATAATGCATTAAAATAGTTTTCTTTCTATATTTTGGGGCCTATTTTATAGCATTGTATTTGTATTAGAACATAACTAACTGTAAAGGAATGTATTACACTCATAATTTCTAAAATAACTCCTTCGTTTCTTGTGCCTGAAACATTTTAATTTCCATCCTGTCGAGCGAGACCTAACACAAAGAAGAGTTGTTTCATTATAACCAAATTAATCTAGTGTAAATATTAAGAGAGTAATATTGAAGTAAAGTCCTTAACATGGTAGTAATGTTCAATATTTATAGGGAGATGCCTTTGAATGTGGGGATTTAAAATAGCGAATAGCACTGATGAAAAGAGCTCTTCTAAAATAGGTGTTAATATTGCTTTAACATTATATATGTATCAGTCCTTATTACAAATAATACGTCAGAGTTAAGTACTGTTACTATTTATTATTTTACTTTTATTCAAGATGTACATCTTTTTTGTCATAAAAATATCTCTAATAGATGCTATTTTATTAAAACTTGTTACTTTTGAGAAACCAAAAATGCAATAAATAGAAAAATTAAAAAAAAATCCAAAACATTTTAGATGTAAACCGTAGTTTTAGTGTGCTTCTTTGTTGTAATACCTTCTTTATTCTATACCTTTTTGGATTCACGGGTCCTCACTATATGTGTTGGGGGGAAATATTGGCATAGACTTTTTGGTGGAATGCAATACTTTCTCTATAAACTCTGTGCATTGTAGGTTATAGAGAAAGTTACAAAAATGATCTTATGCGCTACATTCAGTTGACTTTCTCTACCTACCTGCAACTAGATATTTCCATAAAAGCGTATTGTTCTATCTACTTCATTCTTATCAAGATAAATATGAAAATACATTATTTTGTTACATATGTTCATACAGATTCAAGAGAAAAAAGGCGACTTGAAATTGAGAAAAGAATGTGCATTGGGAGATTTAAACCAAACATAACTAAATATCGGAAAAGCTTAACTCCAAAAAAAGGTATTTAACATGCATTGTGTGTTTCAACCAGACCTACATTTCTTTTGTTGTAAGATTTGGTCCGTAATGGTAGTGTTTAACGCCCGCTTTAACTATTTAAGGCACCGCAGGCGGTGACACTGATAATACATGAATGATGATGGAACACCGGTGGAGTGCGCTGGTGGGGGAAACCGGAATACCCGGAAAAACCCGCCCCAGCGCCGCTTTGTCCACCACAAATCTCACATGCGGTCCATGTGTCCTATAGACTAACATTGTAACCAAGAGCCAAAAATGCGACTAAAGTATATAGTGTCGGTGTATGAGCAGTTCCAAAAACGTTTGAAACCAAAGATTTTCAATGAGCGTCTGTAACTTTATGAATTTGTACTCGCAACAAACTTAAAGCCAGATTTTTCCATTAGTGTTCTATGTTTAATAAATCTTGGTTGACATTTATTTATTGGCTTCACTGAAAATAAAACTGCGAATTTTAAAAACTTTTCTTCTATGTATGTATTTGCCTAAGCGAATGTGTTATATTTTTCTCAGGAACGCCTGAATCTATACGAAAAGGTATTATGCCGAGTACTTTAAGTTAATTTAGAAATTAATAAATTTCATTTATGAACGTTGTTTAACTGCTGCGGTTCTCAGGATCGCATTCTATATTGGGCGTGAAATGGCGCTAAATTTTACTCTTAGTCTTCTATATCAGGCTTGAGATTACTTTACATGCCTTTACGATACGAGATAATGGCTTTACTTTACGCCCTCCACCGGGTTTAATATACTACATGGCACCTCAATTGTTTCCACAAGGGGTGGAGAGATAAATAAAAATGTTTATGGACGCTCTTTAACTGCTGTGTTCTCAGCGTCCCATTTTAAATTGGGTGTGAAAGACCGGTTAATTTTGCTCTGAGGCCTCTCTATCAGGCTTGAGGTTCTTTTACGTGCCATAAATCTACGACACGGAACCCACGGCTTTACTTCCCTTCCGAAGGAAACCATGCTAATGATTTTTACACCTTACAAAATCCATCGTCCTCCGCCGGGTTTGAACCCGCGACCTTGGGTAATAGAAGCTAACATGGTAACTATTACACCACGGAGTGCGACAAGGGGTGGAGAATTGAGAGTATGTCACTTTATACGAAATTCTTCTGAAAAATATTGACTAACAAATTTCTTAATTCATAATGCTCCAAAAAGGCTGGTGTGTTTAAACATATCCATAAAATCAGCATTTAAGGAGTTATACTAATTTCCCGATACTGTTATTCTTATCCTGCCAGTTAAGTACATTAATATTCCGGATGCTTTACTGTCATTTTCTGCATACATCAAGAAGCAGCAAAATATTATCGCATTAGAGCCATACATAAATGTGTGTATTCTATCTTAAATGGGCCGTTTCACTAACATTCCAGAAAAGGTGTTTCATTGCCAAGTGTTTCATTATCGATAGGAATAGAGAGATTAGAAAGGGTAGAAAATGATAAAATTGGAGAAATGGAATGAGAAAAGAAGCGAAAGGTGCTGGGAAAGGCGAAGAGGACATAGTAACAAGGAGACATAATTAGTGATGAAGAAGTTGCGGAAAGGGACGGAGGTAGAGACAATGAGAAATTTGAGGGGTGAGAGAGAAGTGTAAGAGAGAGAGAGAGAGTGAGAGAGAGATAAAGAGAGAATGCCCGCAATTAACAATGTAGCGCGATCGAGATTGGAAGGCTGGCATGGTTGCACAAAAAGCGAAGCAAACTCTGCAATCCGTTCCCTCATAAGTTTTTTTCAGTATTAAAATATAATTTAATCATGTGCATTTTCATTTCCCAAGTGTCTCGGAAAAACAGCAACTTCTTTCAACTATTTTCTGAAAAATCTTTTAACAGACAAGATACAAAGCAGAAAAAGGTATAATGAAAAGGAAAAAATAAAAAATAGATACTTTAGAGGACAGCGGCTAACGTAAGAATAGGTATGACCCTGCTTTTATGTAAGTAATCTTCCTTGTCCACTTCCTCCTCCTCCTCCTCACCATCATTGTCCTTCGATAGTTCTATTTGTGTAAAAAGCCATTTCGGTTTCTCCTTTTCATTTCTTCCTCGTATGTCCAGGTTTTCCTCTTCCTCTTGGCGCCTATTCATACACAGTTCTTGGCCGTCGCCATCCTTTAATCTAAAAAGACGTTCTCTCTGTTTCTGTGCGGGTTTTGCTCTTTTCCCATCGAGCGCCCCTATGTAGTGGATTTGGGAATTTTCTTTAGATATAGGGGCACAGGGGAAATAAAATTCTCACGGCGGACCAGAAACAAGCTAAGGGACGAAAAAGAAAAAACCCTGACCAAAGGTTGAGGGAACACATAGGCATAATACGAAGCTGCTTCTTGGGAAACAACCACTAAGGCGACCTCCCGATCCTCTAGTTGTGATTGAGCGAAAGGTTGATGCGTCTACCCGATAAAAAAGAATACTATAAAGCTCGAATCACGTTCTTTCTTTAGGGATCGATAATATACACAAAAAGAAGTTACTTTTGTTAATTCTCCAATAAAGTTACTATATGCATTATTATTCAGTATTTGTACAGGAGCGACGTTATTCTCCTAAACGCAAATCGATACCTGAGAAGCAAAGGGATGTATGTCCATTCTTAAAACGGTTCAGAGAGGCTAAAATACTACTTATAATAACACGTGGCTCAACATTTCTCTGACGTGTGTAACATACGACGGTTAGTTTTATACATAATAATAAATCGCATGGCGTTACAGCCCACGAGATAGATCTTACAACTCCACACCTCGTCTCACGCCCACGTACACAATATATATTCTTTCTCTAGAATGCCGAATAGTATAATTGGTTTAGCCTTTGCCTTTTTTCCTTCCTTTTAATTATGCCATTAAAATCTGTCTTTAGCCACAATGGTCATATCGGCGGCAGTTTTACCTCTGGAATGGTGTTAATTCATATACAGTTCTGACAGAAATGTATGTATTTGTGTTTTTGTACGTTAGATCATACACACACTCATTCACACTCTGGTTCATAGTTGTATTCTCTAGGGGGATAAAGAATAAGCCCCACCCCCAACCCGAGAGAGCAGGTAGGTGCTCTACCGATTGAACTACGAGGCGACCCTCAGAATTTTAAAGAAATTAAAGCGTAATGCACGTACCCTGCATTTCCAAAAACTGTTCTATAAAGTGCTCCAGTACATGGTGTTATTTGTTGAATACTAGATATCCGCACTACCAAATCTTATTATGTGGTCCAACTTTGGTTATAAAGCACCTAACGGAGGGAACAACTAGCGCATGCTGATTTATAAGAGGTCTATTGCAGCTATCATTCCGCGGGAGGAAGGTATGAAGTGAAGAAACCACAGGAGGCTACAGAGACACACAAAAGTCTCGAATAGTTCCAATCTCGAAGATCCGTCCCAATACTGGAGCTTCCTGGAGAGAGCAATATACCAAGCAACACTCTAGTGTATACGGGGAACTATTTCCTGTGAGAAAGCATCCAAACCATCTGTCCGACACAGCCATACGCCACAAAACCTAGAAGCACCCCTGAAACATAAAAAGGAAATGAAAGGTAAATGATGGTGTGGAAATATTGGTAGATAAGAAACACAGACCTACCAAACAGGGAAAACCACAAAAGCTTAAGGTCGAGTAGGTAGTGGGCTTAAATCGAACCCGGGACCTCCCGAATATTTCTGGTAGACACACTTATAGCACGTTATATAAAATGCGCTGCATAGAGAAACATGAAAAGAAAAACACTACAAAAATGTTTAATTCAATTTCAATGATATAATAATTGGAAGAACATTTTATTTTTATCTCACATTAAGCACGTGATAGTTTAGAGCGTCCTCTCAAACTCCTAAAATCGCACGCGTGCAAGCCGAGGTGCAGAGATTGTCTGCACCGTGCATCGATTCAACACGACTTGGCTCGGAATAATTCGTAGTGCGGACGCACGGTGAAGAAATGGGAGACATGTGGAACTAGCGCAACAAGCGTAAAAAAGAGACCAACCCAGTTAAGGTATTGTGCAATGCACAAGTGTGTGCACTCTGAGAGGCCCTACTATAGAGTATCATATTAAAATGCTTTTAAAGCTGTCGTAAATAATATTAAGATTAGTGTTTGGAACTGCCTGTATGCATTTATTTAATTTATAATCGCTTTAATCCGTACATTACAATAAAACGAAAGCCGTATAAGTGAAGCACAATTACGTTACTACAACAATAAATAACAAAGCATTGATTAAAAATCATAGAGTTCAATAAGTTTGACGAACTTAGAAGGTAATGTGAAAACGTTGAGTCACGCATGCCAGTGGGAATGTCAGGAATTCCAAAATGTTGTCACTGATCAGCATAATGAGGGCAGCCTTTTTTACGTGTTATTGACACGGTACAATGATAACGGTTGTACTTAGCTGTGGGCCATGTTATATAAAATAGGAATTAGTAACGGGGAGTGTGCAATGTGGAAACCAGAGAGGCTAATCTGGTATTGGCAAGGAAAAATGTTTCTTGGGTATCTATCTTCATTAACGGCATGAGGTTTGCAGTTCAATGTTCATTTCGATTTTTCCGTCAGCTGTTTCGAGAATCTTGCAAAAATCCACATGCAACTTACAATTGTAATCGTGACCGTACTAATGATCCAAATGAGCTCAAATTTAATATTTTGCTGCTTTGAACATCAGAGCAAAATGAGTGTTTTTTTTTCTTCTTCTTTGTTTTAATTTTATGAACTAACAAGCCTTGCCGTTATTTTCAACCCCATTTTATACACTTGACCAATCGAGTCATAAGTTTTTGCAACTCAACAGTAGAATTTGTTGAAAATTATAAGATTTTTAGAATGTTTAAATATTTGTCATTCTAATATATTGAACCCTTTACACTTAAATATGCAGAAAATGAGTAATCTGAACAATAATTTGGACACTTACGCTTTAGGTCCCAACGAAAATTTAATCTCACTCGTGAGTTTTCAAACCTAGCCCGTTCTCTTTCCAATCGTTCCAAATTTTTTCTGTGTGACTTATAAGAATGTAACTTTGTAGTTTTTCATGGAGGGCACAGCAACATTTTAAACCACCAAGTAAGTCCATGTTTCCTATCGCTACGCGGAGTTTAATTTATATAAACAAATCACTATACAGGTATACTATATGAGCTGAAAAAATCCAAAGTTGCTTAATATTTTACAAAAACCACCCCACCGTAATTTACAATAGTATGGAATATTAACTTTTTAGACACCACACTTGCTAGTTTTCAAACCCGTGTATATAAAAATACACCTACTGACCAACTGGGATATAAATTAGGGAGTTTACATTACAGAATTCGGGGGAACGTTATTGGCTATCCTAAGTATGCTATCCATTCTTAGATGTTCAACCCTTTACGTGTAAATCTGCAGCAATCGACCAAATTGGACTAAACCCTGGATATTTCCGCTTTAATTCTCTGCTAAAATAATGGGCTACCCATAACTTTCAAAACCCATCCCACATTTTCAACATTTTACCTACATGGGTTAGGACTGTAGTGTGTTACATTTGCAATGAAAGGAGCGCGAGTGGTCAGAAAAGGAGAGTTGCACCTGGTTAAGGAATTAGACCGTCTTTCATTTATTAAGCTTTACAGGTAGAGGAAAACAGCTAAAGTCACGCGTAGACCAAATATATTAATCTGTGATTGAGTCGAAGAATCCGATACTTTACATAGACACAGAATTTCACTGTGAAATAGAAATGAGGCTGATGTCCCACATGAATGCTTGGTTAACAGCCGCTACTTTAACACGCCATAACAGTGCTACAGACTGTTCCGAGTGTAACCGCTGTTTCTGCCCATAAAGCAGACAAGAATGCAATCACAAAAACCCCAACCCAAAACCGACATAATTACACTTTGTTTCCCGGGTACATAAATTAGCAGATAACGTTAGGAATGTTAGTGAGTTTAAAGCACATTTTACAAATTGTTGTAAAACTATCGTAATTATTATTCGCCTTCAGATTAAAATATACCTATGTATTTAGCTTTTTTCTAACTTGAGGTTCTATGAAAGGAAAGAAAGATACCGAGATGTATAAGCTCTAAAATAAAGTAAAGGCAATACTAGGGTTTCCTCGCTTAACTTTGTGTTCATATAAGTTAATCTGCGTATGAATTTAAATCTAAAAATAGGTGAAGGATTTAAGAAATGATTTCTCCGTAAACACGCTCTAAGTATATTAGGTTCCATGTTTTCACCGGCAAAACAAGACACATTTTGAACATGCTTTTCATGCTCTTTTAATATTTTTGTCCGTCTTTAAATGTAACATTAAGCGAATTAAATAATCGCTATTCAGACTGCAGACTAGGGCAATTTCAGTTTGCCACAATGATTAAGTATCCTTGCCCTTGACTTCACTTTTTATTAACGCTTTCATAAACAGGAGTAAACGAGTGACAAGCTAGGTGATTTCTTAATACCTCCCACCGCAAACGCGGCTAGTCGCAGCACTTGTATTCATTCACCTGCATTGGAGTAGTTACAGACAATGCGAGGGAGAGAAGGAATAGGAACGGCGACATTTAGCCAGGTCACCTTGCCAGCCCGCATGGATATTTTCAGCAGCATCTGGCAGGCAAGTATAGTTTTCTCCAATGCATGATGGCCTTCAAACGGGACCGTTCCTCTCTGCCACTGGGCGATAACCATTAGCAAACAAAAGACTAGGGGTGAGAGGCAACGTAGTAAAATCTCTGTTTCCTGGAGACTCGAAGACCCTAACTGCAAGTCGAGATTCGCGCCTCAGTTAGGGGAACAGTATGTTGAAGACTTGGCAACGGCGAGGGTAGGTTTCCAACCGGAAACCACCTAAACCCAAACTTCAAAGTCACGCCGAAGGTTATCATGATCTAAAAATTACTGTACATAGCGTTAAACTGCAGTGTAACTGTTCCTTTTCATATGTCTTGAATTCTATTATACTTTGAGCATCACGTGTCCCTGAAATTGTCTCCCCATTGTCCGTGGAATAGAATTGTAAAGAGTTAATAATCGAATTCATATTCACCTTCATACAATCTTGCAGTTGACTTTTATTCTATCCGAGGATTATCTATCTAATGATGAGATAAAATGAAGCTAAACATTGCAGTTTTAAGCCATTTAGTGTGTACGTGTACTCGGTGGCCCAACGGCGTTCTTATTCCATGTTTGCAGATATCTCTTCGTACGTTAAAAGAGCAGCAGAGCTCAACGGGGCAATTTTAATTAAACTCGGGTCAGTAAAGAACTGGCGTGCTAACGCGAGGTATCATAGTTCTGCTCCTCTTGCTTATCACCAAAAACGATGAGTGGATAACAACAATAATAGCAATACTACTACTAATGCTGATCAAATAGTAAGTGAACAAAGTCGCAGTATACACTACGTACTCTCATATCTACTAGTCTCTGGTTCCCAAGGTCGCGGGTTCAAACCCAGTGGAGGGCGATTGTCCTTTTCAGTTGTAAAAATCCTTAGCATGGCTTCCTTCGGAAGGGAAATAAAACCGTTGGTCCCGTGTTATAGATTTATGTCACGTAAAAGAATCTCGAGCCTGATAAAGAGGCCTCTGAGCAAAATTAAGTTGTCTTTCACGCCCAATATAGAATGGGATGTTGAGAACCGCAGCAGTTATAAAGCATCTATAACTAAAACTGTATTTATTTATTTACTTATTTATTTATTTCTCGTGTCTACATGGGAATGATTATAGCGCTTTTATGTTTTGATTTAACCTTAAAATGCATATAGTTCATGTTAGATAAAAACGTAAAAACAGTAACAAAGCTATGAGCGAATCAAACAAAACATGTCTATAATTTGTGTATTTAAAAAGGGAGCATGTTCCTTCGAATATAAATACCTTGACCTGAAGTGGAAGACGGTCTAAGCCCTTTTTGGTCATCGTTTACACTGTTTTTGTCTATCATCACTACAGATCGAATTTGGGGTACCTACGCAAAGACTGAAGTTCAGTGCACATTTCCTTGTAGGCGCACGAAGCACTGCTCTACGAACCAGTTTTTTGAGCAGCAAAAATGAAACAACAGGCAGACAGGATCAGGACTAATCGCGTGAGCGGACAGTACATGTAGACCCCGCCCCTGTCTCTGTTACCAAAGAGCCGCAGCGCTGTTAACTTGTAATCCCTTCTAACGTTACCCCGTCCACGCTCTCTAACCATCACGGACTGTACACACCAGCGAAAGCCTGGAATTGTCTCTCAGCGCGATCAACTCTTAAGCAAGAGGAGCAGAACCGCAGGTAGCTCACGCTAACGCGACAGTTCTCCACTGACCTACGTTAATATGGAATTGCCCTGTTGAGTTCTACAACTATGTTAACGTACGATATGTTCACACTGAAATAGAATGCGCTGTTGGACCACCTGCTATGCCGTATGTATGAGTGTGCGTGTATTTATATATGTGCCTCTGCTGCCTTTTCACTCAAGAGTAGCCAAAATAGTTCTTAAGAAACTTGGTATAGGTATATAGCACAGCAAAGGACTTAGACGATAGGCCAAATGCATTTTTATGACATTCCAATTGGAGGAGACGCCTAATTATGCACGAAGCCAAAAATAGAAATATCTCATTTATTATTGAGTTTTTTGTGTTTTTGGTAAAAAATATTATAAAGAAAGTGTTTATACCAATCAAGCTCCTGACACGATATTATTCCAATTATTACATAGTCACTGTAGCGCATTCAAAATAAATCTCAGTGGAGGAAAAAACAATACACAAGAAAAAAGTGGTGCTTTTAGTCTATGAACTCAAGATGAATCAATGGCAAACTTCATTCTGGAACGAAACAAATAAAGCAACAAACGCTCGAGATGTGGAGCTGCTTATTGTTTGAAACGTATGAAGTGTGGTATATATTTAGTGCGCGATTGTATCCTGTAAGTAAAACTTCCATTCATTTTTGGTTATTCGTAAATTGCAAATAGCTTTTAAATGTAATGTATCATTTTCCTACAAATAAGTTGTTTGTGAATGGAATTTTCTCAGAAAACAGTGAGTAAACTGCGTTACCTTTCGTCACTACTAATTCTAATTGATGCTGAATATTTCTTGCATTATTAACATTAAAACAAGTAAAGTTTTCATTACAAGCTACTCTAAATTAATGATAGGCTGACTACTTTCATGCAGGGGTAGTGCCTCTGGCTTCTTACTTAGAGGGTCGAAGTTCCAATTTTGATTGGAATGAATTGCTTAGAAAAGAATTTCACTTAAGCTTATAAGATCGTTACTTGGCTGATGCTCAGCTCAATAGGCCCAGGGTTAGTTTGAGCGCCCTTTCACTCAATTCTTTCGTCGTCTCTGTAGAAAACAGCTTTTAAATACGGCGTTTAACGCTAATAAATGAATTTATTGATTCATGATTTTGTTCAGATCATCAAATGAATTATTTTATAGTTTAAAGCAATGGTTACAACTTCTTCATTCCAACATGTTAACGCCATGTTACTACTTTTTAAAATGATTGTTTTATATAACAAAAATTAATTTAAGTGAGTTTGTGTTTTAATCTAAACCCTCAATAACAACTATCTACGTTTCAGGAGTTTTAAGTCTGCAGTGTAGTAATATGCAAGAATGATGCCTATAGAGTCTATCGAATCTGTTGGCTGCGTAGTGGACTTGTTTCGCTCAATTAGATAGCATGATAGCCTCTGATCTAAACATTTGCAGTTAAAATTTATCCAATTACTGAGTTAAGTGTACAGCTTTTTAAGTGGCAATAAAACGTATTGATAGAGCTGTTGTAATTATTTGTTTAATCTTTCAATAAGTATAATCGTTTTAAATGGGTTAGGTCATTTCATGACGTCATTTTGCATGGTGCATTAGAGATCATAGCTGTCCTTAAACCAACTACATTTTAGATACTCATGCCCATGAATAGCTGTTTCTTAAAATTCCTACTGTATATAAAAAAGTAAGTAAATGATACGGAATCCTTTAGGATGATCAAGAGTGATTACTGACGGGTGGGGCTTGCTTCCGAAGACTGAGGACTCTCAACGCTGCCAAGAGGCGTGGGTATTGGGAATGAGTCATCGAGTGACAAAAGGATAACGTAATTAGACGGAACCACTAGAAAGTACACGGTAGCATATTCAGTCATAAAGAAACTTTCAAAATATGATTTAGAAATGTTAATTTCTCTCGGCAAGCTTTTTTAAGTTTCAGTTTAATGTCCAAGTCATGGATTTACTCAAAAAATATAGGAAATACACAAAACGCTTTTGTAAGCCAAATGTACTGTATAGATTCTCTAGTGCGGTAACTGCAACTGTCTTGCAGAGTATCCACTAAGATATCGTACGCTTCTACTCCTTGAAAACGCAAAACGCGAACTAAAGCTATAGGCCAATAATTCTGCCAAGTTCAGCAGATTGAAACACATTTGCTGTTCGGGGAGTAAAATCTGTGCCATGTAGTCACAGCGAGGATGTACTGAATTTGTAAAGTGATATACCTAATGAGGCCGGCCCCGTTGGTCATACCCACCACTAAAGCGAATGGATGTCAACAGCAGGGCGGCGGTCTAATTTCGCTTCAGGTATGCATGGATATTAATGGGTCCCCATTGTCTTTGTGTGGCATAATCCTGCATCATCACCCCACTTTTCAGTGCTGCTGTTTAAGCAATTTTCACTAAACAAAATTAATTATATGAAAATGCCCCAGAACCCATAATGCATTCCATAAATTTGAAGGTAATAAATAAGTCCCGTCAACTGATGCTGCTGTCAAGGCTGCTGTAACATCCACAGTACACAGTTTACAGAGTTCACAACTGCTATATTCGCCGAAGTTACTTCCCAAACACTGTCAAGCTAACTCTGGTTCTCATGGCTGTTTTTCTTTTATGTAGCAACATACCAAGTGTGTTCTGTGTTCTTATCGATAACTTGATGAGCAATAAAGTTTCGATCAGGATTATTAGTTATTTCATGTTGAATATTTCACAACTAAAATGATAAACGTAAACTAATACATGAGGTAGACACCCCCTAAAAATATTAATAATTATAAAAACAGAGATTGGAGGGAAACGGTTATATGAATAACAATGTTGCTAATGCTTCCACAGGCGCTTTGTAGACAATTGACCAACGGAATAACGAGATTAGTAATTGAAAAAAATGGCGTGTTATTTATGGACGCTCTTTAACTACTATGGTTCTCAGCGTCCCATTCTAAATTGGATGTGAAAGACCGCTTAATTTTTGCTCAGAGGCCTCTCTATCAGGCTTGAGGTTCTTTTACGTGCCGTAAATCTACTACACGGGACCAACGGATTTACTTCCCTTCCGAAGGAAGACACGCTAAGGATTTTTACACCCAAAAAAAGCCATCGTCCTCCGCCGGGTAAGAACCCGCGACCTTGGGTATATGAATAGTAATTGAAGCCGCATGAGGACTTTGCAGTCGGAAATTATTCGCCCCAGTGACAGATACCAAGTCTATTCAAACTGTGTATCAATAAGATCAGTACCTTCTCTATCTACTAGGTGACCCAACTTTACTTTTGCAGATATCCCTTCGTGCGTTAAAAGCGTTGCAGAACCCAACAAGCCAATTTCAAGTTAAAACTCCGACAGTGGAGGACTGACGAGAGTGACCTTCGCTTTCCCCGTGTTGTTTATCAGACGGTCGCATTCATTGCGAGTGGTAAAACGAATGGATTTTATCTTGAAATAGTACCCTTGAGTTCTGTAACTCCTTTAACGCATCAAGGTATATCTGCACCGTCAATTACGGGGCAGTTGGGCCACCTGATATGCATCATCCGATCAGAGACAATGATGTCCCCTTAATATGTAAAGGTTAAAACTACAGGAAGGATAGGGAAATTAAAAGTTTAGAAAATACAACCCGGCATTCATAATAAATACTTGGGGAATACCCTCTAAAAGTTTTTCTTGCAACGGGGCTTATAAGCCACAGATGTTGGTTACCAACTGAGTTATACCATTCGGTATGTAAAACTACGGAACTACTGTAATGAATGTCCATTAAGGCATTTTAACTTCCACTAACAGTGTAATATATAGTTGAAACGGCTTCACTGAATTACCAGAATCCCCATATATAAATACTACATTTTGCTGTGATAAAATCAAATTTATATAATTAATTCGTTACAAGATGTACACCTGGATTCAAGATTAAAATCAAAATACATAACACTTATACTAATCACTTAAAGCGTGAGCGAAACAGCCAAAATCACTCACTCCAAATCATGACGCGAGAGCAGCGGCAAACCATTGATCTATAATACCTACGAGTGCTACCTTCGCAGTCATATACGATTCAGTATATTTAACCGATCTTATAGGTATACATAAATGATTCAAGTAATATTTCACAATGGCTTACGAATACAAACGCATAAAATATCTAGCTTTTGAAAGCAGAAAACGCAAGTTTCTGGTATAAATATAAATTATATTTTGTCTAACCAAGGGTCCCCAAGGCTGAAACGAACCCCAGGTATCGAAGTGAAGCAGCAACTCACAAAAGTGTTAAAATTAAGGTACGTGATGAATCCAGATTTACAGAACGCTGATGCCTTGCCGCTTAGAGTAGTTTGGCATTATACCAGGTGGCCCAACAGTGTCATATTTCACATGTGCAGATAACCCTTCGTGCGATTAAAGAATTATAGAATTCTAAGGGTAATTGGAAGCAAATACTGGCCAGTGCCGGATGGCGCGAGCGACCTCCTTGCACACCTCTTCCATACCAGCAAAAACGATGAGGGAATCGCACTCACAATTTCTTCACCGACAGGCAATTTCCAGACTTTTACCAGAGGCCGTGATGATGTAGAAGGGACCACAAAGTTAACCGTTTTCCACTTCAGTTATAGAGCTTTTATTTTTGAGAGAATAAATTTACTGCCAGTGTCCATCAATACCTGGTTTTGTAAGCTGTGTACACTGTTCTTATTCAACATAGAGACTAGAAAGGTAAATCAAAACTGAAAAGTAAATCAAAACATAAAAGCACCGTAACATAAACCATGTATGAGAGCATATAGTGTTTTACTCTATTATTATTATTATTATTATTATTATTATTATTATTATTATATCACTATTATTATTGTACGCTTAGCAGAATTAATCAAAACGTAAAGAGGAAATGGATCTTTTGTTTATGGACGCTCTTTAAGTATTATCGGTCTCAACGTCAGCGTGAAAGACCACTTGATTTTGCTCGGAGGCCTCTTGGTCAGGCTTGAAGTTTTTTTAGGTGCCGTTAATCAACAACACGGGACTAACGGCTTTACATCCCTTCCAAAGGAAGCCAAGCTAAGGGTTTTTACGTCAGAAAAAAAATCCATCGCCTCCCGCTGTATTTGAACCCGCGACCTTGGGTATAAGTATGGCAACTATTACACCAAGGAAGGCGACAGATCAAAACGTTAAAACATCTTATTGAAAAACATCAAAATGCGAGAGTCCGTAGTGTTCACTGCAGTATTATCATTAATTGTATTACGCGGTAAACGCTTAGCGGAATAAATCAGCATCTGAAAACATCTTAACGGTAAATGCGAACAACACGAGAGCACGTAGTGTTCTACTGTAGGTGTTATTGTCTTTAATATGTTTACACTTAGCAGAATGAATTGAACACGGAAAGACTAACGAAAAATATGCAAACACGACGGCACGTAGTGCTTCAATGTATTATTATCATTAATATTAGTAAGCAGTACAAGCTTGGCAGAATAAAACAATACATAAAAATATCGTAACGAAAAACATCATAACACAAGGGGACGTTATGTCTCAGTTTAGTATCATTAACATTCTTATGTAGTATAGCCTAGCAAAATATAACAAAACATAATAACATATTAACGAAAAACATCATAGCACGAGAGCACATTCTGTTTCACTGTATTATTATCATTAATACTATTACCCAGTATAAGTTTACCAGAATAAAGTTAAACAAAAGGTATGCTAACGAAAAATGCCATAGTACGAGAGTACGTTGTGTTTCACTGCATTATTCTCATTAATATTATTACGCGTATAAGCTTAGCAGAATAAAATAAAATATAAAAACATAATAACGAACATCATCGTAACATGACAGCATGATCTGTTTCAGTATACTATTATTTGCATTTAGCAGAATAAATCAATACATGAATACAACGTAACAAAAAATACGCAAATACAAAAGTAGGTAGTGCTTTTCCCTATCATTATCATTAATATTATTATCAAAACATGAAGACATCATGACGAAAAATATGCAAACACGAGAGCAGTTTTACCTGTTTTCATGTTTGCATGTGTTTAGTTATGACGCTTTAATGTTTTGATTTGTTCTGCTAATGAATAATAATAATAATAATAATAATAATAATAATAATAGCAATGATGATAATGATGATCATGATAATAATAATTATAATAATATTAATAATAATAGAAATAATAATAATAATAATAATAATGATGATGATGATGAAGGTTGTAATAATTACTTTCGTTCTATTTTCTAAATATTGGCTTCTTAATTTGTTCCTCACATCATTTGCAGTACCCTTCATGCACTTCACTATGGCTTCTGATATGTTCTTTTACGTATATATTTCCAGTATTTCGTTTCTGTTTTTATATTTTTAGGTTTTGAATTTTAAAGTACTTCATTTGATTCATAATAGGAGAAGAGTAGTTTGGATGTAGCCACTGACCATATGCACCTGTCTGCCATTTTATTTCCTACTCAGAGATATGATAAAAGGTTTGATTGTGGGTATAACTTTTATCACAGAGGTATGCCATAGCTAGGTGAGATCAAAATGCTATAAAAACTGTAAACGCTTCTCTTCATATCTATTTGATCACATTTCTGCACCGCAGAATATCCGTTATATAGGCCTCAAGCTAATCTAATTCAGACAATGTCACCTAGATATCCTGTACAGAATGTTGTTATGCCGTTCGTGGTTTCGTCGGGTGTCGCTTATAATTTATAAATGAGAAACAACTTCAGCATCAGTCAGATATTTAATAATCGGAAGTACTTATGGACTGAGCCTTAGGGTAGAATAAAGAGCTCAAGGTATGAGCAGGAGCGTTACCCGGCGTTTTCACTATTATCGAATACTGCACCCCGTTCCAGAGCAGTGGCCCCCACCCAGGTGAATGCTGCCCACTGAGCTATGTCACTTATATATCAGCAGCCGGTGTTTTCCGTGCCATTTAAATATAGCGCATATATAATTAATTCTAATAGACCTCAATTGTTTTTAAAAATAAACCAAAATGTTCCTCAAGATCATTCTTAGCTACTAAGTGGCCATGAAAATAACCACAAATTGTGAGCCTAAATTACGACCTTGTTGCAGTTTTAAGCATAGATTTTCAAATCACTTCTTGGGAGTAACCTAAAAATGTAAGTACTTTCAGAAAATGTAGGTTGGCTTTACGAGCAAGTAACAAAAGAATTGTCCTATAAAGTAAAGCCAATCACCCGTGGTGTGATGAGGAACATTAACCGCTCAGACGTACTGGAACATTACCCAGCGATCCAAATGCGATTAACGTTACGGACAATCCCGCAAGAGCATCTAAATTCTAGGTCACACAAAACCACATGATCAGAAAAACGAATAGTCATTTAAGTAAGCATCCTGTTTCAATAAAATGGGAAGCTGACCATGTTTTTTCTCGCCCCGGCAGACAGCTTTAATCCTTAAGAGCATTTCAACAAACAAAATTAAATGTATAGCTAATGCATCTGTAATTACCTTATTGTGCTTAAGGTCAATACAATTTTAAAACTTGAAATGCATTCTCCATTGTGCTACTGGTCTTTGAAAGTGAGATTTTTTGCATCCTGTTTTGCACTCAGTGGGAATAAATGTTTACGTAATTGCAGCGCCCGTGGTCATACGAAAACCTATCAGTGCAATCGCTAGCTAAACTGACAAAAATAAAAACACATTCCCATCGAGGAATCAACGCATTGGGATAGGTGAGGATCTAGAGCTTTGATGATCCTCCGGGTTACAGTTGTAGGGTACCTGATATGGTCATTTTGAATAAATTATTTTTCATTTACCAAGACGTAATGTTGCACCAGTTTCAGCAATCGATATTAATGGCAAGATGTCGAAATGCTGAGATAGCTGTGTCCTCTTATAAAACAATACTGGCATAGCCATGGCGTTTGTTATAAAACTTCAATAACTAAGACATAAGAGCGTTATTCATTTGAGCTGCTGACATTGTAGGACGTTCTCCGGACCGACGTTCACCAAAAGGCCTAGCTTTATTTAAAAGGTGTTAACTGAGTGATAAATGGATTTTGGGTAACCCCCTGGGTTTTCTCATCCTAAACATACAGTATCTCTTGATAGTAGAATCCCTGTGTCTCCTTGCATCCTTGCGTATTTATTTGTAGTTCCTGATCTTCCCGCCCCCGCCCCAAATGTACACCCTCTGCGCCTTCAAATCTGGGAACACTCCCTCTCGCAGGCGCGACCATATTTTACTTCAAAACTATTACTCCTAGGATGCGCACTATAGAGGTAAATCCTACTCCACACTGGACATATTACAATATGAGATAAAAATAATAAATAAATAAATAAGGAGGTGGTGGGGTTGCGTGGTTATGTATTAACTTGAAAATGTGTAACAACAGAAATAATAATTTAATTGACTAAGCATTGCTTCTGTGCAGTGTATAGCTTAAAGCTCCTTTAATTTATAGACTTATATTCTGTAACACATATGATATTTAAAGAGTCTCGAAGAAAATTGTTTACATTTGTCGCTACTCCCCAACTGCTTAGTACTGAAACGAGAAATCTAAACGCATACTCAAGTTCTGTCAGATGCAACAGAAACCTTCCGCTTTTGTTTCCTCATAACCCACGTAGACAGCAAACGCATGTTGCATCTAAGAAAGGTAAACGTCCATCGTGAGGATAGATGCAAATAAAAGGGCTACGTACTACCATAATGATTGCTACAATGGGGCATATGGATCCCTGGAGTGCAGGAGAGACTTATGAGGGAAGCAGGCACTACTTGTTCAGAAAAAGAATGTAACATGTGATTCAATAAACAAACAATTCGTAACAAAAAGAAAAGAGAATAAATTCGATGCTAATGATTAAAACAGTCTCAATTTATGCAGGTTATTAGAAATGTGGGCCTATCATAATCACCACTAGATTCTCTCCAAGCCGGATTCGTTCCGAGGTGACCGTATTTGGAATTTGAGGTGCACAAAGCGGCGCAGGGGGTGGGTTTTCTCCGGGTTCTCCAGTTTCCCCTGCCATCACTTTCCATCGGTTCTCCATCTTCATCCCATGTATCATCAGTGTCATCACCTGCGGTGCCATATATAGTAAAATATAGTCACATATAAACTGAGGGTCGAAATGCGTGACAAAATTAAGTATTTGCTCTTTTTAGCGTGTCTTAAAACCTTCCTTTTGTTTTTGTACGCATTCTTCTTTTTATCAGCTGTGTCCCAACAAAATAACTATGCCTTTTGAATGTGTTGGGTTGAAGGTTCGAGGTTTACTGCCGGTGTTATAGGCTAATTTTCAACTTTTTAAATTTTACTGTAATTTCTTCTAGCGGAAAATAAGATTAATACTCACTAACGACTGAGAAGATTTGTTAGCGTGCATTTTATTTAGACTGCTTCTAAAACCTTTCAAGTAAGTTGTAGCGAATGAACATAATTTCGTTCTATCTTAACTTCTCTTCAGCCAAAACTTTAATGAGTAAGCAGCAGCTTAGTAATTCAAATCTTTGACTATATACTTTAATTAACATTGTAATTTCAACAACACGTCCTGTAGCTTATATTAAAGTTGGTTACGTAATGTCATGAATTCAAAACCCTCTCATTTATTTCAGATTACTTTAATATAATTATTTATGGAGCAGAAATTTACAACCATAGGGAGCCATGGAATCTGCAGAGCTTACACAAGGATGAGACAGCTGAAAACATTTGGATATCCTTACTTTAATATTAAGTTCTGTAGTTTCAAACTGAAAATCTTTAAACTCTTACAGAAACAATACAGAGTAGCTTAAGTAAGAAAATTTACCGCACAACTCTTTAAAAATTATATAAAATGTATGTATAAATATGCAACGTTCTTTTCATTAGGCAGGAGTTTGAATAATAGGTAATAGTGACACAGAGGTAAATTAAAATTTAACAATACAGAGGAGTTAGATTATATCAAAATGACACTATAGAGAGGATGGACTCAGACAGATTCCAAAAATGATTGCACACCATGTTCCTCGCAGTGGTACAAGGTGCAACATAAATATGGGTTGTATGCTGCAGGGGTTTCAGTAATGTTAAAAATGTTCATCAGTTACAAATTGTAGCTCCGTACTTACATGCATACCTAAACTAAATAGGTATTGCAGATGGCAGCGATTTCAAAATAAACATTTGTTTTACTCGTTCGTTTCATATGGTACATAACGACACTAACTCGTTTCTTCCAACCTAACTCGTTTCAAACGCAGTAAGGAATGTTCCGAATTATGTTCGAGCTTTTCTGGTTCACAGCTCACTAGTGGGGAATGGGCATTTACTCGTTCGAGTATTCGCTCCCTTGAGAGTTCAAATCATAACGTTGTTGTCACGCATATTCCTTCAGTGCGTTAGGGGAACTGAATGACAATATCATTCTGCACTTTGCTTCCGCCTCCTATGCGGTCCTTCACTACATTATATGGTCTACACAAATTATTCCAGCCTGTCCGTTATTTTCCGTCATTTTACCTAAGCAAGATATATACCAAAATATGTTCCAGAAAAATGACAGATTTCATTCAGAATGTCCGGAAAGAAAAAAAATTGTTATACGAATAAAAATTTAGTTACAGATTATATTATAATATATATATATATATATATGTGTGTGTGTTATATAATATTTCAATTCAGTGATTATTCTTTAAACTCCATTAATTGGAAAGTGTCATCAAGGTAAATTACGCTACTATTAACCTTAACACAAACTAGGGTTAAATGAATCAAACGTTGTCGCTTCAACTGCTACAGTACTATATACAATGGTTTTCCTTGTAATTGCTTTCTTTTTAACGAGATATAGGGCAACTAAACTTAGCATAAGCTCGGCAATGAGAAAAACCTACAGCGAAAAGCCTAGAACACTTGAGAGAACCTTAATATTATAAATATGTAGCACAAAATGTCTCGTATAAAATAAAAGTGTTTTCTTAGAACAAAGTGTAATATCATTTCAACAGTTACTTGTTCTTGTTGCTGTTATTATTATTACTATTACTATTATTATATTCATTATTATTATTATTGTTGTTGTTATTTTCTGGATAATAATCCCGAAATGCATCCCTACAAGTTCTAACTGATAAACTCAATTTAATTTTAAGTAAACACTCACTTTTACCACTCGACACCGTACAGAAATATCCAGTGAACCCGTATGACACCGTGAGGCAACAAAGCTAATGTAGCAAATTGACTGCTCTTCCACTTGAGCCTGGTCACTGATGTAGCTCGGACAAGAAATGAGACATATACTCGTGCTAAGGCATCAATGATACAAGTCAGTGGCCAAAAAATGTTCTACTTCAAGTTCATAGCCTCTCCCATTAGAAACCCTGTACCTTTACTATACGGGTACAGAGCCAGGTGCAAAGGCGTTTCGTCTGGACTGGTATTCTTTTTTTTTTTTTTTTTGTAGTGTTTAACGCCCGCTTTAACTACTTATGGCACCGCAGGCGGTGACACTGGTGATACATGAATGATGATGGAGCACCGGTGGAATGCGATGGCGGGGGAAACCGGAGTACCCGGAGAAAACCCGCCCCAGCGCCGCTTTGTCCACCACAAATCTCACATGCGGTCGCTTGGGATCGAACCCCGGCCGTCTAGGTGAGAGGCGAGTAGTCTAACCACTCGGCCACGGCGCGGCCGGACTGGTATTCTTGAGGTAACCCCACGGCCAACCTCTGTAATCCATGCTTTTTTTCGATTTTTCCAGGCCTCCAGGCAAATGCTGGGAGGTTTTTTCGTTCCCAGAACTAACTGTCCCTTCATTTCATTTCATTTCATTTCCATTTCATTTCAACGGGTATCTCTCAGGGTTGTAAGTGTCGGCGAGACTGCGAAAGTGGCACCCCTTCGGGGTGGTGAAAGCGCTTTGGAAGTACAGGTCTCAGCGGCAGGGTGGTACTGCAGTCTTCTTGGACTTGTGGAGTTCAGGCGGACTCAGGCTCCTAGCGCTCCCCGCGCTAAAGATGAAGACCTGACTGCAATATGGCTTTCCTCGCAGTCGATTCAGGCCGTCCGTCAAATACTCTCATATTAACCTATCCTCCTGGAGTCTGACGCACAATAAGCCAGGGGAAATGCAGTGTGAAACCCACTTCGGAATGTACCAATCAACCATTTGGCACAGACCACAAGTGCAAGTGTATGTAGATCAAGGAAGATGTCTAACAAGGTAAGCTTCAAATTTGCTATTTGTGACGGACGTTGTTGTAGCTATTATTGTTTGTTTATTTATGATCATTATAGTCATAGTCGTTATTATTGTTATTATTATTATTATTATTATTATTATCATTATTATTATTATTATTGGTAGTAGCAGTAGCAGCAATAATAGTGGTAGTAGTAGTATTAGTAATAGTAGTAGTAGTAGTAATGGTCGTCTTAGTAGTGGTATTTCACTACTGCACTTATTATGGAACGTTACATTATTATTATTATTATTATTATTATTATTATTATTATTATTATTATTATTATTATTATTATTATTATAGGGATTAAAGAATAGTACGAAAAGTCAATTAATATTCACAAATGATGTGTCAGCTTTGTCAATATAACAACCAAATCTAAGTGTGAGTATACCAAATACAGGTGTTTGCCTCGTGACAGTGTTAGCAATACTAAAACGCTTCAAAACCAAATAATTGAAAGACGTTCAATTTATCTTACCAAATGTAAGGATTAAATAGTGGAAATGTTTTACCACCTCTCACATTGTCATCTGGTTGTTTATTCGGACAAATTCGACGGTGATTCGCGATCTTAGCGTAAAATCTCTATGGTAGAAGCGATCAAGGCAGGCAGAGATCAAGATGGATAGACAATTTCAGGACTTGGTGTTATTTCCAAAACTTTGATTAAGAAGAAGTAATAGTAGAGGAAGGAAGTAAGGAAGGTGGGTGTGTGGGAAGGAAAGATTAAAGGATGGAGGTAGGGAATGAAGGAACGAGGGAAAGAGAAAAGGGCGGAATGCGGGAAGGATGGATGGAGGTAGGGAGGGAAGAAAGGAATGAAGGAGAGAAGGGTGGGTGGAAAGGAAGTAGGGAAGGACAGAAGGAAGGGAGTAAAGGAAGGAGGGAAGGAAGAAAGAAAGAGAAGAAAGCTAAAAGGGATAACTCAAATTTTAAAAGGTCTTTAAACTGCTAAAAATTAGTTTCTTTTCCCCCCTCACAGATTCCTCCATTTTATGTGTTTTATGTATTAATCAGTTTAGGAGTTCCGGATATTGAGCTTAATATCTCTGTAATATACGTCTTGCGTAAGATTAATAAAATATGCAAGTGTGTAGTTTTAAACGATTGGAAGATGAATTATTGTATTTTAAGGTTACTTTTCATAAAACGTCCTACTGACGGTTAATTTAATTAAAATCGACTAATAGCTTCTAATATGACGAAATGTTGGTTCCTTTCAACATTGGAAAGTGTATAAATTTGCAGTTTAGAAATGTTCAGTTTGTTTGCCTAGAACGAAATTTTATAGCACCCCTCTGTCAGTGATATTTTTGCCTGTAGGAAAGCTAAAACCACTCCTTGATGGAAATTTTGAACCAGATCATTAAGGAAATTCCAATAAAGTTGCCCTTAACCACAACCTTTCGACAAGGCCAGTCCACACAAATTTTAGGTCATTTATAGTCCAGATATTTCAATAAATCACATACCAAAAGGAGGAAAGCTTTTCACGGTCATTGTAAATTGAATGATTTCAAGTTACAGCCTTGTATGTTGTAGTATAAGATGATGCATATATGAAATTTGTATGTAAGATATCCTATTGAAATCTATACACAATAATACTGATATTTTTGTCACGTATCAAAATACTAGCTAGCATGGTTATTTAAATAAGAAAAGTTTACTCCTAAATTCATTGTTGTAATAAAAATAAGCCATGTGATGAATTTTACAAAATATTCATATAAAAGTTCCACGTTTACAGTAAGTAAGTACACAAATAGATCTGTTATATTACAATGTTTATATTAGCCCTAATTGGTGTGATAAAATTATTAATTTTCGTACTCTCCAAAACTCTTGGCTTTTACAAATTTAATAATTTATTCATCAAAATTAGAGCATTGTTTTGAAAAGGTAATATGATCATTTTCTTTAATGTGATGTTGATTGGAAGTATAGCAATTTTGATACCAATTAGTAAAAAATTGCATCGTGTGGAACATTTTGAGTATGGAAAAGTGTTGGAATAATGTTTGCGAGAAAATAAGGATTAAAGTTGGGTGTGTCTATTAATACGCATGCGCATGCTTCTCTTAATTGGTAGTCAAAGTTCACCAAGTTGGAATAACGAAATATTTTCTTCAAGCTAAGAATTAATACATATTTATTATGAAACGAAATAAAATTTTAATTGTTCACAATTTATGATCAAATAACACAGATGCATCACCTTAACGAAAAATCACGTCAACACGGCTTCGAACGCGGGCAACTGGCTTTTGTTCTGCTCTGCGCAGTGACTGATGACCAAATATAGGGTTCGGATTCATATTTGAACCTGAAGCGTGAGCTGAAGCGTTTAACTTCAGGCTGTTCTAGCTTGGGTTGGCACCGAAAGAGCAGCGAATTACTCATAAATCAAAGGGCTCTGCCTGGTATATACAATACAGCAGCACTGAAGGAACATATTTCATAGTCTAGGCTGAATCAGGTGTTAAATGAACTGACAGGAAGAGCAAACATTGCACTATGGCACTTTTCAAGTGACGTAATGGCTACTATCACGCTTTTCCTCTAGCCGAGGCCCGAGGTCTGTGGTTGAGTACGCGCGAATACTTGGATTCAGCCTAGTCGAGCTGGAACAACCTGTTTTTAAGTTATAAGCGCTCGCTCACGGTGACTAAACGCTTAAAAAATTTTGCATTTCATGGATGGCACACAAAGGACGTATAATCTGAGAACACTTACAATTTTAGAAGACGTGGGAGCATGTAAACATCCATGGAGTAATTTCCATTCTTGCATGTCATTAGTTATTTGGCGACGAACGCGTATCGAATGCTACAAGTTTGATACACGCCTAGTTTGTTTGCTTGTTGTTGCACGAGTAGCAATCTTGGGATAATAGGAGATCTTCTATAGATTGTGTTATTTACATTATTATTTTAGAGAAATACAGCACAGAGGAAAGTGTTTAATCGCAGACATAATGTACTCACGGGTAGGAGTTATTAATTTGTAGAAGACAGTTGTTTCACAGTAATTCATTGTAAGTGTTTTGTTCAAAAATGCTGCAATGCAACTTGTTGCTTGCGTTTTTAAGGAAATTATGTGAGTGGTTAACTTTCATCTATAACACATGTAGCAGTTTCCTTTATACTCTGGAAATGCAAAAAATAACTAAATTGAGACACTATGAAAGAGCTGTCATTATAAACCACTCATTTCACAGTAAAGTGAAATTGAAAACTTGCTTACATTCAAACATGTGAAAATGAAAGAAAATGCGATTGCTTGCGGCCGTGAGAATTTAGGTCCTTATATAAAAGGAAAATTCTGACGTGTTACACTCATATTTCTTTCTCTAGCTGTGTTGCAAACGAACTATTCTTACAAAGGACTATTCTTTTATCTACACCATGCAAATCGAGATAAACATTACCAGAAGTTGTCTTTTTACTTATTTCCTTATAACAGAAGAGAAATTAGATAATACACTAGTATAAACCGATAGGAAAATCTTTTAAATGCTGTTGCAATACGAAACAAATGGAAAATCGAACATTTCAAAAAATTTATCATGTAAAGGATAGTTTAAGGTGGGGGATTTTTTTTTAAATCTTCTCATCTTCGGAAGATACTTAAATACCCAGTTTGATATTTAACCGACCTTTCTATTTTCAGTTATGCTGTCCACAGACACACGAATACACACAGACATATGGCCGCACCATGGCCGAGTGGTTAGACAACTTGCAACTCACCAGGCAACCGCATCTGACATTTGTGGTGTAAAAAGCGGCAGGTTCTATTCGGGGTCTCCGGTTTCCCCCGCCATTGCTTTTCACTAGTGCTCTACGTTCATTCCATGTATAATAGTGTCATTGGCTGCCATATATAACGCCCGCTTTTACTATATATATATTGCTATACTTTACTGTATATATAGTAAAAGCGGGCAGCGCTACCAAAAATACACATAGTCAGATGATATACTGACCTTTTCAAAAAATTGTTTATTTGGGGGACCTCAAAACATATATTTCCGGTGAAATCTCGGTATCGAATTTTTAGGTGACATACAAAACCTTTTCAGCCTATTGTGTATATTGGACATCCGTGATATAGAAAGTTAAAATAGTGTTCATTATTATTGAGAGGTATAAGTTAATAACTAAGTGAGCTTTTGCTATATATGTTTAATGCAGTCTCCACAAAAATGCTGCCACTTCTAGCTGTGGAACCTTAGTTATCGTTCAAGGAACAAACAACATTTTCACTTCCATCGTTACTATAGCAAATCTTAACAATGTTAGTGTGAAATTATTAAGCCTTTGTTATATTTTTATTAAAGCTTTATCCACCAGAAATTACATCTTTTAGCTGGAACAGATAATTGATCTTCATAGGACACTTTCATTGATCTTTGAAAAATTACGTCTTGTTTATATGAAATTAGACGTTTTTTCAAGTTCGGACACAGTTGAATAGTTTTCTCCTTGTAATTCCTGAATAGAAGTCCCAAGAAAGGGTCACTAATAACGATATAATACAAAATTGTAGGTAGAGGCAGTTGGCAGTCAGCTTCATTATGCCCATAATAATTCAAAACCATTGTTAACTGCAATGGAAATGAAAAGAGGCTAATGCTGTTTTCCTATGCATTTTGCTTACTCCTTTTACACAGAGCGTGTTTAAAAGTAGGAAAATAATAAGTTAGGTGTTATTGGTTAACGAAATATTTGCTTCAGTGTTATAAGTTGGGATTGGTATGTATTGATAAATGCAAATAAAACTAAGTGCAGTACTGCTCATCGCTCATTTTCAAAAGATGAATACGGCCTGTAGACCCTGCAGTTAAAATGTATTCCAAATACAAGCTTATCTAAATGCAAAACAAAATCCGATGTGTTCCATTCACATGACTTTCTCTAGCTCTTCCGCAAACAATATTTCTCACAAAAAGATTATTCTTTCATCTATGTCTTGCTAATGAAGCAGAATGTTCTTATTACTTACTTTTTTGTAAGTATAAGGGAAATAAGGGAATGCACTATGCTAAATCGATACTCAAATCTTTTAAAAGCTGGTCACTTTGCAAAACAGTTGATATTCCTTCGCTTTGCTTGCCAGGAGTAAACAAAAGAGACAAAAGGAAGGATGTTCTTCGTTTTATAAAAGTTTAAGTAGCTTAAAATTGAAACTAGTAACAAGGAATACTTCGGAAATAGTTAACTCTATGAAAAAGTTGCATATGACATAAATTTTGTGTTTTACTGAACTCTACATAAAGTGTAGTAAGCCTTTGTCTATCTTTTATGGTTTATCAGTTATACAAAATGAAGAGGTATTCAGAGGCTCTTCCCAGAAGATTCATAATATACTTTTAGTTTTTGCCATTCAAAGGCTTAAATATAAGATATTTTAATCAAATTCGTTAGAACAATTTTAAGATAATCAAAATTTTCGAAAAATGTTGTATGTAAAGTGTAGTTGGGAGGGGTTTCTGAAAATGTTCGTGTGTCGCTTCCCCGGAAGATAGTGAACTTAAATACCAGGTGTGTGTGGCATTTAACCGACTTTTCGTATTTCAGCTGTGCTGCCCACAGACACGCACAGACATTTAGCTATTTTTTTTTTATTCAGAGAACCCCAAAATATGTATTTCTGGTGAAATCTCGGTATCGAAATTTTGGGTGGAGTTCAATACCTTCTCTGTATACTATGCACATTGTGCTTACGTGCTTGAGAAGGTAATAAATCTACAATTAGTTGAAAATCACAATTTGCAAATCTTCTGAAATGGGAAGTTTAAGTTAATTTGTAAAACCTGAGGCACACAAGGATTTTCAGATTAAAAGGGAATTAAAAAATAATTTTTAATATTTTCTTTTAAGCTTTTCTAAACCACCACTTGAGTCCCCATATTGATTTCAGTACAAAACCTACACCCATTATGTAGAAGCCAAGTGACACCCATAATTGTACACATACGACCGTGTAGACAAAATGTTTCAGCAAACATACCTAAAAATTGCAACATTCCACTCGCGGTCGATTCGACGACGTCCATACATTACGGGGCTCTAAAAGGGTGGGCTGGAAGCAGTCACGCCCCTTTCCTTCCGAGTTAGATACTTCTTCCTTGTTGGGCATCTGGGCTTGGAATGTAAATCAACTTGGTAATGGATTTTTTTCTTGAAAATCGGTCCATTCTGCATATTGGGCTCATTAAGAACGGTGTTGTACCTCAGGGTATCAGATTTTAATGCAATAGAGCTCTGTACTTCTGTGAAATGAAACGACCAAGGGGTTAGCATTTTATATTATAATAATTAAAATATAAAACTGAAATGAATGTATTAGACATTATAATGCATGAAATCCCTTGCAGCAGGTAAACAGAATATTTCTGTTTTATTTATGGCTTCCATCGTCAGCCAAGTCCAATGTGTTGGTTATCAAGTATTTAAATCAAATATGAAATATTTTCTGGTTTAAGAATATAACGGTATGACTGATTTCAAAACACATCTTTCATTGCATAAAACGTTCTTTCGGATTAAATCAATAACAGTATTTCCCTAAAACAAGTTAACGATCCTAGCTTATAGCAACAATTATTCGATATTCTGTCGTTCTTTGCATATTTATCAATTTTAATCTGTAGGTTATGCACATTATTTTTCTTTAGCGGCATAAAAGATGTCAGAAGAAAAATAATGAATTTAGTTACCGTTAATTTGTAATTAGATAACCACATTCTTTACATTGATTGTACCTGAATGTTACGTTACTAAATATAAATAGTTTTACTATCCAATTTCACTCATCTAAGATTAATTCATTCTAAACCGTTAGGATTTTAATTAATTATTGTTTTATTTGTGGACTTGCTAAATGAGTTCCTAATCTAATTGGTTTGTTGGCAGAAAATACTTAGTGGACAATGTCTACACCTAATTACTGCGGTGATAAAGTGAACACATAAATATTATATCCGCCTTACACTATACATACACGTTTTTTTTCCCTTCTTTTACTTTCTCCATTAATATGTAAGAACAACGTGTAGAGTGGGTATAGAAGATATTAAATTGCACCCTAAAATTCTATACCAGGATTTCACCGAACATATATATTTGAGGTCCTTGAATCCCAAAATCCATGTTTAGAAGAAGGTTAATGCGTGTGTGTGTGTGTGTGTGTGTGTGTGTGTGTGTGTGTGTGTGTGTGTGTGTGTGTGTTTTCAGGAAAACAGAGAAAATTTTCAGGAAAATCCTCTACCCAAACTACTCTTTACATTGAACACTTTTCGAAAATGTCCATCTTCTAAACATGGCCATAACAATTTTGATTAAAATGCTGTATTTTAAAGAGACATACACACACACACACACACCTAGAAAATTCAGTAAGATAACCTAAGATACATTAACCAAAGATTAACTACATATTTACAGAGTGAAGGCAAGAAAGGTTTCAATACACAAACATGTGTTACACTTATTGGAGTAGAATTAAAAACACAACTGTCAAAATTTAATTTGGTTGGAATTTGCTGGGCAATCTGTGATATTGAAGTTTCCGCTGTTAGTTCGTAATGACCCACTACACAAATATATTTTCTAACTTTTGAGTTAGAATCAGTGTTTTTGAGTTTAGAATCATTTATAAAACAACAATATCTTCTATTGAAGCCTGGCCAAATCTTGAGTTTTCCATCTTTCAATTTACCACATACCAGTAATGACGTAATCACGTTGTGTTAATATGTTCAGTATTGACGAGACGTCTCATGGGATAAGATCTTCTTCCAGTATGGCTTCCTCGCCTAAGACAACTAAGATTGGTCAAAATGTAACATTTTCTTTTATTTCACTGGTCCATTTTCTGATGGCGGCGCTAAGTGTATAGTCATTCGAACTCGTTTCTCTTTCCATGACCAGGAGTAAACCAAAAGTGATATGGAACAGATGAGGAATTCCCATTGAGAAAAGTTTTAAGTATTTTAAAACTGAGACCTATAACAGGGAGTGTATCTGAAATGGTTGTTTCTATATAAAAAGGTTTACGATATAAGGTATATACATTTTTAAATAGTAAGTTTTTGTCTATTTCTTACGGCTTACCAGTTATGCAAAAGTCATTCAGAATTAAGAATATTTAAGGGGCTCTTCCAAAGAAATTCAGGATATACTTACCTTAAAACACTACGTGGTCTTATACATGTTTTTGTTACGGCGCCTTTATGTTTCGATTTAATCCTAAAGTGACTTAAATAAGAACTGTCTCTAATGTTAAACAACACAATTACAAAACTAATTATTGCCGTGTTTTGATAAGTAAAACAGAATTTTTAATTATTTAATTACCCTAAAAGGTGATTTTGTTGTCTAAATATACTGGTTCGGTAATAAAAGTAGGAATCACGTTTTTTCTAAATACAGTTTCGGAGTGTGGTCGGGACTCCGGCGCTGTATACCCCTTTTCCATTTTCTTTCCAATGCTTGCTGTTTGATTACTTTTTTTTATGTTTTCTTTTTTCGACACGCGCACATATACCCACAAATGCATAAACACCCATGCTCAAGGCGGGACTTGAACCCACGATCCCATGCGCCACGAAGCAGCAAAGCGCGACACTTTAGCGAGCGCGGCCATGGGGACCGGCATATTAACTTTCTCCGTGTGTTTACTCCGTTCTTGTATATTATCATGGACTCCAGTACAACCACAGCTCTCTCTCTCTCTCTCTCTCTCTCTCTCTCTCTCTCTCTCTCTCTCTCTCTCTCTCTCTCTCTCTCTCTCTCTCTTTCTCTTTCTATCTCTCTCTCTCTCGTCTTGTCTATCGTTGGCCTCGGCCATACATCGCTGTCAGTGGCAACACAGCCGTAGGCAATGTTGTCCAGCGCGTAGTTTAGCGTGCATTTCAAGGCGCAGAAACAAGAACAAAATACTTATGCTTTCGGCCCTGTGGACTTTACAATATAATTAGAAGTTTAAATGTAGATTGACGAAGATGGTGATAATATTTATAGCATCCTATTTCCCGTAAAATTGCCTTACAAGTCAAATAATGTTGAATATAACAGGGCCACTTTTAAATTTAGTGAAGCCGGAACGGTTCAAGAGGCCTACATCAGTATTTGACTATGAAATAATGATGACACAGCTATTTATGTAGTTGCCAATCAATAAAATATTATTCTAGCTGGTATGCTTAATGGCTTTAGGAGCAACGAATGTTAGGGAAATGTTTCCTGCGTAATTCATATTTCAGCATAGTTATGATTTTACCTTATTTTCAATGAACTCTCAGTGCATGTCTTAAAATCTTGTTTATGGCTTAGCAAGATTTCAAAAAGGAATTATATACATTTATGGATAAATTATACCTTACATAATCTATCATGTTAATAGTATCAATAAGGGTGCAATGTATCAATAGAATAATAAAATACACCACAAAAATGTGATGACTTGAAACATAAGCAATGATAGCATATTGAAGAGCAACGCACATTTAATTACGGCTATGTGCCAATATTGGAGTTAAAATATAATGATTAATAAGCTGTGCCTTATACTTCTAATGGGAGTACGAAAAGCAGAAAATGATGAAAAAGAGGTATTATTTGCCTAAACCAATTAAACACAAAATAGTTCTATTGCGATAGACCGATAGGCCAAGCGTCTCTACAAAGACGCTCAAACTTAGCTATCTTTTGGTTAACGTAAAATGTATCCATGTACAAATATTCGGTGTTCATTAGGTTCTTCAGTCTTGCATCATAATTATTTCCAGGAAGTCTTATCAAAGGCACCGTTTTACCAAGATCTCTTTGAACGTCAACGACTTCTCTATAGCGAACAACCCACGGTGAAGCGCTATTCCGTCGGTTTTGCAGACTGACCGGCAAATTGGTAACTGTGTGGTGAGGCATTCCACAGTACACTGTCGCTTACATACCTATCGAATAATCTCTTCAAATCCATAAGAAACAAGAAAGCGAGGCGTGTTAAACGATAAGACTTCGCCTCGGCGTAGCTAGGACACTGAACTGACAAAAAAAAAAAGTTAGGTATTTTTGTGATTGCATCCATGCCGGTAGAACGCAGCATAAGATTATCTACCTTCCATAAATTCAGCAGAGCAAGATCCATATGGTATCAATTCCCTGCTACCATCAATGTAGATAAGATTAAATTTAGTTATACTCTTTAAATGATTCAAATAAGTCGCCCATTAGATTTCGATTATGCTGATCATCTCTTTTATCAGGTTCCAGTATTTCCCGTCACGGTACGCACGACGCAATTTGATTTGCTATCGGTAAATTGATTGACAGTAGTAAGCTGATGTTCTTTGAATCTCTAAAATGCGTGCTAGGTAAGTTCGATACTGTTTTATGGTGTCCAATGCCCGCTTTTACTACATATAACACTGCAGGCAATGTCACTGATGATAGTGGAAATGAATTTGGAACATCGGTGGAATGCGATGGCGAGAGAAATCGGAGAACTCGGAGAAAACCAGAACCTTCAGCGCTTTGTCCACCACAAATCCCATATGCGGCCGCCTGGAATCGAGTGAGAAGCGAGTAGTCTAACCACTCGGCCATGACGCGGCCTTTAAGTACGATAGCCTTTCAGTCCAGATTGGTAGTGTAATGTTGATAATACGAGTCTTATTACCATTATTATTAGCATCAAATGCATGCGTCTTTAGCTGTTGGAAATATCCACTTTCTTCTGACAGTACAGCTTCCGTGGATGCATTTTATCGTTACGTAGAACTTTCTTGTAACTGGTTAATGCTTCCCAGTAAGGGGCCCACATTCAAGTACTTTGTGTAAGTTTCAATGCCACCTTGCTTATTTCCTAAATTCGCTAATCTATCTAGACCACCAAGGAGCCAGCCTTGGCGGGCAATGCATCTTAGCCTAACAATTTTGGCATAGGATTGGAGAACGGACTACTACATCTAATCAATGAACAAATCCATCTCCAGTACTGAATTGGCATTCCTATAGCTCCTTGCTTTTTTATTTTCATTTTTTTCTTTCTTCCACCAGATTATCTATACTACCAAAGATTCAGCCTTGGTGAGCAATGGACATTAGGTAAAAATTTTACATTGGCATTGGAGAACGGAGCAGTGCATTTGACCTATTCCCTATTCAGTACTGAATTGGCATTCCTTGGCATTCCAATAATTATCATGAAAGCTGTATTTTATGCCCGTCCCAATCAGTAGTTATAGGATTCCTATATCACAAGGTTAATAACCTAAGACATGGTCTTAAAGCAGATATTTGTGTGTATGTGTGTGTGTGAGAGAGAGAGAGAGAGAGAGGAAGAGAGAGAGAGAAATCAGATGCCAAAACATGTGAAGCCAAAAGCCAGTTAGAAACCAGGTATTCAATATGCGTGGTCCTTAGTGTTATATCAATGACTTCCATTCGTTCAAAAGTGACCATTGTAGGTTTTACTTAAAACAGCAAAGGCTGCTACGCACTGTTGCAAGTTAATCTGAACCAATTTCATTGCCAGGTTAACCATGGCGCTTTCCTTATAGTAGAGCAGGTAGAGGATCCTGTTTACGGGTGGCTACCAGTTCTCTTCATTTTTTTTCTCTCATTGTTATCCTTCTTGATGCAATTGGCGACTTTTTGTCCAGGTGAAGGCTATTTATAGATAGTGCTGCTTTGCGCATACCTTTCTGATGAAAAGTCTCTCTCAACTGGAAGGTTCCTGTCATTCCTTATTAGTTTTAGAATTTTCACAAAATGCTTATGAGTATCGGGGAAATATAGGTCAACCAACACAATGCCCAAATTATGCCGGTAAGTCTAAATATTACAGCCTGTCACCTGGTCTCCTGTACAGATGGTTCATAACATTGTTTTCTACCATTTCAGTATCGCACATCCATTGGCATGACACGTTTGCATCTTGGATTGGGTAAACAAGAGCTCATACGAGTGACTCGTCTGGCATGTAAGAGCCATGTCAAGATACTTGAACTGGGAACCCGTATGTTGTATTTTAAAATGGTAAGCCGCTAATTTTTCTGGCACCAACCCTGTAGTCTCCCTTACATGAGTAATTCTACTATTAATATCACCTCCAATACAGAGTACAGGTTCCCAGGTACACGGAAGATACCCCATCAAACGCAAGGTCCGGTAGCTTCTAGGAGGAGAATTACTAAGATAATAACTCACAGAAAGTAGGCAACTATGCATATGACAGCATTTAATTTGAAATAATTGGATTTTACCGGCTATCTTTAACACACTTCTAGGACAATTTTTAAGCAAGATTTATAATGCTGAAGGAAATATACAGACAGAAAAAGAGGGGAATCGAAGTACTAATACCAGTAATAGCATTATTATTCTATTATTAATTCTAATGGTTTCCTTGTGTTGACAACTTCAACACCCTTTCAACCTCATTTTGAGTAAACATAGGTTCAGAACCTTATTTCCTTATTTCCACACCTTTTATATTAAAAGGGGTTTACTAAGACCTAGCTTGATAATGATAAAAGGATATATTAATATTGTTTTCTGGATTATCTGGCTTATCCTCTTACTGGTGGAGGCTCCCTGGCTTTGTTTTTGCTCTGCGGATTGATTTTCTGGGCTTTGTCTTTATTTCCTCTAACATGTTCTCTCCTCTGTTTATCCTTATTTGGTCCAATGTTTTTATCGCAGAGATACAATTGAAACCAAATTTTACACCCAACATACTTATTATTTGAAAATTAGCAATGTTGTCCCTGTTGAATGATGTTCGACAGACGCCGACGACACCAAATTACAATATGCAGTGACGCTTGGGGTTTGGTGTTCCACAATGAGTACAGTTAGAAGTTCTGAGTCAGTTAAATATTTAAATATTTGTTTCTTCTCAATCACGCATGTAGAAGGGTGATGAAAACATTCTTTATGACTATATTATATTTAATCTTCCCTTTTTATAATATTTACCCCAGAATACATCATAAACCACGTGCTGAGATTTTTCTTTTGATGAAAGCAGATGAAAGTAAGTAGTCCAAACAACTTGTTTATGCTATGAAGAATTATAAGGATTGTTCTGATTGACAATCCATAACATGTTTGAATTTTAAGACTATCACTGTCAGTAACTCGCTTTGCTCCTACAAGTGGTTTGCCATTACTTAAAATTTTCGGACGCAAACCTTATTCTAAATTTCTTATTATTGTCCCCGTTTTCTTCTACGCGTGACCTATGTATTGTAATTTTTCATGCCTTTCATATAAAGTTGTTCGTTTTCAACACCTTTGTAGTATTTTATGTCTCCATCTCTTAAATATACCACATACCGTACATTGTGCCACTGATTGCTGCAAAATATTCTTAGCACCCTCGAATTCTGCACCTCCACTTGGTAATTGGCGATGCAATCATTATTCGGCAATGTTTGCCACTTATTCCGGCATAATCTGCTCTTTACTGTATCCACATAGGTTGCTATCGTCCCTCTCATTTGTGAAGAAAATCGACGCCTTGGTATGTACATCTTCAGCAATAGTTATGTTTCTGTTCTCTGAATTAGAATCCATAGCTTCTTCAATAGCCTATATCAGGATTACCCTACACACGCGCGCGCCCACATACATACACACACACATTCAACAGTAGAATCAAGACATACATATATATGTCATGCTGAAAATCATTGCATTTATCCGCATTCACTACCTTATATTGCTCTAATTACGGTCTTGGCATTTAATAGGATGAGCTATATTCAGAAGGATAAACTTCATTTGTGTTGTGATTAGGGGTAGCACTCTGAACTGTTGTATTAATAGATTTTGGCTTACCCAAATTTCTTTTCTTCCTAAACTAGTTTGTGCTTCTTGACATATTTTCTTATAAAATAACACAACAGTACAGGAAGATATAACCCAACCACTTAAAAAGAACTCAATTGTCACAAATCAGTTACCATGAGCTTCATTTACAAAAGAAAACAGGTTCCACATAAAGCCCAGCTGCCAAATACGATCCAAATCAACAGAGAAAAAAATTCTCCCTGCACTGAAACTTTCAGTAAGATATCTCTTATAAAAATCAATTTTCACCTCACAAAAATACCTAACTTTTTTTTTTTTTTTTTGTCAGTTCAGTGTCATTTATATATATATATATATATATATATATATATATATATATATATATATATGCATATATTTAAAAAATACATAGATATATAATTATAAATATAATAGGTGTTATATACAATTTCAATCTATAATCTCTTAGGCCGAGAGATCAGACCGCTGGCCTCTCACAAGGTAATCCACGTTCGATCCCATGGGACCGCATTTTGGTAAAGCGGTGTCTGGGTCGGTATTTTCCGCGTTCTCCGGTTTCCCCAGACATTCATTCATAGACTGCTCCATAATCACCTTTCCTTCCATCTACTTCACCTTCATTTCATATCACCTTCTTCCTCGCTGTCATACCACGCATAGGGCTGACCACCCATCCTGACTGCTCTCTCTGATCCAGAGTCCGTCTGCTTCTCAACAGAGCCGGTCCCCATGGCCGCGTTCGCCAAAGCGTCTCGCTTTGGTGTTTCGCAGCGCAGGAGATCGTGGGTTCGAGTCCCGCCTTGGGCATGGGTGTTATATGTTTGTGTATGTGTGTGTGTGTAAAAAGTAAAACAGAAATTCAGTAATCATAAAGTAAACAAATTAGGTAAATAAAAACTAGGGTATACAGCGCCGGAGTCTCGATCAGACTCCGGAAGTGTATTTAAAAAAAAAAGGTATCTGAGCCTGGCCGCTGTAAGTCCTCCATACGAGGAGGATAAATAGCGAAAGAGATAAATAGAACCCCAAAGGACAAGAATAACTTAATAAACAATAAGATTTCGAAAGCTGTCCTAATGAACAATTTTGATAATGGTTTTGATTAAAACAATTTCTAACATGTTAAAACGGACAGCGTAACTCGTATGTTGGACCATTTTATTAACATCTGTTGACAGTTTGAATGCCGTTGCAAATTGAGTAAACAAAGCATGAGAACCAACTTCTCTGGTGTTCGTATCTTTCCTACTAAATATTTCATTTATATGAATGTGGAATTTGCAAATAATACGTAATCACTGAATAATCATTTACTCTACAGTCCAGTACTGATACAGGATGAAAATGTTAAAGCACTAAGTGGTCCCTATTAACAAAGTGCACTTCTACATTTATATTACATATGAATTACAGTTTACCAGTATTATCTCTGTTTTATGTATATTCAAAATGCATTTGATTAGAATATAATTACCTTGAAAAAAGTATCTGAATCAAACACAATAAACTCATAATAATTAAATTAAAGCAATCTTAACGCTCATTTATACTCTTTTTTCTCCTGATAAGGCCCTCAGTCCTAGCAGGGCCTAAATATGTCCTCAAACCAATTGCCACTCTTTCAAAAGGAATTTTACATGGGATCGCAATATTTTTCAACAGGTAACTGACACTTAATGTCAGTCTTCGGCTTTCCAGCAATACGTCTGATCATCATTACAGTTGGTTTCGGAAAGTTCTGAAGATAAGGTAGTTAGTAAAACATTATGGCCCTCAACATCTCCTGATTTAATTGTGTGCGAAATTATTCTATAGAGAAACTTGAACAATAAAGTGTAAACAACAAACCCAATATATTGGAAGAACTAAAAGAAATCATTAGGCGAAAAATTAACTCAGTTTCAAACATTGAGCCCTGAAAACAATTTTCTGAGAAAATGTCATAAATATATGGATAAAGAGGGACATGTATAAATCTGGTTTAATATTTGTCTTGACTTGTTGTTATTGTAATTATAACGTAAGTATAAAAACGTGAAGCAGTTACAGCGTATTATAACTGTTTCGGAGGGAGTCGGAACTGTTGCCGGTCCCCATGGCCGCGCTCGCCAAGGCGTCCCGCTTTGGTGCTTCGTAGCGCTGGGGATCGTGGGTTCGAGTCCCGCCTTGGGCATGGGTGTTATATGTTTGTGTTTATGTGTGTTGTAACAGCAATGCAGTAATAATACAGAAAAACAAGGTAAAAAAAAACTGCGGCGGCCAGCGCGCGAATTACACACACCCACACCCACTTACACACATCCACACTAACACATTCTCCAATCACACACACAGATTTTTTGTTTGTTTTTGTTTTTGAATAATTAACACGTACACAAGGTTTTGCAGTTATCGGCGCATCATTAGTTTTTAATACTATAGAAGAGGTTTGGTCTCAAAGTGAAAAATAAAATTTGGGAATCTTTTTTGGGAATAAGTTGTGATGAACCCCTGTTTTAATGACAAATTCACTGCAAAATATGAACTATAAGAGAGATGGGTTATTTCAGATATACACAAACAATGAAAGGACAATGCCGAAGTATGGCAACTTTAAGCTTTATATTGATTTCAGTAACCGAAGATAAAGATAATTCAGATTCGGAATAAGCATTATTGATCAGATATACGAATAAAAACTTCATATTTTTGTAAGATCAATGCAAGATATTATAGCCGTACAAATTAAACTGCACATATATGTATAGAAATAATAAGCAGAAGAACCGAACAGCAAACAAAGACCTACTTCAGTAATTTAATGGTCTCCATGGTGAAGTACAGTAGCAGGGTCACAAACGTAACAGCTCTATCTTGTCTATCTCACTTTCATTTACTGTGTTTACGGACGTCTGGTACCTGTATACCCTTTCCCATAATTCATTTGTATACAACTCAGCATCTATAGGTTTTTAACCTGACATTTTTACCATTTACTTATAACACGAACCAAGTAGAACACCAACACTTTTTAGTGTTAAGACAAATCGTTTTGATATTGATTCTCTAAGGCCATAACTATTAATCACCATTGATGGGCTAATACAACTCGCTCCATGTACCTGTCCGTTAATTATATCTGTTCTAATTGTTATTTGGAAGTTAAAAAGAAAACAATATAAACATGGTGTATAGATACCTATAGATTATGAACTGGAAAATGTTGTGCTATGTGCTGTTGAATACCTCTATTTAACCAACTAGATAGATGAAAATATTCAATCCTGATTCAACTGCTCGGTAGTCTGTAATAATTTTTAAAGCTTTGTTATATGAAGCGTTCCTGAAAATGTAATGAATGTTATGTAAATTTTAATTCTAGGTAAGCAAGAAAGTTAAACAAAGGAAAATGCCTCAAAAGAGCCGAAAAAATGTGTTTAGAAGTTCTATGCTCTGCTTTGCCTAAGTGTCTTAGAGGCATTTAAATGTTCAAATTGGGCTTTAAAACTGATCTGTGCTAGGAAAACCACAGTATGGCATGAAAGCACAACGCAAAACTCAGTTAAACAAATCATGAAAAGATTTCGCCATTTCGTCAAATTGGCTTAAACATATCTACAGCTACCGTACAAGTAGTGAGTTACAATATAATGGAACTGAATATTGTAAGCAAATGCTTAAATTTATATTTTATTGCTAAAACATAAAGATGTTTGGTTTTCTACCAGAGTACTACGAAAGAAAAAATGTATAGCCCCTTGATAATTTGTTTATGAAGAAACGTTGCGGTATTGTTTTGACTTCACGGAATATCTAACAAAAGTTAGAAAATAATTGTCTTGTTTTTATTATAACTGTAGTTACTGTAGCTGGTAATGAACTATTCATTGATTCCAGCTCAACTGAGTGGATACTGCCTATTAGAGGTGGCTCATTTGGCAGTATGCTACCTTTGTAAGAAATTTATCACATGGTTTGACCTCATTATCCTCTTCCTGTTTCACACACTGCATGCTGTAATAATCATATCACGGGGCAGAAATTTGGACCAGCGGAAGATGATGAAACATTCACTGTGCCATTATCTCCCCTGGAAACGAAACGTGATTTTATCGAGGTCCTTTGTTGCTTCCAGATCGTTAACACCATCGAAAAAGGCATAACAAGAAGTAAATTATCACAATTTACATATAAAAGGACGTTTAAAAATACATACTTCTATGTATTTGAAACAATTTCTTCCCCAATCGGACCAGAGCTTGTAACTGTATTAAAGAATGATACATCGTAGTAGATTCTTGCTCTTGGCCCTAAAACTAAGCTGTTTTATTTCAGTGAACCAGAATTTAGCTTTTATAAAACATTGCGGATTGCCAAAGTTTTTGCTCATTACCTTGTTGAAACTAATGTATTTTAAATTAAATATCATTTACAAAATACTAACGTTAAAACAACTGAATCAGTTATAGGAACAGAGGGGTGGTAAGAGTAATTCTTTAAATTCAAAAGCAAAAGTTGCTGTTGCTGAACAAACGCGTAAAGGAAAGGTCAGGCAAGAGGGCAAGAAGTTTGTGAGAGCTCTGAATTACTGAACAACATCCCGCTTCCACTATCTTCAAGAATTTAATGTCGAGAATGATTGCGGTGCTTACTATTACAGTTAATGGAACACGTTTTGCTAAATTTAGTGCCAGAATATGATCAGTATCTTCTTAACCGGTTATAAAATACTATAATAACCGAATTCTCACTCAAGAAGACAAAATAGTTTGTAGTTTGACCTGTATTTAATTCATTTATACATATATTATAGTATATACTACACTTTTACTTTTAATTCAGCCAGGCGCAGCTCTGTTCCATCAGACACTATAGGAATAGGTTCTACATTATTATCCTAATTTAAGGTGAAAGGGCTAAGCTACTTCTTTAAAACAGAATGCAATGAAATAAATTGTATTACATTACGGTATGCATGATGAGGTGCCGTGCTCATGGCGCACGACTTAGGCGTAGCACTACTACCTTTATACAGAGGAAGAGGAAGCTCTGTCCTCTTTTAATGGACATAAATAATCATCTATAAACAGTACTACCACGACCTATGCACACAGCCTGGATGTGACTATATATATATATATATATATATATATATATATATATATATATATAGTTACACACATTTATATAATGTATATCCTTAATTTACTCCTTACTCTTGAAATTATGAATATACATGATTTCAAATTCTATGAGATCTTCTAAATATGCTCATGATTACTAAATGTTATTTTATTTATATGTTTGGTGATGTATTGCATTAAAATCTTTATGTACATAAAATTTGTATTTTTTTCTCATTTCTGAGTTCAAACCTACTCTTATGGCACTAAAAGGACGTTTGTCACCTTTAGATATCATATATATAGTAGATTCATTAATTCTGGACACTTTTGTGTTAAATTAAATTTAAATTTTGAATAATGCATTCAACTGTTATTCAGAGTTATTCTTTTCTGATAAATTAAAGCCAGAAAGTGTTAGCATAAAACAGCATTGAAGCTTTTTCATAAACAGGAGCGCATTTGGCCCTTAATCATTGACTTTTGTCCCAAGTTTGGAAAATATATTCTTTTATAAATATGGTATGTATTTTTATTTCATATTGTGTCCAATGTGAAAATTGGAATTGTTGGTGTCATATGATAATATAGGAGTTCAAAAGTGAAAGAAATCTATTAACTTTAGGATTATGACTATTCAAAACCATGAAAAGCACAAAATTTAAAATGCATTGCCCGAATTTTAGCCTTCCCTAATATCAAATAGCGTAATTTTTTTTGTAATGTTTAACGCCCGCTTTAACTACTAATGGCACCGCAGGCGGTTCAAATAGCATAACATTAGATTTTTTGTTAGATACAGAATAAAATAAATAGTATGATTTCTAAGTATAATTACTACTACTACAACTACTACTACTACTACTACTACTACTACTACTACTACTATTATTATTATTATTATTATTGTTACTACTACTACTGCTGCTGGTGCTACTACTGCTGCTACTATTGCTACTGCTGCTACTACTACTGCTACTGCTGCTACTACTACTGCTACTGCTATTCCTTCTACTACTGCTACAGCTACTGGGACCGCGACTGCTACTGCTGCTAATACTGCTACTGCTACTACTACTGCTGTTACTGCTGCTACTGCTGCTACTACTGTTACTGCTGCTACTGCTACTGCTACTGCTACTGCTGCTACTACTACTGCTACTGCTATTCCTTCTACTACTGCTACAGCTACTGGGACTCCGACTGCTACTGCTATTGCGGCTGCTGATGCTGCTACAGTTACTGTTATTACTTCTACTACTACTACTACTACTACTACTACTACTACTACTACTACTACTACTACTACTACTACTACTGTGACTGCGACTGCTACTGCTCCTGCTAGTGCTTCTGCTACTACTGCTGATGCTACTGCTGCCACTGCTACTGCTATTGCTACTGTTACTGCTGCTACTGCGACTGCTGCTGCGACTGCTACTGCTGCTACTACTGTTACTGCTGCTACTGTTACTGCTGCTACTATTGCTTCTACTACTGCTACAGCTACTGGGACTGCAACTGCTACTGCCGCTACTGCTACTGCTACTGCGGCTGCTGATGCTGCTGCTACAATTACTGTTATTACTTCTACTACTACTACTGTTACTGCTGCTACTGCTGCTGCTGCTGCTGCGACTGCTACTGCTAATGTTATTGCTTCAATTACTTCAACTGCTGCTGCGACTGCTACTACTACTGCTGCTGTGACTACTACTGCTGCTGCTACTGCTGCTGCTGCGACTGCCACTGCTACTGCTGCTGCGAGTGCTACTACAACTGCTGCTGCTGTGACTACTACTGCTGCTGAGACTGCTACTGCTACTGCTGCTGTGACTACTACTGCTGTGCTACTGCTAATGTTATTGCTTATATTACTGCAACTGCTGCTGCGACTGCTACTACTACTGCTGCTGTGACTACTACTGCTGCTGCTACTGCTACTTCTGCTGCTGCTGCGTCTTCTACTGCTACTGCTGCTGCGACTGCTACTACTACTACTGCTGCTGCTGCTGCGACTGCTACTGCTACTGCTGCTGCTGCTGCTGCGACTGCTACTGCTAATGTTATTGCTTCTATTACTGTAACTGCTGCTGCGACTGCTACTACAACTGCTGCTGTAACTACTACTGCTGCTGCTGCGACTACCACTGCAACTGCTCCTGCGACTGCTACTATTACTGCTGCTGTGACTACTACTGCTGCTGCTGCGACTGCTACTGCTAATGTTATTGCTTCTATTACTGCAACTGCTGCTGCGACTGCTACTACTACTGCTGCTGTGACTACTACTGCTGCTGCTACTGCTACTTCTGCTGCTGCGACTGCCACTGCTACTGCTTCTGCTGCTTTGTTGTTCTTCTTCTTGTGAACACACTTGACGATTTGGTGTTAGTGTGAACTAGATAGTTCGTTGGTACGATGAATGCTATTTCAGCAATAATGTCACTTTGAGACACACAATATGTACTACTGTACCCTCACGACCTTCATTGGCTGCAAGATGTTCACATATAAACATTGGGGGTTAAACATCCAATATGGTAGACCTGGGGACAATGTTATCTGGCCTGTCTTTCCCCCACCCAGACATAGAGGACCGCGTTATTTGGAATCCCCTTAGATTGAGTTACAGGATTTCCTTTATGAGCTTGTAATATAACCGGAGATACAACACGATGGTTCCCTATCTAACTTTTAAAAACCTCTTAAGGTTCATTTGAATCAAAACACGATGGAAGCTGGATCGATCTATGTGGTCCCTTAATTTGGCCATCAAGATCTCCTTATTTAACACCACCAGATTTTTTTTTTTTTCGTTTAGGCCATATACAGAATATTGTGTTTCAAAAAGATCCTCAGAGTAGGGTACCTGTTCTCTCCGAACATTATGGAAACACCCTAATTTTACTACTCATGTTTGATTACCAAAACATGTATTTATTTTATGTTCAATAAATATTAAATGACACCAAAAGAGTGGCGCCGCGGTTACATTTGCGTCTCGCATTCGGGAGGTCCCGGTTATGATTCCCGGGGACCGCCTACATTGACCACTGGCTTTTTCGTGGTTTCCGAGGTCGACAGGCGAATAGTGGAATAGTTTCTCATCTACCACCATTTCATTTCCATCACTTCCCCTTCAATTCGTTTCCTTCTCTACTTTCAGGAGTGCTTTCAGGGTCGTAAAAATATGGTGGCGCGGGCAGAAGGCACGGATGCACATTCAATACCCTCCGTGGGTATTAGAGTGTTGTCAGGGCGAGGAGTTGCTTGATCTCCCTTTTTGGAGTTCCAGCAGTGGGACGGGTCACCGAGTTTGGAAATATTTGGAATTTTCGCGCGTCTCTATGTCCCGCCTGGGGCCTGCGGCCTCCTTTGTTTCTCTCATTTCATCCCTCACACCTAGGAGCTATTAGGTCGCATTACACAAGGCGTGATCCTCCGTTGTCTATCCCTTTAAATGCTTAATCATAGGAGGTTAAATATAAATACATTTGTTTAATTTTAAGTGAAAGAATAGATAGAAATAGCATTTTATTTTCACGTTTGTCTATTTTGTGCTTAGTGTAAAACCCACGTGTATATATATATATATATATATATATATATATATATATATATATATATATATATATATTCTTAAGCCATATGTAACGGCATAGCCTGGATTTTATGATGAAATATTAAGCCTGGTCGTTTGGAACTACCAACATTGTGCAACATCTTTCAATTGACGAAATAATGGTGCCGAATTTTAAAAAGCACGAATTCAAGCCATTCAGAAAGCGCAACACAATTCCTACCGAGAGAGATGGTTGAAGCGTTTTCGTCTGTGGCCCGCATTCGGGAAGTCGTGGGTTCGATCCCTGCGGCCAACCTACCTACACAATGGGTTATTTCAGGTGCTTCCCCGAATTGCCAGGCGAGTGTTGGGTAGGTTCATTAAATCCCCCGAAATTTCCCGTCGGCAATTTCCTGTTCCCATCATCTCCTTCAGCTTTGAAGGACTAGGTGGCTGTGCTCGGCGGGTTGCGGCTGGATGGTGCATTGTAAATAGGTTATCCTGGTGTCCTCATTGCAAACACTCGCTCGTGACCCGCATTCCAGTTTCAGAGCTCCCTTCGGAGGCTTACTAGGAGGCTCGGGGGTGCGTGAGCAGGACCTAGGACAGAGTCAGAATCGCTCCAACTGTAACCATAGGGACTCTATCTATGCTTGCGCCCGTCATCATCCAGATATGGTTTCCCTTTGGGTCACTCCCCATGTCCCTCCCTTCCTGGGTCACGTAAGTGCCAAAGGGCCACAAAGGCCTACGTCCGATGCTCTGCTCCAGAGTCCTGGGGGGCCCCGTCCGTGACTAATCTTAAGACAATTCGTTTCCTTGATCTACAGCTAAAATGTTTATTTCGTTATCAAATTGTTATATTTTAGCTGAGCAAAGCCGATATGACACGAATGCAAGATATAGTCATCAGATACTAGCAATGGACACATTCTTTTGCTGGCAGTATAGCGGTACTTGTGCTTTAAATTTATAGCACTGACCATTTACATTTCGTTATAGAACATGTATTATCAGAGAAACCAAAATGGTTTTTCACGCATTTGATTCATGTAACAGATCACAATTCCATGGATTTGAACAAGTATAACTATGGGCATTTAGATAATTTAAAATGAGGATGTAGACTTGGTGCAGTTACAAAAAAAAAAACACATCAAAAAGGCTATTGTAAAGAAAAACCTTCTGAGATGGCAAAACTTATATACGAGAGGAAGACCTAATTTGCTGACCTACCATTGTACAAAAACGCATAGAAGAAAAATTAATTGCATTAGCCACAAAATAATCCACCACAATAAGCCCAAGTTGTGATTTTATTCTTAATATAGCACGATTTTCTTCTTTCCAAACTAAACGAAAAAACTGATACATTTGTTACCACTTTAACCAATCTCTTAAGGATGTATAAAAAAGTAATTACATTGTTCTAACATGCTTCCACGTACATATCCTATTGTGATGAGTCAATTGATAGAGACGGTTTAAAAGTTATATTGCATTTATATGTGCCCCAAGTATCACAGAAAAGTATTGCCTGGAAAGCCCAAAATAAAAAGAGAATTCAGGGTTAAATGCGTTAAGCATACATAAAAGGAAATTAAAAAGCTTAAAATGTTGGTAACGATCCATACAGTGAAGATGTTAACACACGATAGTGAACAAAAAGTTCCATAATTATGTGAGGCATGTATAAGGTCAGTTATTTAGCCGCTGTTGTAATGTCACTACAGCGTAAATTACGATTGGTGGAAAAGAATGGTACATTTCGACGAGGCACTCAAGAAACTAATTGGAGATTAAAGTTCCACATAGGTCTTTGTTGTTGCATACGCGGCAAAGGACATGACTTAATCATTCCGCAAGTGAATTATAATGAAGAATAATGCGGAAAATATTTATTTTCTGTTGAAATAATCCTGCATGCATTAACAAGTTATTATCACTTGTCATTAGTTTTTGTACATGGCATTAACTCCTTAGTGAGTTACAACTATACACCTACCACCCGGAATACTGAAAATGGATACATGTCTAAAATAGTAAAATTCTTCAGACCTTTCTTCCGCACCATGTATATTGTGCCTCCGATCTTAACCAGGCGAATCCAATATTTTCAACTAAGTGAACGATCATGCGTATTGTTTTACCTATTTATCAAGGTTTTGATACTTATTCGTGCTGGTCTTTTAGTAGTAAATAAAGAACAGTTTCGAATAAGTGCACCACCAACACCAACACTACGATGGCGAAAATAAAGAAACCCATGAGAATTTAAAGAAGTGCATTACCACCAACACCGCAATGACGTCAAAAATATTTTCATGATAATGCTAAAGATGAACTTGAGGAACAGGGTTACTGGTTTCACGGGAGTGTTTAGAATGAATCAGTGAAATTAATGAATTAATGAGCTAAATGTTTACAATTCCTGAAACTGCTATAAAATACTTCACCCTTGTCGGAATATTACTTATTTACCTAATACGATGTTTGAGTGTTAAACTGGATAACTAAACAAAGTAAATACATACTGGGAACTGGTTTTCCTTTATAAGGCAAGTTAGTCCACACTAATGCAGAAGCGCCAGCAATAAAACATCGTTTTTAGCGATTAAAAAATCTACTCTCGTATCCTGTACCTGGACAAAAAGAAACAAATAAACTCCTTTAGCTATTATTTGTCAAGCATCAAATGCTACAGAAGAAATAAATATCTGTATTTGGTTTTGAAAGATGTGTGTAATACTGCTAACGTAGTTGTTTAACGAGCACTGTTAATAATGTATAACTACATTTATATCTACCATGAAGGGTATACCCACGTGCTCTGCTGGTAGTTATTAAAGTTAAAATAAAACATACAGGTGTTTCAAAATGGCGTAGAGATAAATTCGCCATTGTTGCCCAGATTGTATGTGATATGAAAATATAGCTTTCAACGCCAATAAAGTCACCCTCCATAGTATAGTGGTTACAATGCTAGCCTCCAAAACCCAAGATTTTATGTTCAAACCTGGCGGAGGGTGATGGATTTTGTCGGACGCAAAACTCCTTATCATGGCATCCTTCGGAAGAGAAGTAAAGCCGGTGGTCCCGTGTAATGTTTATTTGCATGATACGTTGAAACAAGAAGGTTTTCTGGGCAAAATTCCACCATTTTGAGTCCGCAAGTCATGTTTTCGTCTGTGGACGACTTCGATGGCGCATCGAGGCGAACTCACGAATTAGAAATTTAAATCCGATCAAGGAAACTGCGTAACGATGTCCAATGCTCCCCTTAGGGGCTACAGGAATTAATTAACTCCTATAAAGGTGCATAAACAAAACAGCTCATGGACAGCGTGGATTAGGCAGTTACGCAAGAGCAAAGCCGCGTGCCTGTCCCGACATATCTGAGGTAACTCAGATTGAGAAGCACCCAGTGCTTTAGAGGTGTTTTCGAAAATATATCAACCTGCTGCACATTGGTTAGCTAACATAAAGGCGATTCTTGTCTTGCGAAGCCCCCCTAACATTTAGTTATTTGTTTATTCAGTAAGACAAACACTCGATCTTAAAGGAAGTACAACTACTACCATCTAAACCTTATATGGCTATGTGAAGTCCAATATGAACTTCATTAGGCCTTCAACTGGTTTTAAAACACATAATAAAAATGAAGTAAAATGAATATCCTATGCATTGTATTTTAAGGTTCCATCTCCATCACGTTTCCGTTTTTCTTTGTTAATTATTGTTTATGAACGAGCTAATTTCTCAACGTTTTCGTTTACCTTTATCGGTATTTCTAAGTTATTTTAAATTAAAAATCAACAAATCTGGTAATCCCGGACATAAGTTTTGAGTTGTGAAAGAAGTATATCTAAAAATAACAATACCCGTAAAATTAAAGAAAGCTTTTTGTTTACCATTAATGTATCAAGCATGTTATTCCTAAGCCTCTGCAACTTGGTGAGGCTTAGAAATAACATGCTAGATACATTAATGGTAAATAAAAAAATGTATTTCTCCAGCACAGAACGAAATCCCGCTTCCCCACGTGATAATCGGTTTTGCAAACCTTTATATAACGAGAATCATCTGTGTGGCAAGCTATACTAGATTTATCTATTTACTATTTATTCATTTTAGTAAGACCATTTGGCCTTCTCCTCCGCTCAACCAAATAGAAAAAACCTAAGTATAGTGATAGTACAGATAAAATATATCCAAATCTGCATACATTTCAAATAGCACAAATATACAAAGAACAATAATAATTAATTAAAAATATGCAGAAACTAAGTGAAACTAAAGAATACCAATAAAAATAACACACATATTAGAACAAGCGCAAAATTAATTGTAAATACAGAAATTAAGTTAAACTAATGAACACAGAAAAGAATAACACATTATTAAAAGGTCAATAATAATGTGTGAATAATAAAAAAAAATAAGTGAAACTAATGAATACACAATAGAAATAACACATGTAGAAGAACAACAATAATTGTATGAAAATATACAGAAAGTAAGTTAAAAGTAATAATCTCATTAAAATATATGTACAATGAAAATTGGGATATTGCATCTAAATTAGGAATTATTAGTAAATCAAGTATGCAATCTATGACGGAAAGCATTTAAACTTTAAAAACCTTTAACATCCTATGACAATGAATTCCAGAGCCTAGCGTCGCCCTACGTAGTAAAGTGCTTCGGATACCCAAGGTCACGGACTCAAACCTGGATATTTTTTTTGGGGGGGGAGGCTAAAAATCCTTAACATGACTTTCTTCGGAATGGAAGTATAGCTGTTCATCCCGTGTCGTAGATTTACGTCATGTAAAAGAATCTCAAACCCGATAAAGAGGCCTCTGAGTAAAATTAAATGGTCGTTCATGCCCAACATAAAATGCGACATTGAGAACCACAGTAGTTAAAGAGCGTCCATAAATAAAACTCCATTTCATTTCCAAAGCCTACCAATCCTCACAGTGAAAGATGATGAGTAGAGAAGCTCAGTGAAATGGTAATGAGAATACGTGACGATTTTCCGAGCGTGTGTGAAGGTTTTAAGATGAGGACAGAGTTTTAAAGCGAGAAGCTAGGTATGTAGGGGAAGAAGTTTGAATTTGTTTAAAGAGAAGTATAAGTGTAAGACAAATGGATGTTTCTACGGTCAACAAGAAGAGGGCATGGCGATTCGTGAAAAGGCGGTGTTTTATGAACGTCATGACGTACATTACAGGTGTAGTGTATGCAGGTATTATGCGCTAGTTGTAGTTTACGCGACAAATCAAATGTTAAAGTCGTGAGGATAGAATCGCAATAATCGAAATGTTGCATCCCATTGTTTATACTAAAGTCTTTGAAAAGTTTCCAGGCCTGGGCATACTTATACTCTGTATGTATTAAAGACTTTTCTTTCCTGCAAATCTCTTTAAGATCATTACCCCAACTAAGTCTATTGTCAACAATAACATGGAATGTTTTCGTCTTCCATGTCATGGAGATAATCGATTGATTAATTTCAACTAAATGAACACAACGTATGTTTTTGATGCCAAATAATCGTTGATGTTCCAGCAGCAATGTCTATAACCTTGAGGGATTTATACCTTGGCTTAAACCACTCTTGCCCATGAGTAAACGGAGTCGAGACCATAAACAAATACGCGCCCCTGTAGCAGTCTAATGCTGCCGCGCTCGCTTAAGTGTCTCGCTTTGGTGCTTCATGGCGCAGGGGATCGTGGGTTCATGTCCCGCCTTGGGCATGGGTGTTTATGAAATGTGTGTGTGTGAGTGTGTGTGTGTGTGTGTGTGTGTAAATTGGAACTATCAGAATTCAAAAAATAGAAAATTTAGGAAAAATGGAAAAACGGGTATAAAATTGTTGAGATCATATACCCCCTCCTCATCTGCTTCAGGTAACAGGGAGGGTTTAATGAGCTTACCTTAACTTGATAGCCTAAAGAGCATCGGCAGTGACAGCATTTAATATTTAACTTTTAATGTAATATTTAATATTCGCGGTTTGAGTTTTAACTTTAGTACTGAATTTGTCAAGTCTGATTCAGCCTTCCAACTTGGTACCTACACAAGGCTGTATGAAGGAACAATGATTAAGTGCAATTAATCCTAATAGTTGTTAGTTGTAAAATCCGGAAATTTGAAGCAATTGTAGCACAGTATTTCAAATTAAGATACATCTTTACATTTGAAAACCGCCTTGAAAGTTTCCCTGGACCTAATGATACTGAAGTTGCAGATCTGAATCAACTTTCAAATAATTCAAGCACTTCCTAATTTAATCAAAGTAATTGTCTTTTCTCTTCAAAATAAAAATAGTTAAACATTTTCCAAATAAAACTATAGAGTATCGTCTGAGGAGGAGGAGGAGGAGGAGGAGGAGGAGGAGGAGGAGGAGGAGATGTCCTAATCTTGATCTTCCAATTTTTAAATATGGTTATCTTAATTTGTCACCCTACGAGATCTAGGAGTAACATGTTAGCCTCTGGTTCCCAAGGTTCCGGGTTCAACCACGATGGAGGACGATGAATCTTTTTAGTTCTAAAAATCCTTAACATGGCTACCTTCGGAAGGTAGGTAAAGCAGTTGGTTCCGTGTCGCAGATTTACGGCAGGTAAAACCTCAAGTCTGATAAAGAGGCCCCTGTGCAAAATTAAGGCGATTGTTCATTCCCAATATAGGCAGCAGCAGTTAAAGAGCGTTCACACATACAACTCAATTTATTTTAATTGCGAAGTTTTGGATTTATGGCACTTTTCATTTTATGGAGTCGTTCACAAAGACAAACAGACACAATCACTCACGCGCGCACACAAAAACAGGGGTAGCATTTTCAAAATATTTTTGGATACAAAGAATCTCAAAAAATGCGTTTCCATAAAAATGTTGATGTGGACTTTTTGTGGTTCAATTCTATACTGTTTATACCTTAGGAATGTAGTCGCTAGAATAAAAACGATTTATTAGATTTCATAGATCATTAAAGCGTATATTTCCGGTGAAATAGCATGCTGAATTTGGACTGAATACCTCACCTCCTCTACTTTTGCTAAGCGGTTGAGGTTGAATATTCCTTGTGATATGAAGTACTGAATTTTTGTTTTACATTATTTACAGGTTGTTTCGTTAATTATGTTTTACTTTGTTATCTCACAGAAATGGTTCACATTATGCATGTTGGCACTCCCATCCTTTCAGCAGATATATAAATGGAATTTCTAGTTTACTAATGGTGGGACATGCTCTATTGAAGCCCCAGAGTCAGGTCAGCTGCAAAATTTTGTCATTCCCCAAGCAATTACAGCCGCAAATGAGCAGATACATAATATCCGATTCATTGGTGTGAAAGAACTAGCAGAGATTTTGCAGATCAATGTTGGCTGACCGCATCACATCATCCATGACTCGCTGAAATGCAGAGGGGTGAGCCTGCTTGTTATCCAAATAATTAACATGATAATAAATAACTAACGACTTTGGATAATTTAGAGGTTGTAGGTCGTAAAACGCAAGAATAAGGTATACTAATTAAATATAAAATGTAGGCTAAGTTGAGTTTTGCTCAAGAATGAGCAAAATATAATATGGTGCTAACATTACGCTAACAGAAAAGTAAAGAAAACGGTTAATGTAAAGACTTTTAATGTCAAACAGTTTCATACTGCACTGGCCAAAACAAAAATATCATGAGACCCAGCCGTATATACTATTTCTATTCCAAAAGTCTCACAGTAAAAGCAAAGCACTAAATATATACATTATTTTTTACTGCGAACTAACAGATTGGAGAAAATTTGATGTACTCCATTCACATGACTTTCTCTACCTATTTCACAAAATATTACTAAAAACTATTATACTTGTATCTACATCATGCTAATCAAATTAAAGCGACAGTCGAATGCTTTTAAACCTGGTTGCTATGTGAAACAATTAAATTCAGTTATCTTTCCATGAACAGGAGTAAAACAAAAGAGACATAAAACGAAAGATGAGTTCCAACTTCAGAAAAGCTTAACAAGTTTAAAATTGAAACCAATAACAAAGAATATCTGATGTGTTCCATTCACATGACTTTATCTATTTGTTCTGCAAAGAAACTATTCTTACAAAAGAATGCTCTTCCAATATACTTCATTTTATTCGATATAAACATTAGCAGAAATGATCCTATTACCTAGTTTCTTATAAGTAGAAGAGAAATAAGAGAACATAATAGGCTAAGGTGACAGTCAAAGCTTTTAAAATCTGTCGCTTTGCTGTTGTCATTGAAGTTCTGTTCTCTTTCCATAGCCAGCAGAAAAATAAAAGAGGAACGAAATGGAAATTTAAATCAATAACACGGAATATCTCTAAAAGCTGCTGACTCTAAGGAAAAGTTGTATATGATATAAATTGTATGTTTTAACGTCTACATTTTTTGTTTGGTATGTGTTGTCTATTTCTTATTGTTTACCAGTCATTCAGAATAAACGGGGTCTCAGGGGCTGTTTCAAAGAAATTCAAGATATATTTTATTTGGCAGCTAATGACTTTTAATATAGAGCATTTTGATCAAAATCGTTAGAGCCGAATTTTAGAAAATCGAAAATTTCGAAAAATGTTCCGTGTAAAGAGCAGGTTGGGATGGAGGATTTTTCTCAGAATCCTCGTACTGCATCCTTGAAATATATTAAATGTACTACCAAGTATGGTATTTAACGGAATTTTCGTTTTTAAATGATACTGTCCACAAACACATACACACACACACGCACACACACAGATACAAACACAGACTTTTTTATAAATATGATCTTCTGGATTCAGGGATCCTCAAAACTTTTGTAAATCCCGCTTCCCCACGTGATAATCCTCAAGTGCATCAGCTGTTAAGACGAGCTATTCATCAATTTACAGCAGGATCACCTCTCTGATAATGTTGTTGACATATGATAATCAGTGAAGGTGACGGTTCGTGTTCAAATTTCTCGGAACATGTCGCGTTCAGTTTCTGACTTAAATCAAAGAGTTATGGAAGTACTTTTTGAAGCAAAGGATCGAAGGATGGACTTCATCTACAAACAGAAAGATTAATGCTAATACACAAATTAGCATTTCATTTACGGTTCGTGTTCAAATTTCTCGGAACATGTCGCGTTCAGTTTCTGACTTAAATCAAAGAGTTATGGAAGTACTTTTTGAAGCAAAGGATCGAAGGATGGACTTCATCTACAAACAGAAAGATTAATGCTAATACACAAATTAGCATTTCATTTAAACTGATATCTTTTAGTATCCACTAATTTTAGTCTGTCGTCATCCGTGATCTAGGGGTAACGTACTAGCCTCTGGTTCTCAAGGTCGCGGGTTCAAACCCGGCTGATTATTTTTTCAGGCGTAAAAACCCCTTCCTTCATAAGGGAAGTAAAGTAGTTGTTACCGTGTCGTAGATTTACGGCACGTAAAAGAACCTCAAGCTGATAAAGAGGCCTCTGAGCATTATTAAGCGGTGTTTCGCGCAGTTGAAACGTCCACTAGAGCACTTCGACCTCGCAGCTGCCACCGAAGATGTCTGCCATAGCCGCAGACGAAACGTCTGGGAAGAAGAAGAAGAAGAAGAAGAAGAAGAAGAAGAAGAAGAAGAAGAAGAAGAAGAAGAAGCACAGTAGACCACGGCCCACAAGCCCGGATTATACTCCAGCCAGTATTGACACCGGCCGTGAAAGCCTAAGAATTTCGAAAAATATAATGGGACGCTTAGAACCGTAGCAGTTAAAGAGCGTCCATAAATAACATTTAATTTAGTTTTAATCTTAGTCAATCTTAAAATTGTGAGCTACCAGATAATTTGGCTACGAGCCACTGTCGTTCATCACAGTTTTATCATATTTTATCTCTAGTTCGGATCCTTTATGGACAATCGCATTCTGTTTTAGTGTTTTAACAGTTCTTTAATAGTCATGTTGTATCCTTTTACAAACTGTTGCATGTTCAGATGCTAACTTTTGAACCGAGGGGATATTTTGCATGGTTTCCAGTCTTTCTTAGGTTGTAGATTTAACATAACATAATTTTTCGTTTCTTCATTATTTTTGTTGTCTTGTTTAATTTTTTTTTTTTTGTATTCACAGTCTCTTTTCTTTTAAACAAGATTTTTCGTCTCTAAACTAACATTAGAATAATAGCACTTTTTAACCTCTTTTTGTTGTTGCTGTTGAAACCTTAGGCGTATTTTGGGAGTTGTTGCCAAAATTTTCAGCTTTCTTTATTTCGATTTATTTTTATATAAAGATAATTAGCATTAGAGGTTAGGCTTCTGTCCTCTTTTACTCGGGCTTAAAACCGACTTAAAAGCTTTTTCTTAGGCAAAGTTTCCGCCATTCTTCATTCTTATTATTGCTTATTCTTCGCTCTCTGTATGTTGTCAACATGCCTGAGTGTGTTTGTGGTGTAATCTTCAATTTACACTATCACGCTATCATTTACGAGCAACGTATGTAACATACCATCATGATTTGATCGCAACTTTGTAATGTCCATAAGCAGAGGTCATTAGCAACCACTCTTTTATCATCATGAGATAGAGCGATTTTGTTGACTTTTACAGACGAAACGGCGTGCTGTTGTGATATGATCAAATTCACTGGAGTTGTTATCAAATGTAATATCCTACTTATTAGGACAGCAATGGCTTATATCAATCTCACAGCGTTAGCCTCGAAAAGAGAGACATTAAACAAGAAGACAAACAAAACAAAAAAAACGAAGAAACGAAAACTTGGGTTATGTTAGATCTACAACCTAAGAAAGACTGGAAAATATGCAAACGTATACCCTCGATTAACAAGTTAGCATCTGAACATGCAGAAGTTTGTAAAAGGATACAATGTGACAGTTAAAGGACTGTTAAAAACACTGAAAAAGAATGTATAAATGTCCATAAAAGTACCCGAATTAGAGAAAAATATATTAAACTGTAAAGAACGACGGTCTACAAATTAGATAAACCACTTCGGAACATATATAAATGCTATAAAACGGAACAAATAATGTTAAATATGTCATAAATACTAAAACGATTACAAAAATTACTGGAGAAATGTAGAAAACGGTTGCAGAAACGCCATAAAAGAGCATAAAATGTCACCAGTTACCATCAAACATACGAAAAGCGATTACAGGACAGCAAGAAACGACTATCGTCTTCAAACATACTTAAAGGTACTTAAATATCGTCAGTATACCTTGATCGCTGTTACCAAGTCCTTAAAAGAGAACCCTAAAACACTTATGGGGATTTAAAATATTTACTTTCCGAGATCTTAACACTGCTGTATAGTTCTGAACACCTTAAAAGACACAAATGATCTGTAAGCAGAGAGAAACGCTGCAAAACACTGCATAATAATCTCAAAATGACTGTAAAAGTGCTCAATGCTATTAAACACACTGCTGTAAAATATAAGCAAACCATCTGAAAAAGCTTGAAGTGCTTGTTCTAGAGCTCTAAACATCCTAAAATGCTGTGGAATGCTATTGAGGATTCTAAGCAGTTCGGCCAGCATTAAAAATCATCTTTAAAAACTTCTGAAAAGGAATGTGAAAGCGCTACAAAACACTACAATATACTGCAGGCTACTCTCAAAATGTGCTAAAATGTCTGCACAAGTGCCAAAGCCCTTAGTAAATTCTGCATAATATGATTAAAACGTCTAAAGGGTAGGAAAGTGCCTGTAAACGTGTTAAAAGCATTAGAAAATAATGCGAATTATGAACAACGAAAAGGCTGAAAAAACACAAAATCCTGCTTTGGATCCAGAAATACCCTTAAAATGGCAATGAATTATTTTAAAAGCGTTCGAAAATACTTGATGCAGTACTCAAAATGGCACAAAATTTGTGGAAAAAGAGCCAATCTCTCTGATGCACACACTGAAAATTAGCTCTCCCAAAGACCGAAACACCCTCCAAATGACATTAAATGTTAATCAAAGCATTCTAAAACAACTGTGTCAACGCCAAAAGTATCTTAAAATTCTCAGAAAGCACTACAAAAACCGAAAAATAATCTCGAAATGTACTAAAATGCATGAGAAAGTGTTAAAAGCATTAAAAAAAAAAACACTGCAAAACAATGTAAGATATCAGCAAACAACGACTCAAAACGCTTAAATACCTGTTTTAGAGCCCCAAATATCTTCAAAAAGGCTCAAACTAAATAGAAAAAGAGTTGAAGTACCTGATGAATACCCTTCAACTAGCTGTGCCAGGGTCCTAAACATCCTCCAAATTATATGGAGTGTCATTAAAAGCTATTTAAACAACTGTAGCAACACTTAAATCATCTTAAAAATCCTGAAAAAGACGTATCAAAACACTATAATCATCGAAAAGTAGTGAGACGAAATGTGCTAAACTGTTTGTAAAGTGTTGAAATCATTTGAAAACACTGCAAAATAGTGTAAAATAAGTGCAAAAAACGACTCAAAACTCTAAAGTACCAGTTTTAGAGCCCTATATACCCTCAGAATACCATGAAATTATTTGAAAAAGCGTTAAAATCCCTGATGTATGCCCTGAAACTAGCTGTCCTAGAGTACTAAACACGCTTCAGATTGCAAGGAATGCCATTAAAAAGCATTCTAAATGCTATCCCAACACTCACAGAACTGCAAGCACACAAGAGAAAGAAGAACAAAACACTGGAAAATATTAGAAAAATGCCCTGAAACAAAAATTTCACAATGCAAAGGAACATACTAAAATCCTTAAAAGTAGACATGATTCTGGGAAAACAATAAAAATGACTGTAAAACAAAGCATATGACCTTCTAAGGACCATAAAGGATCGAAAAACACATCTAATACTCTGACCAGGGCTAGGTTCCCACTCCCCCTAGCATGACCTCTTGAATACCCTATCTCTCCCATGTATGCTCACTTGCCCTAGCTCTGTTTTCTCGCTAGGGACTCCTTGGATTCACTATCTTTCCTATATATATGCTCACTTGCGCTGGTCCAGCTCTGTCCTTTCTTATATACTAATATCCAATAAAAATGCCCCATTTTGTCCGATATAACATCCAAGCGATCTCATTTCCATGCTGGAATCTAACCAACGATTAAACCATTGGCTATTATTATAGTCATATGGCAAAACCGTAATTGGATCCTCATTCTACAAATGTTTCAAATTTTTTCGAACGTTTGTCCAAACTTCAGAAATCGTTGTGCAGGTGTTAAATGGTATATCAGGGAATAATTACGTCATGTAACATCTATCGGATTTTTCAATTTTCTTAAGTAGGTCATGAAAAATATTTAATTGCAGAACAAACTACTCTCTACTTTTTAAATGGTGTAGAGCGTTTTAAATACTTATTTTCCGCAGCCCTACGGAAAGTTCCGGATATTCAAATTAAAATATGTAAATGCTGATCATTTTCACCCATAAAAACTACTGAGAAAAACATCAGAAGTAATAGACTTGCAGAGTATAACTGCCATGCCATGGGATGATTTAAATTGGAGCTTGGAATTCTAAAATGCATCTCTATGAATAAACAACAGTGTAACATGAAAATAAATATACACAAATACACTAATTCTTCGAAATGTTTTGCAAACGTAAAACTAAATAATTCACTGAACATTAAATGGCGTTCCACTTTGTGCATATTAATACATGAGTAATTCTTTGTAATATAAAGAATGTCACATTAAATTTCCTGCTGTCTATAATTCTTTGCTCTATTTTCTTTGTCTCCCATACACAGAATTACAGCACCTCATAGAATGAAAGGGTGATAGGAAGAAACTTTGCTAAGAGTGGCAACAAAAGGATATGATTTCCTCCGGTTCACGAGTTTGTGTGGATGAAGGCACACAGCGTTTTATTCCATATCGGTCACTCTTTTACCCCCCTCTACTCACTCCACACGGGGGCAAAGCGTACATTTATTTGCCTCTTGCTGTGATATTCTGGCCTGCATAGTGTAACCCGACGCTGAACTCTGAAGTGAAGGCATTTAGGCTCCCAATGGAATACAAAGCACACAGATTATAAAAACACAACATTTAAATGACTACCGCTGTGATAAAGTGGGTTTGCTCATACATGAGCCCCGCCCGCTCTGTTATACTCGCTAACTACGGGTTCTGATTCTGACTGCTCATATTACAGTTCACGTTTTCCTTCTGTCCCCAAAGTATTGTAAAATGCTAAGAAAATAAATTATCTAAACACGAAACACCGCCGCTGGAGCAATGCTTTCTATTCTGTTGTTTCAAAGTGAATCAATCCCTGTGAGAAATGGTTAGTATGGTCTAATCTCATGCACCAGGGTTTTGGTTAGCATTGTGAGAATTGAGCTAAGAGAATTCAACAGAAACTCTTGGTGGATTATTTATCAACATTATTGTTGTTATTAATATAGTTTTTATTAATATTGCTGCTATTATTTTCCTTATGGGAAAGCTTCAATGGTCAAAAGTGCTGGCTCAGATTGAAGAAAGGTTCCCCAGCTAGGGCTAGAAAAAAATAATAGAAGAAAGAAGAGCGTTCAAATATACGAATCCACAGGTTTTACACTAGGCAACAATGCACCAAAATTTACATAATTAGGTAATGTCATCATGATTACTGTTGACGTCTTAATTTGACATTAAAATTAAAGTGTAAAAGCATATGTTGAGCGGTCACATTATGTTCCTTCTGAGTTTATATTACCGCAAATGTGTAAGGTATATGGCGTGCGTTTTCCAGCATTGCCCATCATGTGGTTTGTTTTTGCAAAGGGTAGAGGTACTCTCACAATAAGTATTCTTTATAGTTGCGTAGTATCCATTTTGTTCAATGTAATTTCTGTACACATGTATATGTGAATTATTTTCCCATTGAAATGGTGACCGTAAAACTCACATTAGAGCAAACTATTTTCTCGCACGACACATACCGAGAGCTGTGAAAGTAATTTTCACTGAAGTTGAAGTTATAAATAGATTTTAGTTATACGTCTTGTTCCCAACTTTGAGCAATTTGTTTAGCTAACCCTTTCGATTCCTAAGAGAAAAAGAATGCGTCAAACCGAAGAAAAGCTACAAGAATCTGGGACAGCTTTAGAACACTAGCAAGGAAAATCTTAACTTCGTTCTTCCCTGTCCTTGGAAGTAAGATTTTTTAAGTATGGTTTCATGCAGAAACCGTTAAAGTTTAACTTAACGCACCATTTCGGAATGAATTTTAGGATGCGGGCTTAACCACGCATAGAGCTCGCGCGATCCCGCTGCCAAAACATAATCTGGTCGCTCTGTATGAAGTAAAAGCTGATCTCTCTGCCACACACGCGCGAATAAAAATGACGAAACAAATTTTTACGTATTACTTATGTAATAGCAATATACAGAAAATCGAATATATGCTAAATTTATTTCTCCTGGAGGTTCCTGACTTTAAATGATTGTCCCAGAGAGCCTTTCATTTTTATTTTGAGATTAATTTGTTCTTTCAACTAAGTGGGACGTATTGAACGTTGAATAAATGAAGTGGCTGAAATAATCCACAAAACTTAGCGGTTTCCGACATTTTCGTTCTGAGGTTAAGATAAAATCCCGAAGAAAAATCACATACAGAAATTCTCTCCAAATAATATTCAAGCTCGGGTTTTATTTAACATGGCCGCTACCCTCAAAGCATTCAAATGTTTGAACTGAATATTCATGCTCATAGTGTTTTAAATATTTTAATGTTAAGGTAAACTACTTTATTCTTATAGATCCAGAGATTTCCCAAATTATGTTGCATTGGATTTATCCTTCAGATGTTTCCTCCGATCTTATCCCTTGCTTCGATTCCTGATTCTAGTATCAACCATACATTTAGTAAGTCCTATTTTTGTGCAGCTATCATGTGCAATGTTACAATTCAGAAAATAGAACCTTTGTATGTTAATACTCTCAATTATATGTTACACATGAAAAAAATATCCTTAGTAGTTTATAGAAGGAGCTAGAATCTTGTAATGACTTCACGTGTTGTAATTTCAAAAGTCTCTGAAAGTGGGTGCTAAAATAATAGTGGAAACATTACAAAAGCGGCAGAACAAGTAGCGCTTGTGTGTTATCAAATTGGTGGGAACTCTGCTTGACCTCTAAATATAAAATACGTGCTTTTGAGTCGGTTTGTGCCGGAAAATATAACCGAAATAAGTGGGGACTTGTCTAAGCAGCTCCGGAAGTAAATACGCGAAAGCATTTGCAAGTACATGACTACCTGAAAATCAGTTTAGGAGAGACAATATATATGGTGTAAGGGAAGAGAAAGGGAGATGTGGGAGGTTACTGAAGACATGGTCATGAACATTGTAGCCCAAATTTAAGTGCCAGTGAGGGTCTAGAGTAAAGCTAAAGCCCATTGGCTGGAACGATGGGGCAATGGAAATACGCCCATTGTGTCCTTTAGTTCACTATAGGTGTAAAACAGTTACCTACCGTGAATGCCACTAGATACAAGCTAGGATTTTGAGTATTGCAAATGACCAGAATCGACATGTTCCCAATGAAAGAAAGTTCCTAAAAGAATAAATAAAAAACATGTGTTTGAGACTACAAAACTATCCTATAGTTCACCACAAGTAGTAAAAGCGGCCGTTAAACACTATAAAAGATGCCCTCTGGTACAGTGTCTCAAGGGTGCATATAGATTCGAAAAAAACTTAGAGTAAATAGACATGTAGGATACAGGTTTGGAACTGGACTCGAAATTTTGGACGGTCGGAGCGAAACACCCAACTGAATGTGAGGACGAGGCTTGAAGCCTAGTCGGGCAGTCACAGCCAGATGTGAACCCAAAAAGGGACAAACGAAGCAACCAGTACCGAGATCCACCCAAAAGGAAACATGCATTAAGGATTAAGGGAAGAGGCACCCACAACCGAGGGCCCGGTCATTAGAAGAGCCGACGAAGCCGAGAGTTTCAGGTCAGCCTATGAACGCAGAAAAAGTAAAATTATTAGAAGATAAATAGACCTAGAGTCCTCCTCACAGGCTCCAATATGGCTGGTTGAAAAGCATGTAATGAGATCACTTTCAAGAAATTGACACAACTTAGACGTTGTTTGCTTAGCAGAGACATGCCCAAAATATTCAGGCATTTCAGGGCAGACAACATAGAAACAAACGAGGAAGGTGACCGGTGGACTCTGTATTGCGGAATTCTTCTGAGGGGATTGATGTGGAGGGAGTCAAAACATCAAATTATAACAGAGGGAAGGAATATAGTGGTTATAGGCAACTTCCAAACATACAAATAAGAACTTTTTTGAATAATCTGAAGAAAACGATATAATATAAATACCAATTTGCAGAATTATTCATAAGGGGAACTTTAGCTCGAGAAGACAGAAGCTGAGAACTATCATTGAAAGACTGGTCGTAGGGATGGAATACCACGAAGATGTAAAGATCATAAGGGAAAACCAAGTTAAAGAGCCGTTCTTGTCTTCTGTGGTGCTTTATATCTGGAAAAATTAAAGATAAATTACGCTCAAGGTATAAAGTAGAAGCTAACATGAATGGATGTAGATAGTCGAAACCTGATTATAAAAATCCAAGGTTTTCAGGTGGGTATTACAATTGAGTTGCATTTCTACCTAATTATTCTGGAATTAGATTACGATAAAATTGATAATAACGATGCTAGGGATCAGCGAAAGAGTAACGAAGGGTAGCAAACTGTTATGCGGTTATCAGAGCATGCGAAAACGTTTCAAACTCACATCAAACAGGGATTAAGAGGAATTGGGATTTTGACAGTAGAGAACTTGATACGTATAACCAAAGCAATGTTTATGAAGAAAGCGACTCCAATTTTGAGGAGGAAGACTGTTATGACTACCAATGTAAGGAGACCAAAAAGAAATCAGAAAAGTACTTAAGATGTTTAGAAGAAGGAAGGAAGAATGCGGAAACTTCATTGAAATCCGCAAGGAATACCAATAGATACCTTAACAAAACAAGGCAGATTGGCAAGCAGAAAGAACGATTGAAATTTGGAACGTATTGTGGGCAGGAATTTTACAGCAATGAGGAAGGTAGCTAAACACCTATGGTTAAAGAAAACCTTTCCAAAGGAATTTTCACTAGGAACTTCAACAAAGTGCATCGAAAGGATATTTGGGTAGCGGTCAGGTAGCTGGGGAAATAGACAAAGATTGAGGTGGAAGCTCTTTGAGCATAGAATACCATTATTTAATAAGGAAGTATCAGAAGAGGGGTTCAAACGGGAAGATAGCGGTGGATAAAAAACAAATGTTTGGGGGTGTGACGAGTGTCGGTCGAAAATTCTTGAAGCAGCATTCAAAACTACTGACTTTTTTTACAACAATGCTCCAAATTTTCAATAACTCTTTTAATACAGGAGTCTATGCAGTTGACTCTCAGGGCTGGAATTATTCGTGTGCTTTATAAAGAAAAGAGAGCAATGGTGTCGCCAAACAATTATAAGGGAGTAACCTTCATGTCAACTTTAGGAAAAATTCATGGTAGAATATTTTACGAAAAGAGAAAACGTGAGTAAAGCAATTTCGTGAAATTCCAGGGATTCAAGCTTGATATAGGGAGAGCTATAATCCAGCAGGCCACATGTTTATTTTAAATACGCTAGGGAAAATAAATGTCCAAAAAGCCGGAAGATTGCCCTGCAGATATATTAACTATAGAAACAATTTTATCCTGTAAATCGCAATGCGCTGTGGTATATATTGGAAGTTAAATGTTTATCGAAGAAGATAATTAAAGTCTTGAAAGCCATGTATCATAGAGTAGATTTCTGCGTACAGTATTGCACATGAACAAGGTTTCAGGGAGCTTTGAGAGCTACAAAGGCGATGGACTATACCCCCGCCGCTGAATCCTTGCACTTGACAAGAGTTAAGTTGGTACACCTGCAAATAAAAATGAAAAGCTTTACCCGTTTGAATTTCTGAACCAATCACAAAAAAGCATTCCAGTCGGTCGGTCAGACAACGGAAACTGATCTAGATGCCGCACGTTGCAATGTCTGACTATTTCCAACCGCGTGCTCACTTTATGAACTCCTAACACGTGTGTTGAGTTGTTCTGTACAAGCTACGTATTATTCGTTGTTATTTATATTTGTTATTATTGTTGATGGTGTTGTTGGTGTTTGACTATAAGAGAGGGAACATCATAAGGCTTTCACAATTATAGAGGTGGATAGACTTTTCCGGGAAGGTGTGGCGAGGGTGGACGCGGCTTCATAGAAGAAGAAAGTGAATCATGTTCAAAATAATACGAAAAACACGGGAATTAGACCGGAATCATCAGTTAATGTGAACCACTAATGTCATGTCTTGGTGATGATAACAATGATGATGATGCTTCCGAGAATGATGACGGCGGAGACTTGGATTGAATTGAGCCAATAAAATTCTAAACCGGCGAAAATCACTTTGTTATCCTTTCTCTCATTGTAACAAGCTATGTTGCATTAATTTGTTTAATAATGTCGTAAATACATAATTCATGCTACATACGTCACAGAATCACTGTTATTTTCAATTAATAGCGAATTAGTTTCATTATTCATCGGCATTCGTTTACTACCTACACTATTTATATTCCTGTTTACGCACGATTGAGACATTTGTAATCAGCTGTTGTTGATTACTAGTTACTCTGGCAACACCACAAAGATAGGGTAGCCAACCTTTAGCGAAAGTACCCGAACTGTCAAGTCCAATTCATCGGCGGGGGTATAAAATGTGTTTATCGGCTATATTTGGTCTTTAATCTCTCTGTGCATCATGTTGGGACAATATCTATAAGAGAAGACATAGGGGCACTGAGATCTGTAGCGCTAGGTTCCCAAAATCTTTATATGGAGACGTTATATATGGCTATCTCCTTTGTCAATATGGATGGGTTCCAAAAGGAACTAGACACACTACAGAGAATATGTAACGATGTTACGGAACTCAAGGTAGGAATGAAAGCAGCGAAAACTCTTGCGTCGGTGGCACAAAAGGCCAGATGACAAGAAAAGAACGTCAATTTGGAACGTATCGCACGAAGGTTGAGAGCTAGAGTGGTACAGCTATCTTCAATATATTTGCAAGACACTGTAAAAGAACTTTAAACTCGACGAACTCAATGATAATCCGCGCAAAAGGGACATCAAGTTTCAGAACCACGTGTCACTCATACTTCAAAAAGCATTCTTGCAGTCCTTTCCAACCACACTTCACTAATACGGTACGGTTTTTGGAGCAGGTGACCTAAGTAAGATGAAACAAAAGCTCACTCTCCTCAAAAATCTTACTAGGCCAAATTCGATTTCTAAGATATTTTAAAGCATAAGTATTTTAATCCTTAGCTCCATTAGATTCCATTTGGTTGACGATCACTTTCATGTCTCTTACGTGCTTGTGAATGTGGGAGTCAGGATAAATCAAACAAGAAAAGAGATCTCTCGCTAAAACGAAAACTCTCTAAATTCACTAGTGCTGCAGGTAACAGTGTCCTTGAACAATGCCATCGTATCCCTTTCCGAAAGCAAATTACCATTCAGAACGTATAGCTATTTAACTACGGCTCCGACTTCATGCACTGCGTTATGTACTCTATCATCTGGAGCAGGAACTCGTCGGAAATGATGAGCGACTTGGCGCGAAACGATGGTTTCCAGTGGTGATACAAGTGCATGAAGAAGAGCGCTTTGTTTTGTAGTGCTTTATTATAGACGGCACCGCAGGTGGTGACACTGATGATACATTAACTGAAGATGGAGAACAAAGCTTCTCTTAGTTTCAATCATACCCCCACAAAATCAAAGGAAATGAGTAATGATGAATTACACAGATCTGTTTGTTCTTTGTAGCACCATATTGAGTGATTGAATTTGGAAAGTGCTTTAACTTAACCTGGGTCGTACGCTACATCTCCTCGGAGTACAAAAAGAACTCACCTCCTCTGTGTATTGACAAGTAAGAAAAAAGAAGTTAATGGTAAAATACAAAACTATTACACGGTTCTACACAGAAAAACAAATTACAGTAATAACAGCAGTTAGATAACATTTAGATGCTCTAAAGGTTTCAATAGTGTGAATACATTGTAATCATCGGGGATTAAACTGCAGTGTATCAGGCACAGTAGTCAAATTGTCAAAGTTATGGGCAGCGATGTCATGATTAAGTAGGAGTTTCAAACCAGGCATATGCTCAGCAGGACACACGCCCGATAATGGAATGGCGAATATTGTATATGGTAATATGCCATTAAATATATGTATTCTCTTACCAGATATTTTTAGATTATTGCGTTAATTAATAAATTCACTATTATTACTTACATATGTTTATAATGATATATGTATTAATGAAACAACTGTTCATATAAAACTAAATACAGCTACATTACCATAAACATAACACACTTACAACCTTCAAAAATTGACAAACGGAGGTCATATTATACAAATAAGGGACGTGTCTGTCCGCGTCCTTTCATATTCTAAGGATAGGGTAGTTTGACGGAACACCTAGCTCTTCTGTGCCGGTATGTAACTTTATAATAATGTCTTGGAAGGAATTTCAAAACACTTCTATATTAAAGCCTAATAGAATAAAGAAAACAATAGCCGAAATATTAGGACTAACACGTTTTTATGTGTTACTGGTAATCTAAGATAATTTTGCTTTGTTCACTCGGCATTTCTGTTTGATGAAATTAAAGCATATCTTGATTCATTTCGCAAGATCGAATCACTTAGCTCAAATCGCTCTTGATGAGCACTGGTAAGAGCAGGGTTAAGATCATCATCGTCGTTGCCATCATTTCAATTGAATGGCCACAAGCACTAGAGCACTAGGCCCTCAGAGCTCTGTGTGTTTCAGTACTTAGTTTTCCCATAAGGCTAATGATTCGTATCAAATGGAGCATGTTCTTGAACGTCAGTACATCTAATGTTCTCAGGCTCCATAAAAAGAAAGCCCAGAAACACCTAACTATACACAGTGAATACTATGCATACACAGAATATACTGATTTAATTATATCTTAAACTATGAGATACCAGCCGATTAATCGACATTGTACGGGTAAGCTCAATAACGATTTAATTAACCTCATTTATTTCCCTCTGCTCTTTATGAAATGATTTACAGTGACATAGAGAATGTTCTTGGTTTTGATCTTCCTGTTTATCCCCTATAATAATTTAATATAGACCCGGCAGTAGTCATAGCCCTAAATTAACCTAATGCATTAGCGATTGTCCTGCCACTTGGTTGTACTAATGTCGCTGTAAATCCGCGGATTAAGGACGATGGCGGTAGATTAGGAGTGTAACGTCAAGAATGGCAATATTCCGCTTAGCCAAGTAGGGTAACTCTGGGTTATTTATTTTTATTTGTTTTATTACAATACGAGATTTATAATGTGGCATACAACTTTAGGTTTACACTAACTAATGATAAACAGCAAACACTGACACGATAAAAGAATACAAACAAGAAGCTCTTATAAATGTGTGTGTTTTTTTAGTAGTGTTTAACGCCCGTTTTTACAGTTGTGGCACAGCAGGCGATGACACTGGTGATATATGAAATGAAGATAGAGCACCGGTGGAATGCGATGCCGGGGGAAAACGGAGAATCCGGAGAAAAACCGCCCATGCGCGGCTTTGTCCACCACAAATCTCCCATGCGGTCGCTTGTCATCGAACCTGGCGCGGTCGTGTATTTTTTGGTAGTGTTTAACGCCCGCTTTAACTACTTATGGCACCGCAGGCGGTGACACTGATGATACATTAATGAAGACGGAGCACCGGTGGAATGCGATGGCTGGAAAAACCAGATAACCCGGAGAAAACTCACCCCAGTGACGCTTTGTCCACCAAAAATCTCACATGCGGTCGCTTGGGATCGAACCCGGGCCGTCTAGGTGAGGCGGCCGTATATGTGGGTCTATGTGCATGTGTGTGAATTTACAGGAATGGTAAGGCACCGTCCTAAAAAAGAACATTAAATGCGCATATTTGTAAATAAAACTCCCTGGAATAAGTATATATCATCTTATAAGCTATAAATAAATGTACCGAATACAAATATAGGGAGATTAGTGATACTAATAATCACAAACCACTGAGCGATACACATATTATATTAAGATATAGGCCACTGGTGTTCGTATATGTAACTACAAGCTCTAGTTCTGACACTGTTTTAAGGCACAATATCTCGGATGTCACACACTAGAATAATTTTGAAATGCTGGTGCACTGTAGATTTCTATCCATATAGCGTTCGGCGTCCACGCCTTTGCTGTTGATATCGTTGTCAAAATGGAGTCTTTCGCTGTTAGGTATGGTGTTGTTCTTCCTCAATTATGTAAGTAGATAATGCAGCAAAAAGTAGAATTGAGTTTCGGAGTGGTTTTTCTCGAATCAGGTCCATAAGAATACTTCAATGTCACCGTCAAACTTGGAGATAAGTTTGGTGCAGTGTATGGTGTCAGAGGTCCTGATGCTTATCACTTTCAATGCACATATTTCTGAATCACAGGCATCTAGGTGAGTGTGCGCTGTATAATGATCATTACAGCTGGCTAAGGGTGTCCTCCGACAGGGTGACTCTCATTACACACCTTGTAACAAATGGAGGACAGTTTTCAGATAGGGTGGATTATGAGAATAAGTTGTAATGTTGTCTGCGGAAAGGACCTCAAACTTGTTGTGTCTTTATGGGAAGCTGGTTCCACATTACGTTGACGTCGTGTGGAAGGCGGAAGCTAAAGATGGCGTTATCACTCCGCAGTGGGATTTGGTGTTTTTTGGACAGTATCACCTCGGTGTTTTGTCCCTTTTCGAGCAAATTTAAGAACACAGTGTAGCGGCCGCAAATCCTTGACGCTTCTGGTGGCGTATTTACGCTAAAATTCTTCGATTATACCAGTGATTTAAGCTAGGTATTCTTAGAATTTCAATTGGCACCAAATGCACAAGTTCATGAGATCACGACCACGTAGTTTACGATTGGTGAAAGTAACACGATGAGTGCTAGTCCTTAATCGTTGCGTCTGACATTCCTTCTAGACAGTTTTCCACTGAATGAAAGTAAGAAAGCACCGTTATAAAATAAAGGTAGCCAGAAGTGGAATTTCTGTTACAAGCTTGAGCTATGGCACACACAGGAAGTATAGTACATGCTCAGAAAAATACTGGTGAAAAATCTCTGTTGAAGATATATTTCACCACCATACCTTGCTTTTCAAATAGCTCTTTTTCAAGTTAATCTTAGCCGAGAGCTTTTATTTTCATCAACGCTGAACATCCAATCAGGGTTTATATGACCGCGTATAATACAGGATGCATTATTGGCCAAATAGACCGCTGAATCATTTAATAAAGCACATACGGTCTTCGTTTCTCATTTTAAACAATTCCGTTAAACAGTTGAACCAACACCCTCTAGATACTGTAAGGTCTAACAATTAATCTAGCAATTATCAATTGAGTCCATTGGGGAGGTAATCCTACCATAACCTTAGCTCCACCTACATATCCTTAAACATTTATCAAGTCGCAAGGAAAGTAATTATACCTTAATCTAACACGTTACATTTAGTAAGCCATTAGGGAAGTAATTTAAAAGAAAACTAAAATGTTAAATTTATCCAATCACTGAGGATATTAAGCTACCATAACCTTAGAAAAACCTGTAGGTGATGATACAGCCTAACCTGTTAGTTTTAGCAAGCCATAAGGGAAATAATTTTACAAAAAAAATATTAACATGTTGAATTTAGCAAATCACCAAGGTTATTAAGCTACCATAACCTTAGAAACCTTTAGATGATGATAGATCCTAACCTGTTAGACTTAGCAACCATTAGGGAATTAATTTTGCAAAAGAAAAAGACAATTTGTTGAATTTAGAAGATCACTGAGGTTATTAAGCTACCTCACAATCTTAGAAAAACCTGTAGGTTATGATATAGGTTTAATTTGTTAAATTTAGTAAGCCATTAGGAAATTTATTTTACTTTAAGGGAAGGAGTAGATGATCAAATCTGGCAGTTTTTGCTTTTGGCATAAATGAATTTATAAAATACATAATTTTAATGTGTTTTGGTGCATTTATGTTGTTAAAAAGAATATTTTATCTATCCAGCTATCTTTCAAATCTGGTAGAGGCATGTCCCTGTCACTGAAAATCATATCTCTTTTGTGTGCACCAATATTTCACTGCTGCAATTTTTTTTTTTTTCTGTACCTAGCCAAAAATATATTGACCGTTAAGTGCAGCATTCTTTTTCCTTTGTTCCTCCAGATGGGTTTACATTGAAGAAAGTTTCCTTGTTAACTAGATTAGAATTTTTGAGCATAAAAGAATACATATATTCGTACTAAAAATCCCCCAAGTCCTCTTTCCAAACATGTTTTTCTGTCCTTTCCTCCACAGGAGGTATTTTTATATCGGCATAGTGTTTTATGTTTTTCTAAGGAATATGAATGACGGATTAGGTATAAATACATAGTTGTAAGTATGCAGGAAAGTGCTGATGTGCATTAAGCTTTATGGACATAGAGTAATGATAAAACAATCGCAAACAAAAAAGATATAAAAGTAAATAAATTAATTTTAAATAAGCTTTTTACGGTAAGCATAATGCTTTTAAAGGACATTTTGTATAGGCTTTCGCTTATTAAATGTTATTGTAATTTTAGTAAGAGATAAATGCAACCATTATAGGTTTACATGGAATCCTGTTTAACTGCTTTCCTTGTTACTTTCCTTTATTTTATTTATTTAATTTAGCCAAAATCACCAGTGTTGTTCGTGATTTGACGATTTATACATAGAGCATAGTTTTAAGATGCACTTGGCCAAAAGTAGGTATACTATTATTGAACAACTATTCCATCTTTAAATCTATAATCACAAATCTTTAGGACATTTTCAGGTCTATTTTGATCTCTAATGTTCAATTAAATACGCTATTTAGATTAAAATAGCATACTGTGTTGGAGAATGTGTAGAGAAATCCCTGTGAACGTAACATCGAACGAATATCTAATTCTTAGCTAGACAGCAATTAAGGGTCAATTCTGTTGAACGAGTGTAAAGTGATAAGTCGATTAACGCGAAGAATAAGTTCTTGCTTTTGTGTGATGGAAAATATGTAGAGAAAGTCCTGTGAATGTAATACCGAACTGAATGTCGAATTGTAAGCTAGACAGTAACTAAGGTTATATCTGTTGGAATTTTGTAAGTGGATATCTCAATTAGTATGAAGAATAATCCTTATCATTATAGTCGTTAGAGAATGTGTAGAGAAAGCTTTGTGAATGTAACATCAAACAGAATATGGATTTTAACCTAGAATAACCAAGGTTAAATCTGTTCGAATTGTGTGAATGGATATCTGGATTAAAATGCAAAATAAACCCGTGTTATCATAGTATGCTGGAGAATGTGCAGAGAAAGTCATGTGAGTCATAGAACGGAATAGGAATTATAAGCTAGACAGCATTTTTCGCCTTGTGTTAAAAATTATCTGTGCAAAGTTTGGTCGAAATCAGAACAACAGTGGAGAACTCTATTACAAATACATACATGTGCATACATGCATACATACAATAATACATGCATACACTGACTTCTATATATTAAGATGAGTAAAATATTATTTGTTCATGTGTTTTGCGCACACAAACCAGTATTTATCATTGACGGAGAGCATGTCAATGCTAAGCAAGCGATCGCCTCTTGTACGTGACGTCACAGTGGTGTTGTGAGGCCTTACCTATCTAGAAGGTATTGGTTGAACTGTTGTTTGTTGAAAATGAAATATAAGCTAACTACGGGAACAAGTTGACTCCATTGACCGTCTTAATTCTCTTCATCACTTCCGCGTCCTTAATCGACGTAGCTGGAAAGACATGAGTCTGATTGGAAATGCTTATCGTTCAAATTCGTGTTGGATATGACAAAATGGATCTTGTTCTCGCAGCTGTAAACTTTGCTTGATATGATCTGCCGTTCTAGGTATTATCAATGTAACGGTGTGCATAAGAAGCATTACTTGGGATGCAGGAAATTTTAGTTGTTATTACTTTCTCTATACGTAGAGTAAGGTCGGGTAATGTCGGATAGGCTGGTAATGTCGCATACCTAGGTTTCGGCTTGATGGGTGCTGGCATCTTACGACAAGCACTCGAAACATGTTCACTGAGCTGAAGGAAGTATTTAACGGTGGTCGCCATATTGAGTTGTGGTGTTTTGTGGAAGCTACATTGAGAAAACTGAATTCACAGAAAACAGAATTTTTAAAGGTAAGTTAACATGCTTTAATTACAACGGTGTTATAATAAAAAAGTAATTTCGTCATGTTATATTCGAAAGTGCGTATTTTGCACTACCTTTTAATATATGTGAAGTACAAGATGTATTGAAATGTGAATGACCAAATGGAAAATGGAAGAATGCCATGAATGCGGATAATGTCGGATACCTGTCAGTTGGTATCCGACATTACCTACCACTGTGGAAGCACCTTTTTAATACTTGTAAATAACAGTGAACAACGAAATAGTTAACTTCTAAATGCCAGTAATACAACTAATTAGAGCATAATTCATCATTTACCTGTACGAATTTTATAAAATTTGTTTATTTACATTTAAATAGATAAATAATACTTAAATGTTTATTAGAATTTGTTTATTGAACATTTATCCCATTTAAGCTATATTAGACTGCATCACTACACAAGATGAAGAGTGCATGTATTTGCAAAGGAAAGTTCCCTCGCCAGGGGGAAGAATGGATTCAGTGCATCACCTGTGATGAATGGTGCCATGAGGAATGTTCAGGTGCCGAAAAGCAGACCTTTACTTGTGATTACTGTGCATAAACAGAGAAAATCAGTGCATACCTTTTGTTGTGTATTTTAGGTTTTTCATTTTCTAAGAGTTTTTAAAGATGACATTCCAGTTTATATGTCAGTTTCAAAGTTCAAGGGTTTTTAAAACTAAGCTAAGAAGTTAGCCAAGTCTTAAAACCTCCACTATGTTTAAGATTTTCAGTCAAAATGAGATTTAATATTGTTTGTGTATATTACAATAAAATTTGGCGGGTAATCTCGGATAGTGTCCGACATTACCCTCCTATAGCACGACATAAGCATTTTGCCCATTTTCCTTTAAATCTTCAATAGAAAATATGCCCTTCATGTTAAGACCTTGTATGCTTCACAGGATTAAACGCACTGCATAGGCAATACATTGTGGTAAAATATGCCCTTAGTATAGGTTCTTACACACTACAATTCTCAAAAATGAAAATGGTATCCGACATTACCCGCCCTTACTCTACTATGTACATAGTGTATAGAGAAGGTATTGCACTCCACCCAAAAATTCGATACCGAGATTTCACCGGAAATATATGTTTTAGAATCCCCTTTATCTAAAAAAAAAAAGCATTTTCGGAAAAAGGTCCGTGTGTGTGTGTCCGTGTGCCTCTGGACACGATAACTCAAAAACGAAAAGTCGGTAAAATACCAAACTTGGTATTTAAATTAAATACCTTCCAGAGATGCGACACGAAGATTTTGAGAAAAATCCCTCCACCCCCAACTACCCTTTACATGTAACTTTTTTCGAAAATTTTGATTTTCTCAAAAATGGCTCTAATGATGTTGATTAAAATATCGTATGTTAAAGCTATCTACCTGACAGATAAATTGTATATCTTGAATTTTCTGGGAATAGCCTCTGAAGAATACTTTATTGTGGATGAATTTTGCGGAATTTTTAATAACTGCTAAACCGTAAGAGACATTCCTTATTTTTTATTTCTGCTATGAAAAACGTATACAGGAATTTGTCAACTGCTGCCCATACAAACAAAGGAACTTCAGGGCATAGCACCCAGCTTTTGATCGTCACTTTAACCTAAGGTACTCCCTTATTTCTATTCTACTTACAAGGAAGCAAGTAATAAGACTATTTCTGCTAATTTTTTCTGATTAGCATGAAGTAAATAGAGGTATAAGCTTTTTAAGAATAATTTGTTGCAGAAATGTAGAGAAAGTCATGTGAGTGGTACACATCAGATTTTATGATATATAAAGACTGTGTATAAAGAAATAGGTTTCACATAGTCTTTAAATAATATATTTTATATCTCAAATTCTGTAGACAATACGTTTATTTATTTCAGTGCAGTAGCACAGTGTATTCTCTTGTCGCTGTGATGCTTAATCGCAGATTTATCAGTGAACATATGCATCTGCTAACTTAATTACATTTGAAGCACACTGCCACAAAAATGTGCTACATTCAATGCGTGTTCTATGTGAACAAAAACGCAAGAGAACATTAATGTAAAGTGATATGAATACCCAAAAGGTATATGATTGCTGGGAAAACAAGGATGCAATACACATAGTGTACATAGATAGTAATATACACATAATATACATAGATAGGTAGTAACATACACATAATATTAATGTAAAGTGATATGAATATCCGAAAGGTATATGATTGCTAGGAAAACTAGGATGCGATACACATAGTGTACATAGATAGTAATATACACATAATATAATTAGATAGGTAGTAACATACACATAATATACATTTTAGCTGGTTTTAACTGTAAAACTCTATACTTATGGTAACGTAAGTATAGGAGTTCAGCAATACGACAGTAAAAATGTCCAATAATTGGGAATAAATATGTTAATATTGCCCGGATATAAAGTAATTGCGAATGTAAGCCACCATTGATGTCATCTTTGAAGGGAGGTATGCTGGCTTTTTGACCGAATAAAAGGCATGAATAATTTGGAGGATTGGATATCATACCGGCATTTGTCACAGTAGTTTAATGGTTAGAGCATACACACGGAGAGCGGGAAAACCGTGTTCAAGTCTCGGCTGTAGCATTGATTTTTTCAGCTAGTTCTAACAATAAAAATATACTCGCGGTAACGTACACATAGGAGCATTACCAACACCGTAATAAAGTTGTGTGATAGTTGCAATAATGAAGATTACTCGGACATTAAGTACTTCCGAATGTAAGTCGTGATTAAAGTGTTTTCTGAAGGTGGACGGACATACCGGTTGCTTGACCGAGTAAAAAGCATGAATCAGCTGGAGGATTGAATGGCACACCCGCATATTGCCACAGTAGCTCAATGATTAGAGCAACTACTCAGAGAGCGGGAGAACCAACCGTGTTTAAATCCCAGCTGTGTATTATTTTTTCATTTAGTTCTAACAGTATACGTATGTATGTTTATGATTATGTTCACACTATCGCTGCTAAACTGTATCCGAAACGGTATATACTGAGCAGCTGTTTATATTGAACAATTTCACTTTGCAGTTTCTGTCACTTATGCTTTTGGATGATGAAAATCAACCTTAACTTAGCTCCTTTTAATCAAGTTAAAGAAAACTAACTTGATTAAAATACTCTAATTTGTCTTAAAAGTGCATTATGCATTGTCTCAATAATTACATTCGCATAAAAGTATGTTTTAATAAGTTTACATCGTAAGGTATAATATATAAACATACTTATGAACATATTTATGTATGAAAACTTTATACGGTATTAAATTATGGAAGAAAGAAAGAACCAAACAAATTTCCTTAAATATTAAAATTTCACCAGCTCTGTTAAAGACAAATAGTTTGGTACATGGTGGGATCAAAAACAGACTCCACAGTTTCTGCCGTTTTTCTTGTTGCATCCACGGCCCTTAAATGTATAATTTTGCAAGATCTCACTTGATATGTAGTGTGTAGTGTGAGTGTACCGGAGAGGATTCCACACTTCAGCCAGTGATAGTTTATTTTTACGTCCGACCCCAGGGGGATAGGTTGAGAGGAGAGTAATTACAGCGGGCAACCCGAAACAGACGGCGGAGGGGAACCACCGTTGTGGATCCCTAACAGTTGCTAAACTTATTCATTTCGACGCGGGGAGCGCTAGAAGTCCGCACCTCTGACCAAGCGCCCCAGAGTCTACCTACGACCCCAACGCTATCCCGCCACCGATGGCTGAGTTTCCAAAGCGCAGTCACCTCCACAGCAGTCAACTCCAACACTTACAGCCCTGAAAGAAACATTTGGATGAAATGGAGAAGAAATGAGGGGACAGGGAGGTTCGGAGAATGAAGAAATCTCCCCAGTATCCACCCAATGACCCGGGAATCCCCCCTAAAAGAGAAACATGCATCAAAGAGGTCGGCCCGGGGAACGATCCCATGACCTCCCGAATCCCAATCCCAGACGAAACGCCTGAGCCACTTGGCTTCGTATATAATATGTAATCTTTCATTTTATTGCTTCCTTCATCTGTTGTTAAAGTCGTTCCTGCTAAGAGTGACAGGACCACCATATAATGGATTAGAATAATGATCCCTCGTTCTGTAGTTTCATGTTAATCCAGAGCCCATTCCACTTCTCAGCAAAACACATGATTCCTTCGAAAAAATAAGCAATTCTATAAGACGGGGCCCACAACAGACACTTAATTGGCCCGCATTGTTATCATTTTTGAAAGTATTACCTGCTGGAGAAAGTTAACACTAAAATTTACTTCAACAAATGTTAAATAAAAATAAGATGGCCCGAATAGATGATAAACTTGAACTGAGAATACCATCGCGCAAGGCGGCCATAGAGAAGATTTTTCATCCATTCTCTGTATCTTCATACCCTTCCTTCGAACATATAGAGCAATTTGTGGTTCTATTTTTTTTTTCTTAATTATTCCAAGCATTCATAAAGAAGTTGTTCTCTTTTACTACGGCTGTGCTAAATTGCTACAGCTCATTTAACACAATACACCTCATGAGATGTACTTTGTGAGCCCAAAATTCTACTTGGTTTACTTCTTTAACCAGCCCTTGAAGTGTGTCTACACACTTTTGTTATGTGGCCTGCAGTGAGTAACCACTGCAACTCCTTAGAGTTGTATGAAGAACGGGTATCCAATATAGAATTGGCACAATAAGTACTATTTGTCAAATCCAATCTCAATCAAGAATGGCCAAGTGTGTACTTGTACATAGATGTGTTGACTGACAAAGCAGGACATTCAAGATAATACGACTATTACTGCTTTGTTTCAACCCTCAACAGCAAAACATTTTCCCACTTACCTATCTCTTCCGTGATTGCTTCTCTCTTCCTTTAGCCAAGCTTTGGAATTATAATTGTTATATCTGGTATGCATATTGTATAACAGCACCGTTTCACACACATATGTCACTAGCCAACTCAGAATAAAAGGACACTGCATCTTCTCACAACTATATTGGCTTCAACAAACGCAGAGTTTCCAAAACCAATTCTTGTTTACACTCCACACGAATTGCGTTTTCGAACGTTTATTTTAAACTCGTCACATGAGACACGGCAACTTTCAGTTTAACGGGTTCTATGTGCTTTTAAGACATAAGCACTAATCTAAAACGTCTTTGCGCTTATATTTCAGGTGACTTTAACAATGCTTACGAATTATAACACCACAAGAAACTATGTAGCCTTCAGATTTCCATTCCTTAACTCTGTGCGCCAAAATAATGGTTACTTTAGGTATATTTAACTAAAACAGCGCAAACTCTACAAAAACCATTAAAATCAAGATCTTAGACATTTATTAAAGCCATTAATTTTATTTTAGCTTTTCCTTACAAGATCTTAGACTTCTTTTAAAGCAATTAATTTTTTTTTTCATACATGCTATATCTAAAACAGTACGTAAAACAGCACTACAATATACTATTGTCGAAAGCACCATGAAATTTAGGCGGCTAAATGGCACACACCTGAAGCAAGAATGAGTCAGCGTTGGTCGTTATCTCCGTTTGAAATAGTTAACAGCCCTGCTTTAAATTATTTAAGTGGCCTTAGCTTAGAGATAACTGTCGCCGGTTGTTCCTCTGCGACATGAAACGTAAGACTGCAACTTGCTTTCTTGGACAATGATATCAATAATTACAGTACATCGACATCACTGCATCTCGAATGTTGACTAATTATTCAACACTTGCGGTCGTGGCTTAGAGCATGGCCGTTCTTTTGTAGTTCTTCCAGCAATGGAATAATAATGCAATAGTGTTAACATTCATTTCGTTTTCAAGACGAAACGACCATTTGAACCCTTTATGACCCTCAAAATATTTATAGCGGCAGTTAGCGAGTTCTTAGAAAGGAAACAATCCAAATTCCATTCTGCAAAGAATATATAACTTTATATTTCTCAACATCAAACTAAGAAAAACATTTAAAAGTGATTTAGGTAAATTACATCAATGTAAAAATAGATAGCTGTTATTGCGCGCAACATTTTATTACATGGTTATGTTTATCAGGAAGCGAAGGAAGATTTCAAAACGTAGGCACACAGTCACCTATTTAGTTTCCGAAAACCTCCAGAAGGAAGGGATGAAGCGAAGTATGCAGATACGGAACCGGGGTGGCAGGCTCGGTTAGAGACGGGATCCCTAACGTCTCCAGATATTATAGCCTGTCGGTGGTATCCCCATAGGCCTGCTTCTCCGCATGAGGGGTCTCTATGAGGGTGTGTGTCACATGCAACAGTTCCACAAAGCAAACACCACCGCCACACGCTTCGTCCTTCGTCCACTCGCCTGATTCTCGATCCTGAAATACCACAAGGAACTAAAACAATTGTTTTAGGGACGGTAAATGTTCGTGGCACTAAACGCTCCACCCTAGGATTCGCCTACTAACCAGGAAAACCAGCAAGAGAAGCCAAGTTCAGGATGGAATCGAAACGTCTATTGTGCCATAAATAATAAACACGGACGCTACACACTATAACAATAACCTTACTGTAATTCATTTCTCACTTTCAAGAACTTCGAGTAGCTGATTATGCTATATTGGGATAAGTAGCTATAATATTTGTACACGAATCACAGTGGAGTTAACTCATAAAATGTATTTCGGACCCCTCCATGTTACACAAAATGTAACATTGTTCATTATTTGATATTCGTTTTCTTGGAATTGGTTTCAGTCCAGTCATAGAGGTGAGTGATAAGGGCTGAGTGGAATCTGAGGTTAATGAATGTGGGAACTTTTCAGAATAAAAGTATTTCGATCAAGAGGAAAGAGCCATCTTTCCATCAAAGTGTACTAAAAGAAATGGATATGCAGTGCTTCTATCGTTTTCATAACATTCCTCATTTTCGCTTGAAATTAAGTAACAACTAACGACAATGTCGTATCCTTGATGTATTTTAAAATAGATTATAAACCCAGAAAAAGAAATGTGTTAGTGGAAGATACGTTTCAATTATGATACCTTCACACGCCATAATTCCTATAATAAGAGCACTTACGGGACACGTATTGAAACGTTGAATATGGCACTTTATTTATATGTAGACTTGAAAGAGAAGAGGGGCAATGGATTCGAATACAAAACTGTCCCACAAAATACAGGCCTGATGGTCACGTCAGGGATATTAGATACTTAACCACATAGTGTTGAGACTGCATAAGGCAATTTTCATTCATTCTTTTAATTAGAAACAACAATTACTATTATTATTATTATTATTATTATTATTATTATTATTATACTTTGTATGGAGCACTTCAGAAAAATAATACAATTTATTTCAGCATAAGCACATAACGTTGCAATTGCGCATCTCATTATGTTAAACACTCTGGTCATTTATATCGAAGACCTAGCTCTGCATTTCAACTGCAACTTTTAATTAGACTAAACTCAACCACTTACAGAAACGAGTTGTAATCCACACCAGAAGCGGATTTAAAGAAAAAAATAACTAATTCAGTAATTTAAAGCACTTTTTTCTAATGAGAATAGTTGAAAACGAAACATTTTAATTGCATGTTCCCCGATGATTTGATAACTTTCCGAAGTATACGCCAGAAATAAAAACAGTGAATAACGCTGTCCTGGAACGATCCGCATGATAACATCCAGCGCCATCTGTTGCCACGGAAGGGCCCCAGAGCCGGTGGCGGTGGTTTTACGAACTATTTCAAACTTCTTCCGTAAGGGAGGTGGGAAGGGAACGATCAGGAATGCAATTATAGAAATGCTGCGGAATAAAGTCTTAATAGTATGAAGAAATGAAGCTCGATATTATACCAATATTGCATTAGTGCTGGGATATGTTAAGCATTGTAAAGAGATTCCGGAATTCTGTTCTCGTGGTTGGAGAGCACAAAACATGATTATCGGCTCTTAACGATCGCACACTTCGATTCGATAGTTAAAAATGAATGCATTCCGCTCTGTTTCAAAAAGGTTTATTAAAATATACTGAAATAGCTATTCTCATGCTTGAGCACGGCTTGACAATTAAAAAATACGTTTTAAAATCTAGTACATTCGAATTGGCATTTGGAGAAACAAACGGCTCTACAGGATATGTAGTAATAGAATGTGTCCCACTTAATTCGCTAAAACCATACTCAAATATATTTGAAACATAGGAACTGATAGACAGAATTTAACAAAATAGTTTATCAAATGAAATTCAATAATTAATTTTAAAATTAATAATAGGGAGTTTAAAAGGACTTGTGGTATTTATACATCCCGGAAATAATATAAGCGGAACGTTGCCAAATACAGCAGTAAAACACACACATTTACAGAGAATTTGGTATTTAATAACAAACAGCTATTCCATGGCTAAGAGTTAAAAGGCCAATCTGTGAGGATTATCCGTATTTTGACAACTACAATTTTGTCCATTAATAAACACTACTACTCGTGAGAGGCATAGACAAAAAAGTGCTCACAATAATTTATTTATTTATTTAGGCACAGTTATAAACTCTAGTGACTCATCTTAAAGTAATGTTTTCATTAGAATCTACTTCTTACCTTCAAATTATTTATATGGTGCAATGTTGTACAAGTTGCTTTCGAAAGGCTCACTGGAGACGATATAATAATAATAATAATGATAATAATAATAACAATAACAATAATAATAGCAATAATAACAATAATAACAAGAAGAAGAAGAAGAAAAAGTAGATGAAGAAAGACGAAGAAGCAGCAGCTTCACCATTTGATGTGTTTTAAACTATTTTTATTACTTAAAAGTCATATTCGGTAAGAATTTTTACCTTAGAATCTTTTCTACGGTACTACATCATGGATTTTTTTCTGTAATCTTTTGTAGGAAAGGCATGACTTTGACTCAAACTTTAATTCGGTTCCGTAAGTCTGAAATCTGCGCCACAAGGAGGTTTTCTTGCGCATTATTAAAAAGCGTTGTTTTTTTTTTTTGTTTTTTTTTGTTTTTTCCCCCCTAAGGAGGTTTTAGAAAATTATCACAAGTAGGTAGCAAGAAATCAAACTACTTGCTTAAGGAACACAGAATTTCCAAATTACGTAAGTTGCTCCCCTTAAATCCAACAGAAAGAGATCAATACAAGTTCAACATGCGCAACCTGAAACCTCCAAGGTGTCTTACCATAAGGAAATTGCGAGAATAATAAGGTATGAGAATTCTTAATTTTATTCTTAAACAAGTGCATAATATATTACATTCTGTGACATTATTTTCTGCGTTAATGAAAGCTTTAGCACAAAACTACTTTTTCTTCTACTTTTCTCCTCCTCTTTTTGTAGGATTTACTAGCCATTGCCATAGGTCAGAAGCATGTCCGGAAGCAAGCAAATTCTTTGATATCGTGGTTAGTGATTAGCCCAATAACTGGCATTGTAATAAAATAAGAAGGAAATGAAACGGAGGGATGAAAGGGATCGTAGGAAAATTCACGGATCAAATTAAGCAAACCTTCGGTCAGTTTGGTCAGCCCCAGGATGTTCAGCTCAGGATCATCCGAACGCAGGTCACAAATATTACCGCCTGAGACATCCTGCTCGGCTAGTACAAAGCGTAAAGCGTAGTTATTTTAAATTCATGTTTCTCGCATCTAGTCTCTGTCCATTTATATATTGATTCGTCCGTTAATATATGTTTAACAATCTCCCTTAAGATAAAAACAGTATAAATAAATGGGCGTGATAACTGTATGTTTTAAAATAAAGCGTGTAAAGAACTCCAGTCACAGCAGTTATTATCTGTAGCAATGAAAATATTAGAATTCAATGCAAATCACAGTCTTTTAAAAACCACATATGCTGTGATCTGTCTCACAGTTGTGTCCATTCATAGATACATTGATCGATCGCTCTATTGATCTAACCATTCAAGCATTCATTCATTCAAATATTAATTTATTCATTTTCAAACTGACAGTCTAAATTTCAGTGTTTCTCCGAAGGAGCTTATGTGTACGAAATTGCATAGTACTGTACTTTTGATATGGACATACTATCGCCTCCAATGATTTTCTGTTGTGTTACTATAGGTACAATGGAGCAATGTTTTACCTAAGGTTGCTTTCTCACTACTTCATGAACTTTAACCCATTTTATTAAAGCACGTGCGTAATTTAAGTGATAAAGCTGGGGATGCGGAATAACCTATATCCCTTTGCTTTGAAGTTCTATTGAAAAGAAACCTTCAGAAAATAATCTTCGACAGAAACTGGAAGTTTATAAAAAGGTTTAAACAGAGGTTTCATAAGCCTACCCCAAACTCTCTAGTGTTGTAGTCACGCAGATGCAAACCCATTGGCGCAAGGGCGTGTATAATTCTCAGCCCAACTAAGGGCTTCAGCAGTACGATATACAGAGGTAGACGGATGTTCTAGATGGGAATGTAGAAACCACCACTAGATCGGACAGCCCTTAGTTCTCTCTTGCTTCATCGCTTATTCCCGGAAGTTTTGTAGCTGCAATAGGCTTAAGTATGGCCACAGTGCTGAATTGACCCTACGCTTCTAACTTCTAAATGCTTACTGACGTCTCTCAGTAGGTCGTGCAAGGAATTAAACAAAACACACTGTGGACAGGGGAACAGGGGCGTTTTATCAACGTTAAGCTATTTTATATTGAATACGGAATGCAGTAGGAGTTTCCAATGCAAAAAAGAACATAATAACGTTTTAAAATTAAAATCACACAATTTTCAGTAGCAGTGGCCATTAAACTTGCCTGCAAAAAAAGACCAAATAAGCACATTTATTTTATGAATTTATTTATATTCTATAAATAGCTGCATGCTCTAAAGTGTATTTTGGAACAGAGAATGTCCAAAAATATTTATATCCGTAGCATTTTAAGCTACACCAACACTATTACAAACTGCTATCACACATCAGTTTTAATCTTAAGTCGGCCATTAATATTTGATATCTGTGTTATCATAATGATTTTCTATCAAAAGCATACAATGAACTAATGTGTATCTATACAACATACAACATACTAAATAGGTTAAAATCATCTTATATCACTGTTAAAACGTGTTTCTATCATTCACATCTCCCAAGATGTATCGAAATTAATCGAAATGTTACAATTCATTGTCAATCGTGTATTATGACTTCGTAGCTAAATTGTTTACAATATGCTATTAATGCATGTGAAGTAGTACGCATAATCAGATAAAAAGGTTTTGTTTCTCTGTTTGCTTTTAACCTAATCTGTTTTCATATATTTTGTTTATGAATATAACATTTGTTCATGGTGCATAAGAAGGTCACTTTGAAAGTTTTAAGAATAGGCAAAAATGAGTTTAAGTAACCCAAGGCAGGTCTTCCTAGCTTTAGCTTGAAGTTCAAATAATGACGTGGGCAAGTCTGGGTGCACTCCTAAAATTTGAAGCGTCAGAACTTCCGTATAGGTGCATACAGCTATTGCACCGCTATACGCTAGGACGGCTCTCAAGCGAGAGCACTTCCATGCATGACTTTCTATGACTTTAAAGTCGATTTAGAAGAAAGAAAATGCCTTAAAAGCCTGCATCGGACATTTGACGGTCTTGTTCCCTTGCAGTCGACAATTTACCAATGGTTCGCAGAGCTTAGAACAAGCAGGAATTACCTCGAAAATGAAGATCACAAGGACGTCCGGCTGTAGCTACAATGGAAGAAAATGTGATGAAAGTACAGTTAATGTTGCAAAAAGGTCATTGTTGAACATAGTATCAGATTTAAGAATCCTAATATTGATTCGGCAGCAGTGAATATGATTCTTAGAGAAAATCTTAGGGTGAAGAAGCTCTGCATCATTTAATTCCTCATCATCTCATAAATGAACAGAAGCAGGTATGTGTGCAATAATGACCCGACATTTGATGGGAGAAGACTGAAAAACATGTATCTTCTGGGTCCTCCCAGGACAGGACTCGCAGCAAAAGTTGAGTTAGCTTAGTGTGGATAAGAAGATGATCTGTAGGCTCTTCTCAGCTAGTGGCCACATTGTGAAAATTCTAATTGAGGCCCAAAACAATGTCCGTGTCAGATGAACAGCACAAAATTTCTGCCTCAAATCTTTAATGAACTAGAACAAAACGTTGTAAGACTAGCGTTAGTGAAATTTTGTTGTACCACGAAAAAGCCTGTCTCTACAGCACGAGAGACAGCATTAGCCACGAGTAAAATATTTGCCCCATCCTCCTTATAGGACTAATCAGTCCCATGGTATACTTTTCTATTATCCAAAATAAAAGAGGAAATGAGGTCAACGATACTAATCGCCTGAAGCTGCAGTAGCTACTTAAGAATAATTTATTTGTACTCTCCAAAAATGGTCTTTGGCTTTTGAAAAGTGATTGAAAGGCTAAGACGTTCTATAGAATGCAACGAAGAATTCTTTGAAAGTATGTAATCGAAATTTTTTGCGTTTATTCTCATAACTTTTACATTGAGCTTCGCAGGTTTTCTTGGCTAGAGTCAAAATTACTACTACAAGTTATTTGCGGGTGAAAGAGTCGGGTATAATAAGTACTTTCTGCTCAGACGTTTCGTCCACAACTATGACAAATACTTTCACGGGTGCGGTAGAAATTGTAACGCTGAAGAGATTTTTCTTCGCGTTTTTAAACTGGCTGCCTAAAGGATCCCCCTCCACCTTACCTGGCCATTATATCAAAGGGATCTGCATCACCTCCCACACAATGTACTAAGAATACTATTTTCTATAGGAGGTAGGGCAGCAAGCAATGTTTTAAGCACCGACGTAGCTATCTGAGATGGTCTCCGTACATTTCCATCTAAACATTACACTTCATAGTCATGATGGAATCGGATAGACAATATTACATACAGCTCCATCATTCTACCATCGACTGTACCACTAACATACAAAGCCTTTCAGTTTTTGCTAAGATTTCTGATCCAAACGACACAAGCCGCAATGTGGTGAATTTGTCAAATACCAGTTAACCTTTGCTGAAGTCTCGCTGCTGGCCAAAGCAGGTAATTGTCCTATCACCACACGTTTACCGGTAGTAAACTTCAATATTTTATCGGATATACGCGGTCTTTCGGCAGCTGCAGCTGAGGAGCTTTGTCTGGAGTCCGCTAGGATACTTCAACGAGCGAAACTTCCTGAGAGTAACTTGCCATATCTGTCATGTTACTCTTGCCTAAATGTTGGCAAGACAATCATTGTCTGCTCTACTGGCAAAGGCAATACCACAGCCATTTTGTACCCGCTGAACTTTCAGCTAAATATCTTGGCTGTTTCTCAGCACGATTCGAACCGCGAACTTCATTGTCATCCTACAGCCTACATCTTACAACAAACCAAACTTCTTATAAGAGTTCGTACATATAACATGATGACAAAACGAAACATGCATCGCATTACCAAATCGGAAGCCTAATCTCTTCAGTCTATCAAAGATACAGTAAACAGGGATCCTGCTTCGACTTATTGTCAATGTAATTAGATCTCTCACTTATCATGTTGACAAATATCTTGCCAATTTACTATAATAGTAATAATAGGTCACCAATATTGCACATCCTGGCTGTGTGCACAGGATGTGGTAGCATCGTAATTTATAATTCTCATAATGTTGGTGACATTGCCAACTTGATTATTCATTAAAACCACGGGAAGCATGGCAATTAACCTCTTTTATAATGTGAACTTTGGATGTGACACTTGTAAAGACGGAGCAGAGGCTCCTCTGGGATGCCAAGCGTTGCCTCACGCCAAGATGGTGGCATGTATTAAGTAAAAGGTACAATATATTTGCTGTTGATTTTTAAGTGTTTGTTTTTACATTCGTAGCTTAATTTATCCATCGTCGTCCTTTTCTGAATTAGGTTTTTCCTGTTGTATAGGATTTTGCATATGAGGGTGCATGTCCACCCGAAGAAAAAAAAAACATATTTTGTCTGTCCCTCCTCTCAGCAGCCAGTGGGCCCCTTGATTAATATATGAATTATAATGTGGGTGTGACAATATATACGCCTGCATCAAGAACTCTACACAGGTTTTTATAGTGCTTAACGTCCGCTTTTAGTGTTATGGCACCGCAGGCGATGACACTGATGAGACACTGAATTAAGATGAAGCACCGGTGGAATGCGATGGCGGGGGAATCTGGAGAACCCGGAGAAAACCCGAGGCCTACACAGTTTATGTTTTCTGCCTCTCAACTGATAGCCTAGAGGCCTGCGTGTTAGCTTTAACGTTGTTTCCTTCTAAACAATGGTCCTTCTAAACGATGACGTAACACAACTCAAACTTATTTTGCTGAAAACATAGTACCTATCTTCCATCGCGTCCCCGCCACTGCTTTCTTCCATTGGAATCAGTACTTTTTTTTTTAAAGAGATTGATGGAGTGCCTGTGATCATCCCTGTGAGGCCAGTGATTCACAATTGTTTTTAGGGAATCTTTGGAATCCAGTGTGTTGAATTTCGTTTCACTAAAAGCTTCAATCTGGTTCCGCTAACGGAAAAAAAGAAGAAGAAAAAAACTCGCTTATAATCTGAAGGCACGGAGAACAACCTGTAAGTGGTTTTCTTCGTCACATCAATTCACGTATAGTATTCACCTTGGCGAAAAAGGAGTAGGTGGCTGTTATATGTTCTGGCCAGTAAAACAAAGCAAATGACACATTTGGTCAAGCAGTTTATCGTAAGTCTACTCACACGTGCCCATTTGTGAGAAAAGTTTCAAATTGTTATCTCGAACAAAATCGGGCCATGATTAAGATAGTCTTAGATATCACCTCAAGCATGCTTTACCTAAAACTCCTACAAAAAAATAAGCACTATCTGGTGTAGTATTTATGCTCAAATGGCTACACTATGAAGTTCGGAAGGGCGTACGCCCAGTCACGACTTATTCTACTGGTCACAAACCTGAGCGGTCGAGGATTAGAGAGACAGCTCTGCTACTATACTTCAAAAGTGTGGCTGGCCTAATTGATTACTGAAGAGCCACAGCATCAGAAACTCTTTCAAGCCCAACGATAGCTTAAGAATTTTATTAAGTTTAGAAAAAGCTCCTGGAACTCTTTTCTTCAATTGGTGTTTACCATGTTCCCTGCACCTATTCTGCGATGCCTGTAGGCAACGCTCAGCAAATCATTCACACCCGACTTAACGAACACAGGAGCTGCTGATATCCAGCCAAAATTGAAAAGTCCTGCGTTTGCAGAACATCAAAGTCAGGTCGTATCATACAATACAACAAAACCAGCATCCCCTCTTCTATTTCACAGTATTTATCCAGACTAAAGCTCATACATCCAAGAAATTTTAGTAGGAACTAAGAAACATTACTAAGTAAAGCTTGCCATCAGTAATTAAGTACCAGGTGACTCAGCCGCTCCGTATTTAGCGTGTGCAGATATCCCTTCGTGAGTTAAATCAGTTTTAGAACACAATGGGGCTATTTCAATTTAAAACCGGGGGAACTGGTTGAGCAATCTTCATTTTACCCCTCTTACTTATAGCGGAGACGATCAGCGGGTCACGCTCATTGAGAGGGGTAAAACGAAGGTCACTCAGCCAGTTCGTCAGAGCCACTTTCAACTTCAAATAGCTCCGTTGAGTTCTGCTGTTCTTTTAACACCCCTTAGGGGTATATGCATAGTCAAATATGGGGTACTTTGTGCCACCAAGTATATTCAGTAGGCATAAACCGCAATAAATCACGTGAACCAATCAGGAGAAGCTGCGAAGCGGCAGTGGCTAAGTTCCTTCCACCACAGCCGGGCCCGATCCATACACATAAGACCAGATACGGCATAAATACCGCAGCTCTTCGAGTGGACGTTGGTTTTACAACTCGTAGTAGATGAGTCGTCAAAGAACTCATCCAACCGAACAACTTTGGTCGTCATCATTAAAACTAATTCCGGCCACCATGAGGAAAATTCAATGGTTCCGACTTCTCCATCGTTACCACAGAAGTCTCAGCTTAAGCATTCACAGTCATCTTCTTGCAGCCACAGCGGCCGATTGTAAACGGATACAGCGCTTCATTCTTGTGGTTCATTGCTGCACTTCGCTGTAAGTGTCAAATACTAATTGCCTCCTAAGCAGCAGCGAGCCGTATTTGCTCAGAGAAGGAATTCATGATCCTCGTCTAACTGATTTTCACACAACGGAGGTTTAGAGGGAGGGGGAGAGAGAAGAGTGCTGTGGGAGAACATTAAACTATCTGGAATTTATTTTGCAGCCGAGCTAGCGTTTGTCTCCTCCACCTCTGCTGCTGTCGCTTCGATATGCGGCCGCATGCATTTCTTCTTCTTGGTTCTACTACTATAAAGCCAACTATCTTATGTGGGGTTACCCGGCTCATAATTTAACCCTCCGACGCCGGTTTTAAGTCTATCTTTGGTGATACTTCAGGGTCAGTTCAACTGACCTGAACATCTCCACGCTGAACCTGACTGCACCTCAGCATTTCCAGTAGCCTGCGTGTCGTCGCTTCCATATGCAGAGCCTGGTAATCACTGGTCTTCGAGCGACATTAGAAGCCTTATACGCGGAACCCTCAAAATCACTCAAGAGGTTACAACCAATGACATCATCTTTGAACTCGCCAGCAGTAGAAATGCTCTCCAATATCTTCAGCATCAGGCAGGCCTGAACATAAATCAAACTGAACAGCTTAACGCAGGCAAACTCCCGCACTTATTCCGGAACCTGAAAAGATGCCTCAAAAACTGCTACCGGCTCTCTTGAGGCGACATGCCTCTCAAAGGGCAGAATTTCCATTTGGAGGTTGCAGATTTATCCCCAAAGAGCAACTGTAATAATAACATAAATATTTCCCCTCACTCTTTCGCTTCCCTATCACGATGTACTCCACAGTGACAAGCTGTAACTTAGTCAAGTTTGTCTTCTGGTCCTTCATTTTATACCCTGTGCGATAATTTTGTTGACAAATCAATTCTAATCTTTAAATCTGCGGTAACAACAGTGGTACCGCAATATGAAAGCTCTCAGTTCCTTACCTTTGTTCTACTTCATTTCTACCTTATCTTTTCCCTCCATTTTTACGCCTCATAATTGTTCAGAAAAATAAATCCAAAGCAGAGATCTCTAAAATAAAAAAGGGAACAGAAAACATGACAAACGGACCATTCACGCTAAACGATATCTGCTGTCACGTTCCAAATTCTTCGAGGTGGTTTGCGCCAACATACGGCTTATATGTGCAATTCAGAACTAGCTTGTTCAGTAATGTGCGTATTTAATGCTGAAGACGATGGATCATAATTTCTTTGAAGGTCAAATAAGGTAGCTCACCTTGAAATTGCACACCTACTGTAAGCAAACTGGGGCGCAGTATAATAAGAGTTAGTGGGAATGTGATCCCAGGCAGATTCAATAGGTAGCCACAGCTGAAAACAGCAACAAATGCAGTTTTTCAGCATTTTTAATGTTGATAACCTCCTGACATTCCATGAAAAAAAGTGGATTAGGCAAAGCCAAGATGTTAATTTCCATTGTGTCCTTGCTGTTTGGGATTTGTATCACTAGGAGATGTATTTGGAGTTCGTAAATTCTGAAGTTAACTACACATTTGGCAGAGGGCGCAAACAGCACATTCTCTCCGGTTTTGAACAGAGAATACAAAATAGGGAGGAGGAGCAGTACTCTTACTAGTCGTGAGCGGACAGTAAGTGTACAGATGTTGTTCCCTGTCTCTGATGCAATCAATCTCCCTAACGCTGTTAACCTGCAATCCTCCAAACGATACCCGTCTGCTCTCTCTTGTTATCACTTGCTCCAAGTGGCCCAATTGCGCAATAATAACCGTGTTTAAATACCCTGTTGTGCGTCAAAAGCGTAACGGAATTCAATGGTGTAATACCACGTAAATACAGATGAAAGGGAACTGACGCATTAGCGTCAGCGGCGCCCGTTCTACATATCTTGCTTATCTGCGAAGAAGATGAGTGGATCGCACTCACTGCCTGGCAGTCCCACGCTTGCACTAGAGAATACAGTCCGAGATGACAGACAAGAACAATAAACAGACCGAAACGCTCCACTTCGGTTATAGGGCGTATATTTTCGAGGAAAAATTCACTTTTTAATATCTCCATATTGACCTATTTATACGTGTCCATAGCTATTGTTACTTTTTCTGCCACCAACCCATACCAGATGATTCAACTGCCTCATATTTGATCAGTACAGATGTCCCTGCGCGCGTTAAAAATATTGCAGAATAGAACTCAACGGTGCCATTTCAAGTTAAAACCGGTAATGAAGAACTGGCTGAGCAACTTTTGTTTTACCCCTCTTGCTTATCAACGGAGATGGTGAGCTGGTCGCTCTCATTGAGAGGGGTAAATTGAAGTCCGTTCACGCCAGTTCTTCACTGGCCAGCTTTAATTTGAAACAGCTCTCTTGGGTTCTGCAACTCCTTTAACGCACGACGGAATATCTGTAAACGGGACAGTTGGGCCACCCCATACTAGGTAAGTGCAAGTGTTGTATTTCACCCAAAAATTCGATACCGAGATTTCGGGGATGTACACACTTCATGAATTTAAAAAAAATAGAAAAAGACCCCCTGTGTATGTGTCTGAAGAGTACAGCTCAAGCACGAAGAGTTTCCAAAAATACCAAATTCGGCATTTAATTTCAGGACTTTTCCCACAATACCATACAACTATTTTAAAGAAAATCCCTCCACCTAAGCTATCCTTTATATTGAAAGATTTTCGACCTTTTAAGTTTCTGAAAATTGGATCTAACGGTTTTGATTTTAAAAAAATAACTGATGTCTTAATGACTAATGCAATATTTATATCTTCAATTTTCTGGCAATATCCTTTGAAGACCTCTTTGATTCGAATGTCTTGCCTACCTCATCAGCCATGGAACAAAATATTTCTGTATATATCCTTAAACCACACAATTTTTGTGAAATAGATTGTTTTTGTGTAGTTCACTTTTCCGGGATATTCCTTGTTATTGGTTTCAATTTTCAAATAATACTTGTACTTTTCTCAAATAGGAAAAATTATTGGTTTTTGTTTTCCTTTTCCTGATCATGCAAATAGAGCGAAATTTTAAATCCATCACATATATACACATTTCCATTGTACCTACAAGGAAATATGTAACAAAAACATTTCTACAAATATTTTTCTCAATTAGCATTTAGTAGATTAAAGACTAGCATTTTTAAGAGTGGTTTCTTGAAGAACAGATAGAATGCAACGAATAAAATTCTTTAAATTGTGTTAACGTTGTTCTTGTCTAACGTTACGGACTTCACCCATTATAGAGTGAAATCAAGAGACTAAGTCGCAGTACCGAAAATATGCAAACATGAAGGAGGGAGAAAGCGAAGGTAAATGAAAGTAATGGTGGCGAAGGAAGAGACACTGAGATGGATAGGATTAAATAGGATGGATGTGAAGATGGTAAGATTACGTAGATACCGATGCCTGTTATTAACGCAATATCGCGCACGAAATTGCGGATTCTGCTCTTTACTATAGATTTCCATAAATGACAAAAATTAAAGATGAATGTCCTTATCCCACTCGCATATCTAAAATTGTTATTTGTCAGCATTATATTGAACATATCCAGACGTGCCGAATAAATGTAAATATCTAATAAAATATTTGTCTTGCTTCTTGCGCCTTCAGCAATAAATTTACCTTTGAATGTGATGTCTTTTGCTTATTAATGGCATTTCGCCTTTTATTATTATTATTATTATTATTATTATTATTATCATTATCATTATCATTGTTGTTATTATTATTGTTATTCGTTATTATTATTATTATTATTATTTGAATATGTTTTATATATAAGAGGGAGTAAGAGCTCGGTGCTCTTTAGCGAGGGGCAAAGTTTAATTAAATTTCCGGACTTGATTCCAATGATAGGAAGGGGTCGAGAAACCACTAATTATGGAATCTGTTTCTCAAGCATGTCGGCTTAATTCTCTCCAACTAGCTCTCGTGCTGTATGTTCGCGTCATCTCCTTCATGCTTTTCATGTATATATTTGCCGGCTGCTTTGCGGACTGAAATCTCACTTTCCCTTGGAGATAAATGTAAAATGGTCTTATAAACCTAAATTATAGTGTGCAATCAGCAATATTAAACCGTCAAGGCTATAAATGTTGAAATCTCTGGTAAATCATTACATAGACGGTGGCAGCTGCTCTGGGAAAATTAATTATTCATTGGGTCCATTAATTGTCATTCAAAAGAACTGGTTTCAAACAGCTGAGTACTGATAGCTACCATAATAAATGCTGTTCTCTGTTTCGTGTTTGGTATCTTAATGTTGGTACATTAATTATGTGGTGGTGGTGATGGTGGTGCTGGTGGTGGTGGTGGTGGTGGTGGTGGTGGTTGTTGTAACTAGTTAAACACTATTTAAATATGACATAAGGAGATTTTCAAGATAAACCTGTTACCGCGAGTGTAGTTTTACATACCAAATCTTTCTTTACTTTTTATTTTCTTAAAATATGTGATAATCAAAAAAAAACTATCATACCTTTTAAATATTGGAATTTGAATTTTAATCCTGAATTTACTGTTTATAGGCGGTGAGATCACCTAATTCTTTGGACACTTTAAAAAGTCATAGAAGTTTTCTGCTACAAAATGAAGATATCTCAACACACACACATACATATGCTTTTATAAAACTGGATAGCTTCAGCATTTGTAAATTTTGAAATAAAAATTCCATATATTGTTGTTTAAAAGCATATTTCATTCAAAGTGTGACGAAAAATAAAATCGGGAAGCATCCTACTAAATCGTGTACCAGAAATGTGGTAACGCTCGCAACTAGGACCCTCTACGTTTACTGGCAAAGAAAATCAAGCTTAAGTGAGCTAGGTTCAGCGAAGACACTCCACCCTTGGCTAATGCTGAATGTGTTGAGAGGCATGTGTTCGAAACCTGAAGCTAGAGCTTATTTTAAAATTGTTAGGACGTCCTATTCATATACAGTTTCGTCGATAATGGCTTGGTCAATAACAGCGACGAACTTTAATATAGGGGAACAACGGAGGAAAGCATTTTGCTCTGCGCAGGCACCCCATAAGGGTAAGTACTCCCTCTCTTCCTTCACTAGGCACGCGCACATAAACAGTGAGCACGTTTCCCCTATAGTGTTGATGATGGATGATGATTAGTTGTCTGGCGAAAAACATGGTGGAGGAAGAGATGGGGAAAGGGAGAGAGAGAGAGAGAGAGAGAGAGAGAGCTAATAGTGGGGGAAACAATTCGCTAAGCAGCAACGATAACTTTCCTTCTCAAAATTATTTTCTAATTTGTAAACCTAATAGAAGAGGCACAACCTGGCCAATAAATGTTTCTGCTCGGAACGTTTCCGACTCAAGATGAGACTTGATATACTCTCGTGTGTGAGAATCGGGAATTCAGTGAGATTTCTGGTGGACAGAGCTGCATAAAGCTGGTTTTCTCCTTGTTCTCAAGTTTCTCCACTATTATTTCTACCAATTGCTTAATCATCATGTTTCCTTTCGTCCATTTCATCGCCATTTCATATCATCCACTTCCTTGTTTTCATGCCAGACATCATGCTGATCACCCATCCTGGCTTATCTCGATCCAAAGCCTCTGCTCCTAAACAGACGTCTGACCCCAGGTGATGGCTTGTAAGTCCTGCAGTCGAGGAGGGTAAATAAATAAAGTGTTTAAACATTTATAGGCAGTTTTTGCTAAATTCGGCGGTGGGGTGGTTTTAGCTTCTGAAAATTCTGATGTCTTTTCCCATGTTAATAACGCTGCTAATTATGTATCCCTTATTTCTATTTACACATAAAAACAAAAATGGAAATAACAGCGATGGTTATGATGATAATAAGAAGCCGTTGTGAACGCTTCCGTAAATACAATGTTATACATAAATTAATGTTGCATATGAGGCTCTTCATTCTGCATAGAAAACTTGCGGAATGTGTTAATGAAATATTATTCTTTAAATATTATATGTTGTTTGGCTTACCATTAGAATACTTTTTTCCATATTTGGAGTGCTGTTTTGGTATTATTGGTGGGGTCCCCTCCATAATTATAACATACTTCCTTCATAACTTAATTAAAAGTACTTCAGTGCATATTGTAGCACATCAATTCAGAAAATATGTAATGATACCTGATACAGTATGTGGACCATCCTTATACGGAAAGCACAGTCTGGGTGTAGTTGGGTAGCCAGAAAAAATAGACCAAAGGAAAAAAGTTTTTCAAGATCTGAGAGTACATGACCCAAGATTTGATTCGTTGCTGCTGAATCCACCAATTTGAGTCACTTAACCGAGAGGGAGATTAAATCTTGAACCATCGCACCAGACGAGCAGAGAAACAATGCGATGTGATGTCAACGCTATAGGCAGCGTGCCTCCATTGTTTTGCATGCTTTAATTTATAAGATCAATTGAGATGCAAAATTGATTTAACTACTAGACCTTCAGGCCAGAAAGGGGCCAAGAACTCGATACCCGACTTCTTTAGAGTACCCGACTTCTGAGTTAAGAGTAAAGTGAATCGCTAATGCTAGTAAAGCTCTGAGGAATACAAATGCGAAAATTAACGTGTTACAAGCATCGAATAGGTATCGCAAATGTATGTTAGGTCGGCCTGGGGGACTTAATTGGATAGGCGCTGGCCTTCTGATCGCAAAGGTTGCGAATTGAAACCCGCGCCAGATTGATGGTTCATAACGGTGCTTAAAGGCGACAGCCACATGTGGGTATATTTACTGCATTAAAAGGAACTCCTACGGTACGAAATTCTGCCACATCAGCGGCGCTCATATGATCCAGGTAATTGACAGCGTCGTTAATAAACAACATATTTATTTATGTTTAAGTGTTTCTTAAATTATTAGATACTAACCAACTAATCGACGTTTCTCAGGTAGATTTATAAACTCAAATGACGATTTAATTAATTGCATTTATCTTCCACTGCTCATTATAAAATTATTTGTAACGGTCTAGAGAATTTTCCTGATGAGTGCTCGGTTTATTCCTCTATAATTGTACTTTCATACAGACCCGACAACAGCTATGATCCTGTATTATCTAGATTCAATAACTACTCGTATAAACCTGCCACTAGTTGGCATACTATCGCTGTTATTCCTTGGATTAAGAGCGATGGTGGTAAGTTTGAAAAAATGACACCAAGAGTGGAAGAATTATGGTTACCAAGTTGGATTACCCTGGACCATTTATTTGTGCTTAGTTTATCAGAATTCACTGAGATTTACAATATGGAATTTAATCATGGTTTTCTATTAACTAATAGTAAAACGATGTACTCACACGATAAAGGAATACAAACAAGAAGGACTACATGAGCACTAAGATACATAGATGTGTGAATTTAAAATTCGTAGAAATGGTAATATATTGCCCTATAAACTATGAATAAAGTCACTAAATATGAATAGTTGGATATAACGGTCACAACAATAAGCAGACGTGCTAAGTGATATCTTGTCTTATAAACTACTTATCAATTAATGTACTAAGTACAAATATGTAGAGATAAATGAAACTAAAACTCAGAGAGCGCTGAACTATACATAAGCTATTATAAAATATAGAGCACTGGATACATATATTACACTATAGTTTTTGCACTGTTTTAGGGTACATATCTATCACTGATTTTCACGTACTAGAATGATATAGAAATGCACTGTAGATTGCGAAATGAATATTATTCGTCTTCCTAGCCTTTGCTGCTGCTATAGATACCAAACTGGATTCTCCGCTGAAGTGTGTGGTGACGCAGGAGACCAATAGTTGGAGAAACTTTTGGTGTAGATTATCTTCGAAGATAGGTATGTAGATGGGAATTACGACATAATTATTATAGCTGGTGGAGAGGATCCCTGCGAATGTTTTTCGGTTGCATATAGCAGCAGTTTGGCTGCTGCTGGTAAAGCATATTGTCAGAGTGCACCTTGTTGATGATGACAGTGAACGTAGCACATTCAACGCGGACGACGTCGCCACCTTGGATGTTAACTTTTACTTTGATATTCTTGTTTTGCTGAAGGAAGAAGGAGAATGCGTATATGGGAGGGAAATTCTGCTTTGCTGGAGAGTTGAGTGTTGAGTAGGAACTTGAGGGTGAGATGTTGCTCACACATTGGATTGGTTTCAAAGGAAACTACTTAGGGTAGGGATGGGGACCTTCTTCGACTCGACAAGATGGCAAAGAAGAGACAGCGCAGAACCGCCGCTGCTAAGGCAGCATCCGACGTCTCTTCCCCGGCAGCCACCGAGGAATCAGCACCTCCGTCGTCACCGGTCGGGGCAAGCTCCTTCAACTTCCTATACACTTTTACCTTCATTTCCCTAGGCTGCAGTCAGGTTTCATGACTGTAGCCTAGCGAGCAACCTTTACCTCACTCCCGCACACTGTGCAGCAGCGTTCCTATCTTTCGTTTACTAACGCGGATGCATCAGTAGGACCTCGCTATGCTACACAGCACGTTTAACTCAGGCATCTACGTGCTATAACGTGGAGGGTTTTTTTTTTAGTGGAGGAAGCGGAGAGTCCCACATATCCTCCCAGCCATTGCACCTCGGCTGGAGGTTGAATGCGTAATCCATGTTTCCCCTCCACGGTAAAAAAAAAAAAAAAGTGATATTGATAATGTATTGTTTGAAGGCACTTCGCAGATGTTCCTCGCCTATATATGTAGATAATGCAGAAACAAGTAGAGTTGAGCTTGCTGATGAGTTCCGGAGGATTTCTCCGTATCAGCTTGGCTGGGAATACATACCGTGGTACCGTGTATGGTGTCAAGGGTCCTGAAATCGATCACACGGTATGGCAAGTTTTGCTGAGGTAAAGACACGCTAAAATGTGTCAGCAATGTGTGAAAATTTCTATATCTGACTAAAGGTATTCTGGGAAAAGGTCACTCTTACGGCACAAATGACATTCGTCAAATGAGTAGATTGCGAGGGTAAATTCCAATTATCTGTACCAGAGGAAATGAGCACAAACTTACTATGCGTCTATGGGAAGGTGGTTTCATATTACATCGATTACATTTGGGGGTAACAGTTAATCGTTTGGCAGCAGCACCTCTATATGTTGTCCTTTTTCGAGAAAATTTTAGAAAACGGCGAAACAGTCGAAAGTCATGTGTCATTTCTGGTGGCGTACTTGAGGTAAAATGGTTCGAATTGTGGTCTAAATTTCCCAAAGTATTCGTAAAATTTCAATACGCATCGAGTATACAAGTACGTGAGACGATAACGACGAAGTCTACAACTGCATGATTGGTGAAAGCAAAAGGATCAATGAAAACTTACATGGTGCGTATGAAATTTCTCCTGACAGTTTTCCACTGACTGAATGCGAGAACCGTTATAAATGTAAAGCTAGCAACCACATTCGACGGAAGCGGTACTCCCGCTAGAATTTTAGCTATGACACACGTAGGAAACAACACTTCTTCAGGAAAACCACGTACGAAATATTCGTGGGATAGTGAGCTGCACCACTATACGTTGCTTTTGAAATTGTTTCTGTTTCTCTTTTTCTTTCATCTTCACCTTGGCCAAGAACTCTGTTGTTACCGACGCTGAACTTCCAATCAGTGTGCGTATGATCGGATGTAATATAAAATAAGGCATTGGCTAAATTCTCCGTGGGAGCGTCCATTGTAGCACATACTGTTTTCACTTTCAATTTCTCGAATTTTAGCTGAAGAGTAGAAAATGATGTATCAACGCCTTGCGGAAACAAATTTGCACCATTAACTTTGTCCTCTTCCATCATTCTCTTAGTCACTTCCACCTCCTTTATCGATGTCACTGAAATGCCACGTGCCTGATTTTAAAGGATATTGTTCAAACTCATGTTGCATATAACAAAATAAATGTTGTTCTTCCAGCTGTGAACTTTGACACGGCTGGATTTGCCGTAGTTGGTGCTATTAACGAAATGAGGTTTAATAAGAATTCTTATGGAGATGACTCACAACTTCAGTTTTATAGGTTATGTCCATGGGAGAGAATTAGGTTTTTCAACAGAAAGTCCTTTAGATTACTATACTAAAATATATTTTGTACTTTAAATTATTTTTACAATAATTGCTATATTTCAATGTTGTAGCACAACTTGTTCATTGCCATGACGCTCGCTAGACTTCTTTGGCCGTCTCCTTACCGTTCGTGTAAGCTAAAAACATCCTGTTAAAAACATAGCTCTGCAAGCCTCGCTAACTTCTTTAACACCTCCCGATGATGTCGGAAGAGAATTGGAGATACAGGTGTTATTACTTCAAGAGCATATTACACGCAGCTGTGACATTGACGATATAAGCGCCCGTCAATCGCACATATGTTCATTTTCGCAGGTGCGACAATGAGCGCGGATGCGTAAAGAAAGCCCACTCCACACTTACGATGGCAGGGTATAGGCGCATGCACATAGGCGCTTAGTCACACTGCTCCTTCCTCGGGGCTGGCCTTCCAACCAGCACCATCACAATGGAATAGACGGTCTAGCTGTATCACCAGCCTCTGAATGGGGTAGAAGGTCGCTGCAGTGTTTCTCTCATTAGGTTACACTCGAAGTTGGTACTGTGATCACTGCGTGTCTGCAACGCTGCCCCAAAGCGACAGAACAGTTGGTCTCTAGTGTTGGCCTCCTGTTCTGGGATGGTGTACACTTCCAGTCACTTGGTGAAATAGCCCACGACACGACTACCAATAGATACATGTCTGAGAAGAAGGCCATCCCTCGCCGTCACTAGTCGTTAGTGGCGATAGGGTTTTCGTATTGGTAAGCACTTCGCCACGTCATGTCTGATTATAGTCACGCCTGCGTATGCGCACTAGTCGGCACAAGTTTCCTTATATCCAGCCGTCTGCAATGAGGCTGTCGTTCACTCTGGAGTCCAAGACACGTAGCATCACTTAAAGGGGTGGTGAAGGCGTTGGTTTGCTCGCTTTGAATTTCGATTACAAGGTAGAGGTACTCGTTTGCTTGCACGCGGGCCTTTCTTTTGCTATACCATCTGCATGGATTTAGATTAAAAGTTAAATTTGCTTTTTGAGCAACTGCAGATATTTGATGAATGCCAATAATGGTGTCTTGAAAATCTTGAAGGTGATTAAGCTCATCTTCGTGTAAGTCACGCCGAGAATGAATAATGTATATGGTGCCAATTATTGCTCCCATCATTGTTGTAGATCTAAAATCTAGGTGTAGCTTCCATCCAAGCAGTGTGCCGGAATCAGGCACTGTCCAAAGCTTAATGCAGTGGTATCTATCAGTTTGCAAATTGTTTTCAATTGCATGTGTGAAGAAGGGCATATAGCGCGCAGCGGAAGTTTTTAAAAAAGCACTATGCTGCTACCCACGCTCTAATGGCACCAACTATTCAAGTGTTTTAAGCCTTTTATTCCTTTCTGAGGCCTAACATAAGCAATCAACAAGACAAAAAAGTACTAAGAAAAAGAAAAAGTATATTGCCAACAACTGCTTCAGAATGTAACTGTCGCCACATTTGCATTTTTTACGGCATTCTGTCTCCAGTTTCAAACTGATAAAGAAATCGTTAGAATCAATGTCAATGGCATTAAACGCACCGTTAGATCAAAGACATTCATCCACTGAAGCTGCTGTTTTAATTCAATGCCCTACACTTCTATATGATTTATGCTATATTCATTACACTATATAATTGCTTCTTTTTGCACCATATATATTCATGTAAAGTTTATGCTAAAATCATTAAAACTAGCCAGCTAAAAATTGGGGAAACAAAAAGCCGGTAAAAAGAGACTTTTTTCTTTTATAAGAGAAAAGCTACAAATTAATGATGGTCCTATTAAATGGAGCTTAAGGTGACCAGGTGGCCCAATTGCCCCTATTTGACGTGTGCGGATATTCCTTCATGCGTTAAAAAATGCAGAACACAACTAGGCTATATTTCAAGTTAAAAGCAGACAATGCAACTGACGTAAACGACCTTCCTTTTTTACCCCTCTTTGTTTATCAGCGGAGACAATGAGCGGTTGCGCACACTGAAAGGGGTAAAACGAGGGTCGCCCAAGGCAGCTCCCCATTGACCAGTTTTAACTTGAAATAGTTCCGTTGAGTTCTGAAACTCTTTTAACCCACGAAGGGATATCTGCACACGGCAAATACGGGCAGTTGGGTCACCTGGTATGCGTTTAGAAAAATAACTCCAGAAACAAATAAAACAAAATTACAGCTTCTTTAGTTTGGCTTTTTCCATGAATTGTGACGATTAGTAAAACATGTTTCTGTGTTAACGACGCTCTCAAATGGGTTTAAAAGTCTAGAGGTCCTACACACGCTGGATTAGGTTTACTTCAGTTATTTTGTGTTGTTTAGCTCTGAGTTTCATTTGCGTCAGCGGATTTCTAAATGTACTTGCTTGTAATATAGTGAATTAACAAACATTAATTAAATAACTACATATGGAAACAATTTAAAACGACTTATGAAGATGTTTGCTGAGAACGTATGTGTTTGTGTGCGAGTGTGTGTGTGTGTGTCATTACAGTTTGGGTAGGGCTTTATTCCAAACCAATCCATGCAATTGATGTAATCGGATTTGGGCAATCATTAAATCATCTCTGTTACAGATGACGGCTGCTATAACGGCAAATGAAACACGCTGTCTGCTTTAAGCGGATATTTACCTTTTTAAAGCAGCTTGTTTATACCTTTGGTAGCCAGTGCAAACGAGGCCCATGGGAAGCCTTGCTGTGCAACAGCTCATTACGCTCCCTACTGCGAAGTACTCATTTCATTTTAAAAGGGACACTCAAATTCTTTGAAATTATAAGGTACCGCGTATCTGCATAAATGCGATGACTTCAAGTGTCAGCGTCTTTTAAAAGCCATTTGCATAAATAAATGAATGCAGTTACAAAGAGGAAGAAACAGAAGTTTTGGATACCATATTTTTACTTTCTCTAATATGTGTTTATAATGCACACAGTAGACAGAGAAAGTACTGGATTCCACCCCAAGATTTAGTTGGAAATACATGCTTTGAGGACCCCTGTATAAAAACCAGTATTGAAAAATGTCCCAATCTCTCTCTTTCTCTCTCTCGCTCTCTCTCTCTCTCTCTCTCTCTCTCTCTCTCTCTCTCTCTGTGTGTATCCGTATACAGCGTAGCTCAAAACTGAAAACTCGGTTAAATATCAAACTTGATATTTAATTTCAGTATCTTCCAACGATGCAACAGAAGATTTTCAAGGAAATCCCACAACACAAAAATTATTCTTTATATGGAGAAAGTTGTGTACGTTTGGATTTTCTCAAAAATGGTTGTAACGATTTTGATTAAGATACTGTATATTAAAGATATTTATTTGACAAGATGTATATCTGGAATTTTGTGGGAATAGCCTCTGAAGTCCTGTTCATTCTTCATGACTTTTGCATAACTGGTAAAGAGCAAGAAATAGACAAATGCGTACTACACAAAAAATGTAGATCTTCTTAAAACACACAATTTATATGACATGCATTTGTTGTAAAATTACTAACAATTTCCGAGATATTCCTTGTTATTGCTTTCAGTTTTAAAATAATATACCTTTCTCATATAGAAAGCCGTTATCCTTTACTATTGTTTTACTCCTGGTTATGCAAGTGAACCAAATTTGAAAGTTAATCGTATAGTCACAGGTTTTAAAATATTTGACTATCGCTTTTTGCCTAGTATATTCCCTTATTTCCCTTCTACTTATAAGTAACTAAGTAATAAGATCATATCTGCCAGTGTTTATCGCGATTAGCATGAAGTTGATGGTAGTATAATGTTTTGTAAGAACAGTACTCGTATGTTTGCAGAACAGGTGAAGAAAGTTATCTGAATGGAACACATCACATTATTTAACACCGTAAGCTTCTTCTGAAAGAATAATGAGTAGAATTCGATTAAAAACGCATCTATAAGTTACTATTTATAAATTTGATGTTTAAAAATTATCAAAGTATTCGGAAAACAAACCACTCACCTGTATCTTATTGCAAGATCACTGTGTAACGCACTTGGTTACAATCTCACCTAGACGGCCCGGGCTCGATCCCAAGCGATTACACGTGAGATTTGTGATGGACGAAAAGGCGTAGGGGTGGATTTTCTCTGAGTTCTCCGGTTTCCCCCGCCATCGCATTCCACCGGTGCTCCATCTTCATTTCATATATCAGCAGTATCACCGCCTGCGGTGCCACAAGTAGTAAAAGCGGGCGATAAGCACTACCAAAAAAGACTTAGTTGTGACGAATTTTAGTGCTGTATAATGGCACAGGCATTTGCTGAAGTGGTTTCATTTCCCGTGTTCATTCTCACAACCGCATCTATTCGGTATTAACGCCCTCATTGCGATGATAAATTACCCTTCATGTATACTGCAGTTTGCTGTTTCAAAGAGAAGTATTATCTTATTTGTTACCAACAAAGTAACAAACAAATTAATATCCTAAAAGATGTAATAAAATGCTTGTTATGTTGGCGATAATTTGCATCAAATATAGTAACTTTGGCTTTGTAATATACAAGATATATGACTAATTCATTTGTTTTCATTCGGAGACTGCTTTTAATCGCTTGATTTGTATACTCAGTGAATCGTTTAGAATCATTTAGCGAATTAAAAACGGGCGTTCATGAACTAAAAGAAAAAATATATATATCTGAGCAAACTATTACAATATACAGTGTAATGCTATTTGAAGCAAGAAGCATGTTGATATCAAATGGAAAACAGGAGCAAAGTCTATTATTTACAGCGTCTAGGTATACTATTAGGATCATTGTTACATGGGTACTATAGTGTAGGTTCTGTCTTAATTAAATACATTTCGATTTTGCCGGCCTTCAAGTAAATTAGTTCGCGAGAATCAATAGAATTTTTCAGTAAATTAGTTTCCAAAATATTTTGTCACTGCAAGGAGTTTCTAATAGTTCCCATCAATACTGTCGTGAGATTATTTTGAAGTTCGTTAATATTGCAGATATTATATAATGATTACATAAAAATGTATTTTTTCTACAACCGAGGGTAATTGAGTAGTTTACGAACTCATTTCAGGTTGAAAAGTTGATTTTTGCAGAGTCCAGGCGCAAAGAAGTGCAGCAAGCGTAAAGTAGTTTTGTTCCAAGTGTACGCTCGCCAAAATAATTCACGATATTAGTATTATACATCACTGATCAACAGACAAACAATTAAAATTAGTCGTGCTCGATATGTTATGTTCAACCTTAATAAGTGGCAAATATTCTTTCGCAGCTCTAAAGATATAATTTTCAGAATCTGCTTTTTTCTCAAAATACATCACAGAACAGCAATAATATTGGCCTGCTATAACCGTACCGTCATCGCACCCAGCAACCACAAAGCGAAACTGTACCCATGAACGCAGCGTGTCCTATTGCTGCGAAATAAATAACGAACATAACCCTTGGTGAACGCCGTAAATTTACCTCAAATTTATTCCATATTAACCTTTTCGATGTATCGAGCCGAATAAGAGAAATCAATGTTTATCCAATCCCGCGATCATTCAAAGATAATCAGGTCACCAATCTCTAATTTTCTGAAAGGAAACCATTGCACTACGCACAAGTATTATGTAGAATCGTTTGAAGTAAGTAACTATTATAATAATTAAAAAAAATGCTATAACTCTTAATTCCTGTATTATATTAGCATAAAAATAATAAACAGGGCCAAACCGAAGGACAAATCCCTTCATATTATTCAAAGAAATTCCACAAAGAGATCTATTTAAGTTTCAAGTGTCACAGCTTCTTCCGTGTAATGAATGCATAGCACAATGAAACTATAGCACATAATGGCCCAAAACCTTTAAGAACTTAAGATGCATATTATTCTTTCAGCGTTATGGATATGTTTACAACAAATTTGGCTAATTATCAAACTCTTTCATTATGTATATTGCACGAAAATAGCTTTAATATAAGCATTGTTTCTAATGGCCAAATATCTTTGCCTACTTTATATATTTACCACGGGCTACTTAATTTAGAAATGCAATTGTAGCTTAAAGTAAGGTCATGTTCACTCACTCCTTTTCATGCTTAAAAGCGTCTGAAAAGAAGCCAGAAAAAACTGTCAAAGTAGTGGACAGAATGCTTCGAATGGTCTATTATAAAATACAAGGGCAAATTTAGATAATAAGAGGGGGTGCGAAACGAAAGCATAGAATTTTTTTGTAGTTTTTAACGCCCGCTTTAACCACTTATGGCACCGCAGGCGGTGACACTGAGGATACATGAATGATGATGGAGCACCGGTGGAATGTGATGGCGTGGGAAACCGGAGTACCCGGAAAAAACCCGCCCCAGCGCCGCTTTGTCCACCACAAATCTCACATGCGGTCGCTTGGGATCGGACCCCGGCCGTCTAGGTGAGAGGCGAGTGGTGCATAGAAATTAGAGAGGATTTAGAAGTGAATGAGTAAGATACATTAATCTTATTGTTGCGTTCGTGAAATTAATTCTGTTTGTATTAGGCAAGTGCGTGCGTGCGTGTCTGGTAGGCTCGTGGTGAGCCTAGGTGTTGTTGCTGTGTACCTACCCTGGTAAGTGTTTAACCACAGGAATGAGGTGAAGGTTGAGGTTTTAATTTTGGAGGTTTCGAGTGTTGGTGTTAAGGAGGTAGCGCTGGTAGGCTCCTCGAGCGGTTGCATTTTCAGGAGCAGCATCCTTTCCTCTGCTCCACTGGTGTTTATTTTTATTTAATTATGGTGGTGAAATTTTGATAGACCTCTCCCAATGGGAGGGGGAGTGCTTTGTTCAGCTATTACGCTGTTGTCTGGATTAGGCAAGTAAAATTATTAACATTTAAATTGACTTCAACATCATTTGTTGCAGTACTTGGGAGTCTATTTTGAACTAAGAAAATGTGGTCTCCTACAGCCGTATTGCCAGAAGTTTCATCCATAACTGCTGACATGGACATTCTCAATGGTTGAAGCCTCTATGGTGAGAGTTCAAGCATGGGGTAAGCCATTGCTGCAGTTACCCCAATCACAAGATAGATCGTTTATGAAGTAGAGCATTCCACTATACTGATGTACGATAATTACTCAACGAACCTGTTACTGCGTAATTAATTGTATCGTGTTTCTTTGTTTATTTTCAGCTGCTAATTTTTAGTAATGAACTATTTATTTTCTTCTTCAAAATGAAAATAATTATGAGACATGTAAAAGTTTCTGACGTTAATTTCAATTTATTTTGTTGAATTTTAAGCCTTTGTTAAATATTTTTATATTATCATTTGTGTACCACAATGTAGGTGACTTTTGAAATCCCAATATTTATAGCGTAAGTTTTCCATAAGTTTCAGGAATATATCACAAATTCATGTTCTGATTTTCTGTGCCCAAGATTGCGACTAAGTTCTAGACGCTGGACAATGCTGATTCACTTAAACCTAAAAATGTTCTATTCCTGAGTGGTATGCAAATACCATAAGAACTCGTAAATTCGGGCATCGCAGATTCCAACCCAGAGGTTAATGTAAAAATTCTCTACATGGTTTCCTTCAAATGGGAAGTAAAACCTCTGATTTATTTTCACACAAAGGTACTCCTTTCTCTGAGAGCATTTTTTTTTAATTTCGATATCCAGTAAATGCTTGCTTCTCTCTAGTGCCACTCGCTGGCGCTTAGCCAACCATTCTTCATCGTAAGCTCTGGTGACATGCAGTAAGCACTATTAGAAAACTGACTCATTAAAGATAACCTTGTTATATTCCTAAAGTTTGAATGACAGGTTTAAGGATAAAACTAACTTCTGCGGTAAAAAATCTCGGCATACCAATTACATCTGACTCTAGCAGCTGCTAACGTGGTTAAATTAAATATCTTAGTAATATTTTTAAAAATCCTTATTTTATCTGTCCCTGGCAGTTTTATGAAAGAATTGCTATTAAATGTTTCATTACTCAACACAGACTTTAACAGATGACTTCACGGGATAGCAACCGAGTTAGATTGGAATCCAAGCTTTCGACCAACTTGACGAAGACCACAGAGTCAAGATGGTCGAAAGCTTGGATTTTTCTGATTCCAATCTAACTCGGTTGCAATCCCGTGAAGACATCTGTAATAACACCGAGAAACCTTCAAATCTTTAATCCACACAGAATATTCGCCAAATTAGGTGCATGGTACAAAATTATACTTTATTAACGTAACAGTATTTGATTAAAACTATTAATTCAGAATACACAGTATCAAACATGTCGGTCCCCATGTCTCCATGCTTAACTTTAGCGTTACGTCGCTTAAGTTATTCCGGGTTTGAGTCCTGCCTGGACATTAGTGTTTGTGTGTTTGTGTATGTGTAATTTAAACGGAGAAACAACTACTAGCACACACACACAAAAAACTGATAAAAATAAGAAAAACTAGAGAAAAAAGTAATCGAATTTGCATTATTGTTATTCTAGTGCAGGTATAGCAGCAATGCTCGTAGATATTTTGAAAAACAATCATTGTGCTTTATCTAACTTTTAGAACAATGTGGTTGCTTTAGCCTTACCCTTATTTATTTAAAACATACTTTATCATAAAAGGTAACGAACACGATAATTAGTTGTCCCATCACCCCCAATGTTTGTTTTTGTTTTCAACAACCTTTAAAACAATCTCCGGGACCTTAATGACATACCATTTGTTGACACGTCAAAGGCATTGCTAGTGGAAGCACCTGAAAGCGTCTTCTGAACTACTAGAGGGATTTGAAGGATCAATGTGACTTAGTGCGTAGGACTGAACAGCAGTCGCTCTTGCTGCGTGTTGGTGTCAAAGTGAAAGGGACATAAAAAGGGAGTAGGTACCATTTTAGCTAAAATTCGCCCAAGCCTTTCCCTTCAATCTGCTTCCGGATGCGTCAATTTGCTTTCAAGATAGTGCGCCGCCACGTCTGTACGTATAAGCGCAATCCCAGAAATAATGCGATCTTGTGCTCTCTACATGAAGAGATGTTTATTCGATTACTAGCAGAACCCCATAACTCCACTCGCACTATGTTAACAACGGATCTCTCGCTCTCTCTCGCAGTATTCCGCTTCCTCTCTTCTTCACTCTCTGTCTCGTAATTTTCTCCTTCTTCCTCTACTTCTCTCACTCTCTCACTTTTTTCTCCCTCTCACTCCTTTATTTTCCCCTTCTTTCCTTCTCTGTCGCCCTCTGTGGTGTAATGGTTACAATGCTAACTTCATGAACCCAAGGTCGCGGGTTCAAACCCGGCGGCGAACGATGGATTTTTTCGGGCGTAAAAATCCTTAGCATGACTTCCTTCGGAAGGGAAGTAGAGTCGTTGGCCCCGTGTCGTAGATTTGCGGCACGTAAAAGGACCTCAAGTCTGATAAAGAGACCTCTGAGCAAAATTAAGTGGTCTTTCACGCCCAGTATAGAATGGGACGCTGAGAACCATAGCAGTTAAAGAGCGTCCATAAATAAAACGCCATTTTATTTTCCTTTCCTTTTCTGTTCCACTCAGTGCAGCTTGCGTCTGCTGTGATATTCTGGGACGTTAACTATAGCGCTTAATACATAAGTACACCAATGTGTTAACAATGAATACTAATTCTTCCCGTAGTAACTGACTTACCTACATGAACAACAGTATCGAGATAAGTTAAACTTCTTAAATATCCATCCAATTAAAGCTTCGTCTGAAACATTGTGCATATAAACTTTATTGCGTAACATTTTAAAGCTCAGTAACCAGCTACTTGGATTTTTAGTACTCCTAAAATTAACCACCGGTTCTGTGTTTTCCTCGTTCTACTTTTTCTCCCCCGTTCACTTGTATACTATTTTGTTACACAATTTCATACTCGTGGGGGACGCAGCGCTAAGTCTTGGCCCGACTTCGGGGTGTTGTGTCACGGAGTTCAGTTTAGATTATATAATCAGAAATATAATAACCCAATGCCCAAGCTGGAACCCCAACCCAGAATCTCCTACACTACGTCACACTGACCGCAATTTCAGGGATCTGCACCTTTGATTAAAGTGGGAATTTCATAAACTAGCAGACACAAATGTTTCTGTTTAATCATTTCATGATCATGACGAAAGCTTGACTTCAGAAACAAGATGCCATAACTGGTTGAACTGTAGATTTTAATTAATTTCCACTATTAAGCACACTCATATGTGTCCCCATATTCCGAGGATCGAGCTGGAGACTTCTGTGTTAAAAAACGAGAACGTTGACTACTCAGCCACAGGGGCTGTCAGTTCGTCCGCTACTAGAGACCCCTTTATAATATGTTATATTGTTAATGCCGAAAGTGGGAGAATTATATTAAGTGACAAATATAATAATTGGTTGGGCAATTTTATTCTCGAGTGAGAAAAATAAAATACACACATATATTCATACTCATAGAGATTTTTAAATTATATGTTTTTTATTACTTGCAGCATGTTGTACATGTAAGCATCGGCTGTGCACACAAAATATAATATTGGCACAGCATTTCGGCTACAGCTTAATTATCAGTGACATAGCGTGGTATATGGTCTCTAAATATTATACTTCGAAAGAAAATAAGTGAGAAAAAGCGCGAATGAAAGAAAAAATAGAAAATATGCTTTAATTCGAGCACTCTAAATATTCAACGTACGTTGCAAAAGTGAACTAGCTTTCTATCTGCGTTTTATGTGACTCCCATAAAAGCATCGAATCTTTCTTCAATAGTTCCGTAAGTTGTCAAATTGTGGGAGGTAGGTTACTTTAATTTCAAATAAATAAAATATGTTCAGAAACCTCTTTTCTAATCTTTTTGGTCGTGAATGTGCTGATGTGCAAATTAAGTCGTTCTACATATCAGGAAATGAATGTTCTGTACATCAGGAAACAGGAAATGAAGTGGGCTTTCCAGGTGGTCTTTGAGAGACACAAATCATAGTTCCTTATTCAATGAAATTCCCTCTTATAGAAGACTCGGCACTCTCAATAAAAACAGACAGTTCATAATAAATGTGCCAGTATTTCTCAGTTTTTTCTAACTTACCTTATATTACGCTGTTCTATAGTTAATTTAATTCCTGGTTTATACACAGAATTAAATTTCTAGTTTTGACCAAACATTTTAGTTATTCTTCACAGAGAATGTAATTACAAAAATACTTGCTCTCTTTCTGATTTATGTACATTTTTTACTCGATATTACCGCTTGCGATCCAAAAAGGCCTTACCTTAGAACACAAAATACCTGAACAACAAAACAATATATTTCCTACACCCATAGAACGACGATTCACCTTTATATAGTACACTTTACCATTCATGTGTCTCAGACATTTTTATGTTAAACAAGCTGCCCGCCCCTGCTTCGCATGAGTGAAAACCTAATGAAAAAAACAAGATAAAATGTTCCATTTACAATATGATCATGCAATGAAATGAAATTACAATTAAATAATTTGACAACGCTTTATTGTAATGCCTTGTAGTGTACAATTTACCTTCAAGAAAGAAAACAAATAGCGCCGATGGTTTGCCGACTATCGGGCACGCAACGTGCATCTGCCCTTGCGAAAAACACGGCAATTCAAGGTATATGCCACACACTTCTAACGATTCACCTTGGGGATTTATTATCATTGCGAATGCAAGGCGAACCGGAAACCGAACACGCTTAAATTCAAAAGGGAAGTCGGTTGACATTGGTGGAATACTTGGATAAACACATCCTCGCCTTTGAACTTTCCTATGATTATAGTAACCTAAATCAAATGTTTCATAATTTTTTAACAGCGAGTCTTGTTCCGTTGCACAATTTCGGCGGATTAAGATTGCGTAGCATAATTATTACTGACTCAACCTTGAGCTGCAAATTGTGTGGCCGTAATCCTGGCAAATCCAATGAATTTAGGAATTCATTTAGATAATAGACGACTTCATTTGGTTTGGTAATGGAATCATCGGCTAAAATGAATGCATTTGTCCATAAATTTACTCTGAATTTTTATATTCAAATCAACTACATTCTTATTAGTTGCTGCTAAAATGGCTCGTTCGCTCAACCAAGCATAGTTTTTGTAACCAATATTTGGGAACACTTTCGATGTTAGTTTTTCCTTTGATGTTGTGAAGTGACAACATTTTGGTGGAAACGAAATGAGGCCAGTAGAAGTAGCAATAGGAATTTTCCCATTGCCAATGTCTAATTTTCCATTAGAATTTTCCCATTGCAGCTGCAAAGCGCAATGATCTGCGCAATGTATCATGTATAGGTGCGAAGTCAGCGCACCCATAAGGTAGTGCGGAAAGGATGACATGCAGTTAACAGCGTGGGTAAGCAAGGATGTCATTGGTATAATTACAATAATAGCAGCGCTTTCATAGTGTGGCTGAAATAGGTAATACATTACTTTAAGCAGAAAGTCGCAAAGTAACATTCATGCTTCTTTCGACTCTCTTTCTTTCCTTTACTCCTTTCTTTATTTTTTTTTCTATGTCAAAATAGTCATTTTTAAGACTAACAATGACACAACTAAAGAGTAAGTAGATTTGGTTGGGCAAGTGATGAGTTTTTATTTGATGTTAGCTTTGTGTATTAAATTTGTCCATTTAACATCCAAAATATCACGTGATCAAATGCATTACGAACACCGCAATTGCAGTGTGATGGTGACATGTTCTAATGAAATCACCTTTAGCTAGCTCATGTACCACATAACCTCAAATAACCAACATCTGCAATAGGAAGTTAACCTAAAATGGTTTATTATACGGGTCCCGTCATTTCTCCGCCATTTTCAGATTCCAAGAAGGATTATTGGTTATGTGCATAGTTTATAGCTTGTTCATTTTAAAGAATTACAACAAAAATACGCAACTTCTTTATTTAAACGATGTGACCAAGGGAACAATAGTTATTACATAAGAAATATATTTGATTTACACTGTTATCTTGCGTCATTGACTCCATAGCCAGGTGCATTCTCTTAGCATTGAACGGGAAAGAAAAATTGAACAGTACTACGGCCATCTAGCGGCAAATAAATAAATAATACTTTAGGTGTTCTCGCCAGGAAAGCTTATTTGCTTCTTTATTTTAAACGATAGGAAGTAAGGAAAGGACAGTTAATACATAAAAATGTATTTGAATTTCACTGCTGCGTTGCGACATTGTCTCAATAAACTGGTGCGTTACCTTAGCATTGAATGGGTAGGGAAAATATAGCAGTACTACGGTCATTTAGCAAAAAATCACCGTGGTACTACGACCATCTGGCTACTATTAACCAAAATGTACTGTATGCTGATTCATATATATATATATATATATATATATATATATATATATTTAGAGAATGTTTTGACTCATGCTTTAATGTTTTATTTTATAGCAAAACTAAAACGCCTTCGCTTTGTTGATATACAACAATTAATTACTTAGTGTACACAGATGGAATTCCCTGTCTACAACACGTGCTTCCCTCGTGGTAGTTTCCTGTTCTGTGCCTCTTGGTGACGCATGCAAATGTACATTAGCCAGATACATACTCTAATCTCATTCATTTGATGTAATTTTCCTTACGCGTTCACTTACAATTACCGTACAAAATGCTACATATTGTAAAAGTACGAAATTAATTTTCTCTACTAAGAAAAATAATGAGAAAGTTTACTGTATACCACCTTAACCTTATCAAGCAAGATATATTCTATCCTATTACATCCACTGCGTGCGGATATCGTTTGACAAGATTGGCGTGTGCCATGAAAGAAATTCATCTACCTGAACTTTCTCCCTGATTGGCGTGATACGCTGTTCAAAACATACCTCTCAGCAAGATTATACCAATAGGATTAACGCGGTAGAAAATTGTAAACTGCTAGAGTGTGTAGTGCATCACCCACACTCATGTTAATCTTATGTATACAATGAGTCATTCCGAATTAAGGCTGTGTTGCCTTTATTAAGCTTTAAAACCTTTTGTCTACAAATAATTGTAGTTGAAACCTTGACATTTATGTGTAACATAAATATTGTTATCATTGGTTATTTTAAATAAACCCACAGCTTGTGGAAACTGATGAATTTCACTGCCACTATTAATTATAGTACAAGTCTGACAGCAATGCTTCTAGCATCAAAGGAGACAGAGCCACCGGAACATTTCCCAGATTAGAAAACCCTTAGACTCCAGCGGGAAGCAAACACTTCCACTAAACAGGGTTGTTGTCTAGGTACAGATATATGTAGCATACGTTTTCACATGATGGAGCCCAAATGATGGCTATAACATGGTCATACAAATGTAAATTAGGTCACAAAACGCAAGCACCTACTAGAGACCAAAGGCTTCCAAATTCTAAGTGACTGCACCAAACAGAGCCTTGCATGGCAATGCACTGTTTGTGCTTTGCAGACCACTGAGAGAGAGCATATCTGAGCAGATCCCTGCTCTCCATGGTCGACACCTCTGAGACAACGCTTGAATCGCTTTAGTGATTGTAAACACTTACTATCATGAGCCTGTATGTATGAAGATATATAGTTTCCCTAGAGCAAATCTTGTCCGTGTAATCAAAGTGAAATAAATCTATTCTAGATAGAAAAATCTGATGTGTCCCATTCACAGGCCATTCTGTACCTGCTCTGCGAACAAACGCATTACAAAAGTTTATTTTTATTTCTACTTCATGCTTAACGTGATAAACATTAGCAGAATGGGTTTATTATTTATTCTCTTATAAGTAGAAGGGAACTAAGGGAACACACTAAGCTAAGTCAACTTTTTAAAAGTAGCCGCCATACGATTTTCATTAAAAGTAGCCGCCATGCGATTTTCATTAAAATTCGCTTATTTCCATGGTCAGGAGTAAAACAAAAGAAACACGGACGACTTCCTGTTTGAGAAAAGTGTAAGTATTTTAAAATTGAAACCAACAACAAGGAATGTATCGGAAAAGGTTAACTATACAAAAAATGTATATGATAAACTGTGTGCTTTAACAAGATATATGTTTTTGTTGTATAAGTTTTTGTCTATCGAAGTTTATCAGTTATGCAAAGGTCATCCAGAATCCAGAGGTCTTTTTGCCATGAAAGCATTATAATATAATATTGGTAGAGCTATTTTTGAGAAAATCAATTTTGTTTTTAAAAAACTGCATGTAAAGGGTAGTTTGGGGTTGAGATTTTCCTGAAAATCTTCATGTCGCGTCCTTTGAAGATGCTTAAGTTGGAATATCAAGTTTAGTATTTAGTGGCCTTTTTGTTGTTAAGCTATGCTGCCCATAGATACAGGCGCTCGCGCGCGCACGCGCACACACACACACGAAAGCATTCTTCTAAAAATGCTTTTTTCTTTTTTATTCAGGAAATCGCAAAACAGATATTTCCGGTAGAATCTCGGTATCGAATTTTTCGGTGGAGAACAATACTTTCTCTACCTAATATATACATTGTACATACACGTTAGAGAAAGTAAAAATTACTGTATTAAGATATAATGATTAGCATCTTTTACTCATCCATTATGGTAAACAAATTGTATGTAATGTTTATAAAACCAATGTAATTAAGCTTGCAGTTGAAAACTTAAGTAAATTAAAAATTAGTAGCTTAACATGGTGTGTGCTTTTGACTCCATCTTCTATTTGAAATTCACTACCCTTTGTAACAGTAATAGAGAGTTATTGTGTCAGCTCAAATACATCTGAACTGACATCATGGGCGAAGTGCATAAAGCTGCAGCTAATGCTAATATCATTAAGAGTAAGTAAAAACAATTACTTTCAAGTATTTATAACTAGCATTAGCAAAAGCTTGTTTTGAGACGAATAATCTTTTTCCAAAAACTGTAAACAAATGACTGAAAATTGAAGCATTTGCTGTCAAAGAAATAGTGGAGGAAACTCATTTCTTTGTATCCGCCACACTATTCAGTACTGCTAATCGAGTCTTTAGAATACGAACGCTGAAGATTTAGCCAATACACCATGGAAGTTTGTAACAATTGGTGATTTCAAATAACTTTCTGCCACTAAAAGTTGAAATAAAAACAGAGAAAACACTGAAATGGCAAGATAATCTGCTGAAGCAGCAAAAAATAAAAACAAAAACAAACAAAAAACATAAAACCATAAAACATCAGTAACCTAGAAGTTGCTTCATATCCACTAACGCCTAGCAATAGAGAATTAATATGCTCATAGCTTAGAGATACCTTAAGGACTTTATTACGATTCTCTGATTCCGGTTATGCTAAAGAGCTTTTCTTTAGCATTGCAGTGTGTCTGTACATTCGAAGATGCATAAATCTATCTGTTCAAATGTTCATCATGGAATACAGTGATTTTATAATGTGGATATGTGTCCAGTCTATTACTTCTATGCCCCAAAGAAAACCATATCGTTCAACCATTGTAACATAGCAATGTTTTCTTCATCACCAATTGGAAATATAAACAATAAGTTTGTTTTTCTAATGTTTTTTCAAGCACAAAACCTACGTCTTTGTAGACTATCGTCCTGTGTATTCCAATGTGTTTTCCAACCCAAAACTAAAATCCTAGATCGCTTAGTAATTGAAGAGAATTTTCCAAATTCTGCTTTGTATTCAAACATCCCCTTGAGTTTCAGGTTCCTCGCTATAAAATGTTCGACAATCCAACCCACATTTTTCCAAGTTTGCAGAAAATGAGAGTTAAATTGCGTAAAACCAATCATTCAAATACAACTTTTCACCCCATTAATATTTAAAAATGGCCTGACGCCTACTTAGCATTTACCATTTAAGTTCTACTGTAATTCAGAAAAGCTGATTTTATTCACACAGATTTAATCATTTGCTAGAAAATTCAGCTTTTGCTAGAGTCCATATATTTTGCTATTCAGAGCAAGTTTTTGGTATAATCTTACTCACTAAACCTTAAGCAATTTCTCAAAATTTCCTAGTAAATGCCAGTGCTAAATGTATTCACCTTACCGCATATCTTTGTTCATAGTATATTTTTAAAATTAGATGGGCGTCTCGAAGCGGTGTCTTATGTCTGCTGCTAGCGTTGCAACTGGTACGCGGCTTTCCCCTGAAGGTAGTTCTAATATAGAGATCCATTCAACCTCGTCAGATCCTTAGAGACAAATTGACCATCAACTTTATCTCAACTTAATGGCACACGTTTGTTATTTTCCAATAACATTCCGGATAGTCCCAGTTCCAAACTCATGCTAAGTTGCAGAAATTAATCTCAAAATAACAGCCAAGAAGGCTCGCGAGTAATTCAATATTAAACACAAATATATGGGTAGTTACTCTATGTCCACTGTTTCTTGATTTTATTATTTGTAGTTCGATGCCAACTGCGAGTCAGCTCTAAATTTTCGTATTATGATCTTTGGTTAATAGCCGACAGGTAATTCTTAGTGATGTACTAATCCCTAGAAGGAAATAAGAGCAAAGATAAACTTAGGAAAGTATGCTATAGCTATTCTGAATGGTATATTATGGTATAAACAGGTCTCAAAAGAAATTAAAACTACAAAATATAAAACAATAATTAGAAGTATTACAACCTATGACTCCGACGAGTGGATTATAGACTATCAATTACAAAGAAAGATATTGGCAACAGAAACGTTATATAGGAGAAGATCTGCTAGTATATCTAGATGAGAAAAAATACAAATGAGGCTTTAAAGAAAAATAAGAACGTTAAAAAATTAAATTTCAAGTTTTATTAAACAGAAACAATTAGAATGATGTGGTTATGCTAACAGAATGGAAGGTGAAAAAACTCCCAAAAGAATAATAGAGTGGATCCCACCAGGAAGGAGGAGAAAAGGAAGACCGCATAACACATGGACTCAAGGAACCAGCGGGACAATGATGCAGTGGGAAATTGAGGCAAAATGGAGGTAATAAAAATTGATAAGAACATAGTAAATACTGTAGTCTTGGGTGCCGGAAAAGTGTGTGCACACTGTGAAAACACACACATACACACATACACACACACACCTACTAACGTATAGGGAATCGAAAGCTACACCAACTGCATATACGCTAATACTCCAAAATCAGCCAGCTATTTCCAGCTCTCCACTTTTTGTTTGTTTGTTTGTTTGTGGAGTTTTATAAACGTAAGCATTTGCTAAAGACTTCATTAAGATTTGTATTTTTGCACCAACCTAGAGCATGTTAACAGTGAAACCTATTGAAAAGATGCCGAGAATAGTGCTGTGACACTATTTAAATAATAGGAAAATGATCTCAGATTATTAAATTTCAGAAAATGGATGAGGAAATTTCAATACTATTATTGTTTATTTTTCACCACACTTGTGCTCTGTAATAAGTTCTAAGCATCACAAACTCTTCCTGAGTATATGGTACTTTTTTCAACTCAACACATTTGTTGATACTGGTTCTTCAAAAATGTAATTGCAGAAAACTGTTGTAGCAGAGTACGCCTCAACCCTAATACCTCCGTATCATAAAACATCTGCCAGAAATAAAATATATGCGATACTGGAACATCAGATATATCATTTCAATCTCCCTCTAGTCATTTGCAGAGGTTTCAGCACAACATTAATAAAATACTTTTTAGGGTATGTTAAACTTATGATAAAGATACACCATAGTCTTCTCCAACGTATCCCTACAAGTGCCAAATGTAGTTTTCGAATAACCTAATTGAACTATACTGGGAGTAAAGTCCCAATCTTGCACTCGAAAATGCCTGATCTATTTTAAAACTACGCTACTCATATAATTATCCTATTTATACTATCTCCGAGCACCACATTGACGGCAACGCACTTAACCTATTCCAAACTAACTTACGCCAATTAATCTGACTGCATAATCCTTATGCATGTAGCTTAATGTTAACAAAACAGCTAGTACCTATACTTTACTATGTATCTGAGTACATCCAGACTATTATAAGGCTACTCAAAATGATCTATATTAATCACCAAACTATCACAACAATAATTTAATAAAAGGTTAGAATTTTATTATACATATCAGGTGGCCCATTCGTGACATACGTATTTCACGTGTGTAGGTGAACCTTCGTGCGAGATATGCCGAGAGATGCCGAATTCAACGGGGAAATTCCAGATAAAGATAAGACATTAGGGAATAGGCGAGAAACCTTCGTTCTACATCTCTGACAAAGTCAATGAGCGGTTTGCGCTCATTGAGAGGTAGCTCCCAAGTTTGTACTAGACTGCTTAGTTCATGATGATAGTCAAGAACAATGTGCATAGACCGAAAAGGTCACAGACTTTTCTCCAAATCAGCTACAGAGACTTTATTTTCGGGGAAATTAACTCGCTTTGGTCAATCATTGTTTGCAGCCGTTAACCCAAAGTAACTAGGTAACCGTAACGATTACATGAAAATTACAGTTTATAAAATCCCCAGCTTAAGAGAAGGGAAAATTTACACCAAATATAAAGGTAAAGGCTAAACAAGGGTGGTGGACACCTCACGTACTGCGACGTGTAGAGATCTATTATTGAGTTAACATCCCCCAGGAGGAGAGGATGAAATGAGGACCGGCCGTGGGCAGACAGGTTAAAAACATGCGCGGAAATTCCTAACTCAGTGGGTGGCATCATTCCGGCACCAGGATCCACCTTGCAACCGCCAATACTACAGGTGCCGGGACTCGTAAAACCTCCTCGCCCCTGCGAAGACGGCGACCACAGCGCTGCCTCAACACCGAGAACAGCATTTAGATTGCACATACATCCGCGCTTTTTGCTAGCGCTACCACACAAAACGAACCTAGAACCATATCTGAAAGAGACGATAAGGAAGTGTAATGAAAGGAAATGATAGAAGAAAATCTTGTAAAATAAGCATCACGGCATTTTCTAAGTGACAACGGTGAACCACGATAAACCCCAAGTCAGAGTGCGCAGTCAACAGAGATCAAACCCGCCGCCTCCCAAATGCGCGTCACACACGTTACCCCTGCGCCACCTCACTCAGCTACACCAAATATACTCTGCAACCTCTGTAATGAAACCAGTAAACTGTAGTCCACTCCACAGATTTTTTTTTTTTTTTTTTTTTTTTTTGAGTTTCCCTAAGGTTTTATTTACGGTCGTATCACTGAATGGGTACTCATTTGCTTATTTTCTTTCCTTTACAATATTGTAACACATAGACATGTTCAAATAGCGCACAAATAAGTATCTATATTTTCATGTCATGTGCATTATCCTTCTCCGTTACTAAAATAGTTAAGTAAGCAATAAATAATGATGTAAATACAAAATTAAACTATCTCATTATCCTTTTGCACAAATGTTTCATCTGAAATTTAAACGAAAGCTTCACTACCTAAAAGCATATGGCTGATATTGTGAACAGCAAGCCGCACGTTTGGAAGCCCATCTGGCCAGCTAGGCGATACTATTGTACTGATTGGCCGCCTTTAACAATAGTGCGTAGCAAACACATTAGCACACAAACAAAGCCCATTATGTCATTTCCCTGCAGTTTGAATAAGGCAGTTCTGTAAACTTCCTTGGCACTATCTCGTAATTTCAACGACTAGAACCTTTGGCCTGATATACGGAACGTATACAAGGGACCGACTTGCACAGCACTAAGCAAGTCAGTCAGGAAGTGGAAAGTTAAGACAGTAAACGAGCTCAATCATTTAACAAGTTACGGTGTGTACTCGTGAGTCGTGACTCAGCAGTTCACTGAAATGGCGATTCGATGAATCATTTATGTTGTATACTGAATGTGTGACAACAGTGATGCAAGTGTGCGCTTTGGTTACTTTGAGTGGCTTAGTGGCAAATAAAGTGTGTTTAGCGGTAACTTCCGTTTTCGTTTGTCACAATTTCTCAAACTTCAGTTTGTAAAGCAGACCGATGTGCCCAGAAATACTCGTACTAGAAAGATATGTTGTGCCACTGTTGGGCACATCATATCATGTTCTATTGATCAAATTTTGCACATGTTGGGATATCCCAAATGTTCTAGGACGTACAAACTGAACATGTAATGCAAAGTAATACATAGTTCCACTTGAAATGTATTACACTGATCTTGCATTATTTAATTGGTTAATGGTTTTACAGATATAATTCAAGTTAGCTAGCTCTGATGCTTTTTGATGCTTATGGCTAAAATTTAGGTTTTCCACAATTTTAATGCTAGAGGATTCAGTTTTGGTACACACATCAGGAGTATAAAAAGACGATGTTTTTTTAGTTTCATTTCTCTAAGTCCAATAATTACTAAAACGTTCGGGTTAAAATATATGCATTTTTAAAAATCTATTTTATCGTACAGTTTTTCAATAAAATGACTATAAATTGTTGGCAATACCATAGAAACATGTATAAGAGCATCAACTATCAGGTTTTTAACATGCAAATTACAAAGGAGAAAACATTATATCCATTGTAAAAGCAAAACTTCTAAAATGTTTATTGTTTCTGCATATGCATTATTTTTTACTTCAAAAAGTAAAATTATAATTAAACTCCCATATTTAGTGTGCTGAAATGGTTTGGGGAATATAAAGTGAATTTTTTAGCATGCTAGCATGTATTTTGTGGTTTCCATTAAGTTTTGAACCTATAGAAATGTTGTAAAAATTAAAGTACCCATAGAAATTTTATTTTTAAAATTTGCATGCAGTTTTTACAGGAACTTTGACTTGCAGGCTTCTTTAAATGTATATAAAGTTCCTCTTTATATATAGTTCCTTCCTTTCGTTTGGTAGCTTCCATGATTTTACTGCAAACTGTGATATTAAAATAACCATGTGACATTAAGTAGAGAAAGCAAATTGCATCCAACTAACATGAATATTTTCCTTGTTACGGTAAAAACTAAAGAGATTTTGTTTATGTTTGTACTTCCAATGGGTTTCCTGAGTATAATATACATATGATGATGGTTCTATGGACAAAGCGGGAATTTTAATTAGCGCAAAAAAGCTTAGATAAATCTGTAATGTTACTGCAATTTTATACAACGTATTACAACGGCAGCACCTGCCATGCCCACCATAGGACATTTAATAATACAGACCATTAAATATGACGTAATTATGGCAACTTTAACAGGTTATAAAGCTTTGAAACGTTGCATATATGTATTTTAAAGTTTCTACTATTTCTCGCGCAAAAAAAAAGTATATTTTTTCCGAAACTGGCTAAAATTTTACCCATCACCCCTTTGGTAAATATAGGCATCTATTTTACCGTATCAAGTAGCTTTTCAAGCAAATAAAATGGATAGTGCTAAATAGATTTTAAGGTAAAATGCATATTATGATAGAAATACTAAATCTCGTATACATCTGAACTAAATTGAGTACCTACATACCTTTAAAAGGAACTCCTGGATATACGACTCCATTTGCTTATGTTTATAAGCTCACATTTATTTTTATGACACCAGAATCAGCAGTATTAAGACTTTCTACCGATCTTGATTTGTTGTCGTTTATTTTCTGAGTTCATAATTCAGAATGTTCACATCATCGAGAAAGTAGTCCAGCTGTGAGTAATAATTCCGGTTTTAAACCTACACTGCACTAAAAAACTTTATATATTTGTAATAATTTATCCAAAGTACATACGGCAAATGCTCCACGTAAGTCTGTACATTGAATACCCACAAACCTCCAGATGTTGTTAGGAAAGCTTTATATGTAAGGAAATTATGGTTTCTTAAGGCTCATTACCAGGCTGTTAGACATGCAAGTTTCTTGAGCCGTGAAAAATGGCTTTCATTTTAAAAATAAAATAATCAAGCAGATAATCACTACCTTCTGACCCTGTAATAGTACGTGTACAAGAAGAGAGAACGAAATTACGTAAGGGAGCAGAGACACATACAATCCGCTCCTCGTGAATTCACGAAAATGTTGAAAGTGCAGAAAGTAGCTTTAAAAGTCATGTACTTGCAACTGTTTTGAAGTTTGCAACCATTTGCGAACTTTTACCTTCATTCAGGAAAACACTAAAATTTTCGAAAAATTTAGCATATTGCCCATAAAAGGATGATTACAACGCAGATTGAATTACGTGATGTATTTCTGCGCTAATGTGATCTTTTTATGCAGAAGGGTTGAAATTTCAAGGCGAAGGTCTACTCTGAGACGAGGATTCCATCCTACAGTCCAGAGAAACACAGATCGAAGGGAGTTACTAAACTCGGATACCACTTTTTCAAATTGATCAGCCTGTCTTTCGTTTGTGAGCTAATGAGGAATTTTCACGCGTAGAATAACTGCACATCTTTGAGTTGTAATAAAGGAGATGAACTGTTCAGTTGACATGCTACGTGACTACGATAACTGGTGCGAATGCAAAGGGGATACGTTGCTTATGGAAATTTAACCGTAGAGCAATATGTAACATGAAACTGGCACACAAAGTTACATAAGGCGTAGTATTAGATACATCGAAACAACATTTCAGATAAGAATTGAAAGAAAAAACAGCTAACAGGGCTTGGATAAATTTTGAAATATATTAATATTAACTACGAACATTGTAACTGGCATTTCTACGGTTTAGCACAGGACTGAGCCACGTTGTTCCCGAACAAAGGAAGCTGAACTACTCGAATAAAGTAATGCTAAGGGTGAATTTTCACCAACAGTAACCTGAATTAATGCTTTACCTAATGAATGAAATTGAATTTTTGGAATTTATGGACACTCTTTAGCTGATGTTCTCTGCGTCACATTCTAAATTAGGAATGAAGTACCAGAAGTTTACCTTAGAGATATTTTTACCAGGATTTTGGCCATGTGTACCATTCTCGATCAAATCCTTGTTGACTGAGTATCAGTGAAACGTGATCAAACTTTGACTGCGGTTAAACTGTGGTTGCCGTGCATCATTGTTAATTCTCGTTCAACTGACCGTGCTCTACGCTCATGATTCTACAAAAATTACTCAAAGGAAGACATTCAAATAAACAACCAAAGAGGTTGAAGTAGAATTACAATATCCTTGTTTATGTCGTTGTTTTTAGTTTGTTTTTACTTTGAAACTTGGTATGATTTGACGTTCTTTTGGTGGCAAAAGAAAATAAAAAATGAAAAGAAGCTCCCAAATTTTTCTCAGATGAAATAGACGTTCTGTTGGAACTGTCTCATATTTCAATAAATTAGGAAACAGAAGGACTCCTGTTCTTTAAAGGACAAGCAGGAGCCATGGAAGAATTTAACCATGAGACCAGGCAGGTTCCAATAACCAAATAAATAATAAATCACTATTTGTTAAAATAGCTTGCTTTGATGTGTAAGTTTTCGGAAAATTAAATGAAATTCCTTTGTAAATTGCATAATATGTAGTATTTTCATTATATAGAAAATTTCGTTTTCTCATAAAAGTGTTATTGACGCAAATGTAGGTTAAAATCCAATCTTTGAGCATTTTATTATAGTTTCAATTTTCTTGAGCTCAACTCCACGGTGAGAAGTTAGAGCATATGCTTCACAAATAAATACAAATAAAAATATCGAAGCGCTGTTTCCATGAAATGTTCGTAACAGTCAACCATTATTTACATCTCAACATTAAAGAGATTCCCGAGTTCGAATCTCGGTTAGACTCAGCCGGATAAGATGTTGTTTTTTTTTTTTCGGGCTTTCCCTTATAAGATAAATGTCGGGTAACTTTAAGCTCTATGGATCCCGGGCTCATTTGAGCATTATTTCTCTCATCCTATATGACCTACCCGGTTTGAATTGTGTTAATCTAACAACAAAAATATTCCTTCAACATTATTAACATGACTGGCGCTTTAATGGTTGCTAATGCAATAACAAATGATGTTTATAATTGCCATGACACCTTGGAATCCATGGAATTGATGAAATCGGTGTATCACAGAACTTAATCTGCTTTCACGAAAACCGTACAAATCGTGGTTAAGTAGAAACAGTTATTTTGAAATATCACTGATAATACGCAAAGTTGTTGTTCGGTGGAAGTTAGAAATACGAAAATCGCAATATTAAAAACATCCTGTTGCCTAATATGGTCTCAGAGTTATTTTTTTGATGAATGCGATTCACAGGAAACTCTAACCTCTCGGTCACTTCATTTACTAGTCATCACAATGAATTCTTTGATATCCGGAGTCGTTTTCAGATTTTCTGTCCCTCTACTCTTCACAAGGGTTCGGGTCTTTCTACATTGATTTAGTTTTGGTTATTTGGTTCCGATTTAAGTGATCCAGGTACATCACCTCGTTATTAATATCTTCAAGAAAATAAAAAAGGGCAGCTATTTTGGTAACTTGACCACAGTCAGCGGAATTGATCGGTCCAGCACCTACAGTCAAAGTTGACCATAATAAACTACCTCGATGCACCGAGAAGTCACGCTGAACGCGTTCAACTGTCGAAATGACCGCGATCAAACCTTCATTGAGAATGGTAGACATGGTCGTGGTTCTTTTACTTGCCCTAAATCAATGAAATGGGAAAACCGGCTTTACTTCCTTCTGAAGGAAGCTATGCTAAGGATTTTTACACCCGAAAGTATCCATCGCCCTTCGCCGGGTTTGAACCCGCAACCTTGAGAACCAGAGGCTAGCTGTTACACACACACACACAGGGACCTTTTCCTAAAACTGCTTTTTCTGTGCTAAGGGGACATCGAAACATATATTTCCGGTGAAATTTCGACACCAAAGTTTTGGTTAGAATACAATACGTTCTCCACCTACTATGTACATAGTACGTGTAGAGAAAGTAAAAGTTAATTGACTTATGATGCAAAAACTAAACGTGTGCGATGATTGCTGTGGGATTAAGACCTGACAGAATAACCTCACACGCTCCCTTATCGAATCCGAAAATCGTATCACTAGCACAAAATGCACAACTCTGCACATATATGAAACAAAATGTGCGTCTAAATCCTGAGGGTGAAAATTGTTGTTCGTAAAACATAATAGTTATTTTTTGGCATAAAATAAAATACTGCAAAATCTGATTGTAAAAAGAAACCAGAGGTTCTGCTTTTCTCTTCTAAGGAATAACTGTAACAGCAGTTCAGATAATTTTGACACAAGAACCTCAACTATCACCAAGGAGGTCCAGGTTCGATCAGTTTGTGGTGAACAAAGTGGAATTTGGGCGTGTTTTCTCCAACCTCTCCGACTTCCTTGCTATTCATTCCTCCACCTGATCGCCCACATTGGCTATTCTCTCTGATCCAAAGTCTGTCTGCTCTTCAGCAATGGTTTGCAAGTTCTTGGGGTGTGAGTCCTCCATACCTGGAGGATAAATAAAGAAAAAAGAAGAACTTCAGTCATGTGTTTCATGGGAACCTGATGAACCCTGGAGCATTCTTCCACGTGAACAAAAAACTCAAAAATGTAAATGTGGAATTTACAGATCCTATAGGTTGTTACAAGAGATTCTTAGGTTTTAATGACAAAACGAACGAAGCTACGTCCTTGGTCAGAAGCATTGTATCAATGACCTTCATGTTGGAACTTTCAGTCTTGTTTTCTGTGAAGGTGTAATGCATTCTTGTTAAGAATATAACTTATAGGTATACCTTTTTATTTGTGGTTTAGAGGCTACTAAGCACAAAGTTAAAAATCACAAACGCGCTATAGAAAAATGTCTAAATAAATATACCTTCTAAAAATAATTGCCGTAAATGAGAATCAAGAGCAACAAGTATTATCCTGTAAGAGCATCGGCATCTAGATCAGAAGATCTCTGGTTCTAGTCACACCCGTGGCAATGAATTTTGAAATATTTATTCAAACGTCCAAATTTATGGATTCCTTTGTTATATGCATAGACCTAAATTTTAAAGCTTGTATATTAGATTCTTAAGAGTACCTAAAAGTAAAATAACGCTTACAAATGTGTTGTGTTGACTGAATAATACAAATGTTTTCATAAAATGCAATGCATCAATTTTGTTAACTTTGGGCTCCCCTTTAATTTTTTAACATTTTTCACAACCTTTTAATGTTTCGCTTTTCAAACAACACGGAAGCTAGAAATGCCACTAGTCACTACTCATAAAAGTGGTTTCTACCGTAGACCTGCTTACGAATATGTTTCAGTTTACGGAAATCTCTTCAATATAATATCCATTACTACCGTGTGATAGTTCGCAAAGTGTCTAATTTCGTCTGGACAGAGTCTGTATTATGGTGTCTGTCGAATTTGTGGCTAACAGTGCACGAAGAGTCCCATATTTCTTGTCAGATATAATTATCGATGACAGGATTGAATTACAGCATGCATTCGCCATTGTTAGCCACTTCCCAATGTGGCTGCATGAAACGCTAAACGATTACAGTTCGCTACAGTTGTGAAAGCGCTTGTTATGCTACTAGTCGCTTGCCTTTAGGGTCATGAGTGCAACGTCAGAACCTGGCATCCATGTAGCCGGTATTAAACTGCATTAACTTACTAGGTATCTGAGTTTTCAGTAAGAGAACCTCTATACCCTCGAATGTTAAACAACTAGATTTCCAGATCTATATGTAACGGCAAATCCAGAAAGACCTGAAGGAAGGAGCTGGCATATTAAATAAAGTTCCATCTTAAATGGGGACCGAAATGATAAAATATACAAACTATCTGTCATGTTAGGGAATTATATGCTTGGAGAAATCATTAAAGAATGTGCCACAGTACAGCAAATTCAAGATAAATTGAGTCATAATAGGCAAAAGAAAGAGAAGATAGAGAGAGAGAGGGAGGGAGGGAGGGAGGGAGGGAGAAGGAAATGAAAGACTCTTAAATCCAAATTTGTGTAAGATCTACTCCGCTCAGTGGTTGATTCACATTGGCATGTCTGTGCGTAGCACGGTTTAAGTAGTCATCTATACCCCCGCCGCTGAATCCTTGCACTTGACAATTCGGGTGATTTCGCGTAAGGTTGGCTATACTGCCTTTGCGGCGTTGTCAGAGTAATTAGTAAACAACAGATGATTACAAATGTCTCTATCGTGTGTAACGACGAATATAAACAGTGTACATAGTAAATGAATGCCGATAAATATTGAAACTAATTTGTTATTATTCATGTTAACTGAAAATAGCAGTGATACTGTAACGCATGTAGCATACTTTTGGTATCTACGACAATGTAGAACAGATTAATGCAAAATAGCTCGTTACAATGAGAGAAAGGTATAACAAAATGATTTTCACCAGATTAGAATTTTAATGGCTCAATTCCATCCAAGTCTCCGTCGTCATCATTCTGGAAAGGATCATCGTCATTGTCATCATCAACATCGTCGTCGTCACCAAGACATATCATTAGTGGTTCACATTCACTGATGGTTCCGTCTAATTCCTGTGCTTTTCGTATTATTTTGTGAACATGGTTCACTTTTTTCCTCCATTTAGCCGCGTCCACTCTCGCCACACCTTACCGCAAAAGTATACGCACCTCTGTGATTGTGAAAGTCTTTTTACGTTCCCACACCTACAAGCAAACACCAAGACACTATCAACAAATATAAATAACAACGAACAATACTAACCTTGTACAGAACAGCCCAACGCACGTGTTAGGAGTTCACAAACTGAGCACGTGGTTGGAAATAGCCAGATATTGCAACGGTGCGGTATTCAGATGCGTTTCCGTTGTCTGACCGACCGACCGGAATGCTGCTTTGTAATTGGTTCAGAAAGTCAAACGGGTAAAGCTTTTCGTCTGTTTTCTGTGGATGTACCAACTTAGCTCCTAACTGTCAAGTGCAAGGATTCAGCGGCGGGGGTATAGTAGAGTAGACTGTCCCGACTCGATTCGTGCAAGTCAGCGCGGGTATTCCGCCACAGAACTTGGAGCACAACTGGAGGGTGAGCGTGGTAGCTTAAACGTCACTGGACAAAGGTCTTGCGTCTTGCCACTTCACTTCCAACACTAGATCCAGCTTGAGATATATTGTCCTCAATGCTGCACAATATTGCATGTTGCAGGCAAGCCTCTGCGAGTCACGAGTTATTCACTGCTATGAGCAGCCTTTAGTAAACAGAATTATCGATATTAGAGTACTGCTGTAACGCAATGTTTGTTACATGTATGGTGATATAATTTCCAATTGAAGAAAGTTGTTTCACTCTGTCACTGTGCTTACATACAAAGCTAAGGTTCTTATTTTCATTTTCCAAATAAATATGCAATAAATACATTTTCCGAAATAAAAAACATAAAATAATTTATTTTTGGGACCTGTAAACGCACACCCATAGCACATGCTTTTCTCATTAAAATATACTGTATTTTGAATACTATGCATTAATTATACTGGGGAAAATTGCTACAACTATTACAATTTCAAATAATGTATTATTTTGTTGATATAAAATTGTCACTTTTATTCACCTCATGTCACTCACGATACACTTTTACTAACAAATCATACCAAATTAAGTACTTTGTTAAATACACATATGGACTTCATTAAATTCACAGCAGAGGAAACAAAACACAAATGTTCACGTAACAAAGTTAGTTGTTTGTTGCGTTTGTAAATAATAAAACCATTGGGGGAAATGTAAGAATGGAATAATTTATAAAATCTACAGTGTAAGATATTATAGATGTCATTTCAACCTTGAACCGTGTCTGTCACCATTTTACCCCAAAAGGCATATATGTGGATCGTCACTCAAGGCTCAGCACAAAGGAAAAGGTACCCTTAATAGATATTAAGAAATCAATTGAATTAATTTCAACTCTCAAAGGTTTAATAACTCCACATTTCCGGCATAGCGGATACAACCATTTACCCCAGGTCACAAATTTTAGGAAACCCTTTCCTGAATAAAACTTCAGACCAATAATAGCAATAATAATGTCGACTGAGAAATCCTTTTGTATAGGGACAACCCGGGAATAATTTTCGCTGCACCGAAATTGTTAAAAAAACTAATACTCACATCGGTTAAACTAACAGCAACCTAGAAAAACTTAAAGATGCAACACAGTATATTTCGTAAACAAATAAACCGACATAGAAATGTTATTTCACACAAACTGGGATAGATATTCAAGTGCATCTACAAGTTTTTCTACCTCTTAAGGTTGCAGTCATACAAAATTATACACATTCTTTCAAAATGAAGAGGAATTCACAAGCTTTCCCCAGATGTACAGAATGCGAAAAAAATTATGTGGAGAAGATTGTAGACTAGAAAGGCAGTACTAAAATAAGCATTTTGAGGATAAGAACAAAGGGTCGCAGATAGAATACAATAACACGAGTGCTGCATGAACGTATCTGAAATCCGACTTTATGAAACGGCGGTATTTGCCAGTCAAAATGAAATATAATTCACACAAGTGTATCTGTAGCTGCACTGTCTCAAATAACGCATACTGATACATAATCAAAACTAACCACTGCATGATGCGTATTGTTTACTGTACGATACTCTTTGTACTGTACCAGATGAGTATTCGGTGTTAACGTAAAATTCAAATGTTGCATTGGACTTGAGACACACCTAGTGATAGTGACTAGGACGGTACAAGAGTGAATTGCGTTTACATGTGACACGCCCCAAGCAGGTTTCCCACTAACATGTTAGATTTAATATATACATATGTTTTAAATACAGTTCCGGAGTCTGGTCGGGACTCCGGCGCTGTATACCCTACTTTTTATTTACCTAATTTGTTTACTTGGATTACTGTATGATTACTGAATTTCTGTTTTACTTTTTACACACACATACACAAACATATAACACCCATACCCAAGGCGGGACTTGAACCCACGATCCCCTGCGCTGCGAAACACCAAAGCGAGGCGCTTTGGCGAGCGCGGCCATGGGGACCGGCAATCATTGGGACATGTAGCGCAGTATGAAAAACTTCGGCGAGCCCTTACTGCTGTCCTCCAAATGCTTATTTTGGTACTACCTTTCTTCTCTACAAGTTTTGCGTTGTTTTCTCACAGCTAGAGAATACATATGTCCTAAATACGTGCTATTGCAATAAAAAGCGTTAAGACACATTTTTGAAAGAGAATAAAAACTAATGAATGATGTTTCGTGTAAAGTTTAATTTGGAATGGAAAAGCATTCTTTAAAATCCTGATGCGGAATTTTTTAAAACCCCGGCTTTTAACTCCTAAGTTTGCTATTCAATTAATTTTTCATTTTTTAATCATGCTGTTCACACACGCATATATACACATAGCGATAATTGTCTAAGTATGAGTAAGTAGTTCTCATTGCCGAACACATGTTTGACCACTCAGCTATTACAGCACAGCTTCCAGGATGCTGTACTTGTTGGTAATCGCATATATTGAACATGAATAAAATAAGTTGACATAATTGCAACACTGGTACCACAGTGTTAGCGAGTGCTAATGTTTTCTCAATTAGACTCGCTCTCTGACTATTTCTTCATTTTACTTTCTCAAGCACAAATATACAATGTAAATGTAAATGGCGTTTTATTTATGGACGTTCTTTATTTATGGTTCTCAGCGTCCATTCTATACTGGGCGTGAAAGGGGCCTCTCTATCAGGCTTGAGGTTCTTATAGTGCCGTAAATCTACAACACGGGACCAACGGCTTTACTTCCCTTCCGAAGAAAGCCATGCTAAGGATTTTTACGCCCGAAAAAAATCCATCGCCTTCCGCCGGGTTTGAAACCCGCGACCTTGGGTATACGAAGTTAACATGGTAACCATTACACCACGGAGGGCGACTATACGATGTAATTACTTACATAGTAAGTAGAAAAGGTATTGTATTTCAACAAAACATTAGATACTGTGATTTCACCGGAAATACATGTTTTGTGAACCCCTGAATACAAAAGATATCAAAAACGAAAAAGTCGTTAAATACCAAACTTAGTATTTAAGTTTAGTTTAGTACTTTTCAAGGATGCGACACGAAGATTTTCGGAAAAATTCCCCACTACTGCTGCCATTAATAGAACATTTTTCGAAAACTTTGGTTTTCTACAATTTGGCTTTAACGATTTTGATTTAAATACTATTTGTATAAGATGCTTTCATAACATATTAAATGTATATCGTGAATTTTCTGGGAAAAGCCTCTGACATTCTATTCATTATGGACGACTTTTGCATAACGGGTAAACCGTAAGAGATAGAAAAAAAACTAACTACAGAAAAAGGTATATACCGTTTAAACACACAATTTATGTAATATACATTTTTGTGGTGTTAACCATTTCCTTGTTATTGGTTTCAATTTTTAAAAAACTAATAGTCTTCTCAAACGGGATATCTTCATTCCTTCAGTGTGAGAAAAGAATAAGTATTTTAAAATTGAAATCAGTAATAAAGAATGTCTCGAAAATGATTAGCTCCACAACAAATAGGTATACGTAACAAATGTGGCATTTTAGCGAGATCTAGGTACACTTTTTGTGAAGGAGGTTTTTTTCTATTTAATATGGTTTACGAATTATGCACAAGTCATTCAGAATGAAGGAGGCTATTTCTAAAAAAATTCGAGATATACATTTTATTTGTCATGTAAATATCTTTAATATGGGTGTTTTTATCAACATTTTAGAGCCATTTTTGAGAAAATAGAAAACTTCGAAAAATTCTTTCATGCCCTTCGAGGCGACGTTGGTATAGGCCTCCGAATTTGTAAAAGTTTAATTATTTACTGCATTCAGATCTACCAGATCTCAGAGAGGTAAGTGAATGAGTTTGTAGTTAAGTACTTGCACACTGAAGCATTATGAAGCCTCACCCTCCGAAAATTCATTGAACTCTTGGTCGATAGATTTATAGAACGCACTACCATTCATTCCTTTGTCGTCATCCAGCCTCCTCCTGGCTACAAACCCCATGGCCTCCCACGGTGCACTTCCTCCCTCCCTTTTTCCTGGGAACCCACTAAGCTACTACCTACCACTGAGCCTACAACCAACTCACCTTAGTGTAGCCGCCGCGTCACAGAGGTGCGCTACAATATAATCAGCTGAAATGCTCACGGGAATGTATCAATTCATCAGGTGGAGTGTTTTGGGTGAACTCTAAGTTTCAAGAATGGCAGAACATCACAGGATGAGGATGAGAGTCCAGGTGGATCATTTAGGTGCAATACTTTGATAAATATTGAGAATAATTCTATAAATTTGAGATTGTGTATCGTGAATGTGACACTTTGAGATATCTGGAGTAAGATTCGTTGCAAAGGACCAAACTATGTGCCTAGAATAAATGGTTTTTCCATACCGACAATGCGCCGGCACATAGAGCGCTCCATGCCAAACTTCGGCTGCGGTTGAATACCCCTTCACACCGGCCATGTTGCGCCGGGTTGTGGTGGTGGTGGTGGTGGTGGTTAGTTCGAGCACCTATTATTACAACCACGTGGTGGAAACGGGTAAATTGTAAAGGTTTATCTCTGTGATGGCCCGGCATGATATAGTAACTGTTAAATGTACTTCTTTGGGAACCAGAGAGGTTCACAGCGATCATAATATGATCTTGCAAGTTTGCGTTAACTAGTTAGTGTACTGCTTGTTGTAAACTCCGATCAATGTATTGGCTTTCTTTTGTATGAAAGAATAGCTTTAAATAGTGAAATATTAGTAAATGATGTCTTATTTAGTAGATTATAATTACAATGCTCTATACATTTATTTATTATGTTAATTAAAACAGATTCGAACAAGTAACAATTTGTTTTAATGAAATTCACACGATTAAACCAATTAAATGAAACGACACTTCCATGTTGAACTACTGGTGCTCGTTAATCATACTAAACATAAAAAGTACCTTCAGGCGGCAATATTTGAATCTGGCACGTGCACCACGGAAGTCCAACGCGACACACTGTTGCGCTACGAGAGCAAGTCGCTTTACACACTGCGGTGCAAAACATTCATTTCGGCCGAAATTGACACGACGCGATGCGGTGGACAGTGTTTGCTGCAATATCGAGTAAAACGCCGAGACTTCATAACTTCTCAATCCGCCGGCTGAGAAGACTCATCCGGTAAAACCAACTGGATACAAATGTAATTTAAATTGTGGAACAAATAAGGTATATAAAATGTATGTATACTCGTATATAAAAATATAATGTGTACATAATCAAACACAGAGTAACAAATAAAAATCAATCAATCATAGTGTGCATAGCAACATTTCTTGAGAACCTGGCAGAAAACAAAACATCTGGGCAAACGAAGGCAAATGATACCCCTCCCCAAACGAATAAGAAAGATCCTTTATAACGGATTTTTCTTGAGCAGATAATAGGACAGGCCATCTTAAGCCAAATTTGCATCAATGAGTCCGACAGCAGTTGTTCTGTTCAGCTTAGTACGTGACAAAGACGATAGTATAGCAGCCCAGTCTGGCCCAGAAGGGAAGTACCTTATCTCACAAACACATTGTCATCAAACGCCGAGATGGTGAAGTAAACCAAAAGACAAAGTAACTGATCAGAGTAAAATTGAGAAATTAGACAAACATTAAAGAAAAACGTCAAGTTACTGTGTGTAAGATAAAGATTAAGTAGGAACATGGCATAAGGCATGGGTTTCAGACGGCACATCACTCCAAAAACACACTTGGAATTCCCAATATAACGGGCTGGTTATAGTTTCGCATATCACACGCCACACACTTCCTATGCACTCGCATCCACGTAAGCTTACACCTCGAGATAGTACAGCAGATAGTAATTTTAACAGACAAGTATGTCGCGACATACGCGAAAGTAACCCGTACTTAATCAAACACATGTCGCGGAACAAAGGGCGTCAATAATACCACAATGCAACCTGTCAAACAGCCGTTTGGACTAACAAACGCTTACAAGGAACAGTGTTGTGACATTGATAGGCAGCTTTAGTGACATACAGTCACGGTAGGGAGTGGAGGCGGAAAGCTTGTAAAATAAAATATATTTTAATTACACACAAATGTCGTTCCCTTCAGGACGCACTCATATCTTGAACCACGTGCAGTCTACACATACAACTTTACTACTGGCAATCGGAAGTCGCTGCCGCGTAGACCCCTAGTCACCTACGATACCCTTAGTGTGAGGCACTGAGCACCATCATCTAATGGCACTTGACAAGTACGGGCCGTACTCACCATACAAATAAAATTACATCAGACAAACGGAAAATTCATATTATACTCAACATTTAGAACACTGAAAGAAGAGTAATCGCCCGAAAACAAGCTTAGGCTTAAGAGTGTTACTACATGAAAAGAAACAGTGACGTTGGACTCCCCTCAGTCGTGGTTCTCTAGATAAGGAGTCACTACTTCCCAATAAAGGAGCTCCTCAATTGGTTATAAGCAATCTCAACCCTGAATGAAACCTATTTTAGAAAAGAATTTTAATTCGGATACCAAAGTTTGAATTTGGGCACCCTTGTGCAGTAGAAAGTAACACTACCACACGGTCTCCTTTCACAGCTAGGGAGGTTTATTTCCATCGAAGCGCTGTTTTCGTGGTGGTATTCTGCAGTTCTTCTCTGGTTCTTCCCTCGTGACGACATCTGTATGCTCAGAAATGCATCTTAAATCTGTTCTCTTAATGATCTACGTTAATGACGTTCAATACGGATTATATTTTGGAATTCCTTTGGGTGAAGGAGCCCATTAAACACTGAAGAGACAGTTCAGCCCATTACTTATTATTTTCATGAAATGTCCATATTAGGTAATTAAACTTTTAATATCATACTATATGTTTCATTACCAAATGAAAATGGAATATTCAAGCACGTTTTACTGAGTTCATGAGCTTCCAGTGTTTGAGTGTAAGAATTTTTTTTAAAACAAATCTTTAATGAACCAAATTGTAAACATAGAGTGGTCATTATTCTCAGGAAGTTTACTGTGACGATTTTTGTGCCAGAAAATCTACAGTACATTAGGACGTTCTGTGACCTGGTTAGTGCTGTATTGCTAAAAACTCTCACGCCAGTAAACATAACTCCATTGTTGGGCCGTCAAAGTCTTCTTTGGGAAATAAAACATTACATTCAGCAACTTTGAGTTTTAATGTGTGAGCCGGCACTACTGGGATGCCAGGAATTCTAGAGCATCCGTATATTGGTTGACTATTTATTGTTGGATGCTGAAAAGCGTAAAATATCTGAAAACAAACACAAAAAAGTGAAGCTAGAGGACTTTTTTCAACTAACGAGCAACTATTGTAACCTGTGTGCGATATATATGATTATATAATATTAATTAAAGAAGACAAAACAAAGAAAAACATTCTCGTGACCTCTGATTACAATATACACATAAGTTTATTTTCTCGCTAACTTTTTTCCAACACTATTCCATGCTCAAAATGATGCAATATTTCTCTAATATGGTTCAAAATTGTATACCGCCTCTCAAAGGTACATTAAAGAAAGTGCTTATATTATTTTTTCGAAACATTGTTCTAAATAAATTATCACATTCTGAAAACCATGAGTTTTGGAAAGTATGAAAACTAATAAATGAAAGTTTATGACGGTGTCTTTTGAAAGAGGTCCATGCAGCTCGCTCTTGCATATTTAACAGATTTCAAACTCTGAATCTTTCTAAGGTTTTCTAATTTGAGAGCCAACAAATATTTCCTCTTTTAGTTTCGCTTCACTGATCTAGTTTTCAACAACAGAGATGCACTCTCGTCACGCTGCATTGCTTTCACAAAGTTCTTAATCAAACCCTTATTTGACGTGTGATGGAGGCAATATGATTTTATCAGCACTTGCAAGTGCTTGATGGACAACATTTTTCCTGGATTAAACGACTCTCTCTCTCTCTCTCTCTCTCTCTCTCTCTCTCTCTCTCTCTCTCTCTCTCTCTCTCTCTCTCTGACCATTGTTTTTAACATAGGTATTGCTTTTATCTCTACTCCACATGCTCAAGAAACAGCAACATTTAATTATCCAAGTTGTAGTCCAATTAAGATAGCCATCCATCACTTTAAAATCTGCACATATCTGCCACAGATCGTCATCACTCCGAATTTTGAGTAGCTAGAAATGCATATTCACGTAACTCTCCTTCATACTAACTGCATGGGCTAAAGGAACGGAGAACTTGATTTCATTATGTACCATTATGTATGCTTGTTTTCGAAGAGTCAATGAACAAACGCCAATCTTCAGGACCCAAGAAGCAAGGTTATTACAGAAAACTAGATCCTCCTGTTTAATAAACAAATGCTCAAATTCCTTTTGTCACTGATAAAAAGAACTTACTTTGCTGTCAATCTGCAGGAGGTGGCAATCTCTTTTAACCATGAAGAAAGTAGCTCGGCTTTACTTTTAGATAAGCCAAGATCACGATTTAAATAGTTTAGATCCCCGAGTGTTAGAAAGTGCGGTTCATTTATGGCAATTCCTTCCATAAAATCGAGAATCTTCATTCACAGTTCTGCCGTTTGGTGGTGTTGGTATGGAAAAGCTTGGTCCATGACGCACTGGTCGAATCGCTGATTCTAAAAATGGACATTCACAGTATATTTGAACTTTGAACATATTCTATATATATTTTCAAAATAACTCATAAGCGCTTTTAATTCTAGGAGTCAAATTTCGTCACTACGCTTTTAAAGTGAACTCACCGCAAATACCACAAATGTAACAAACATTATTTCTATCGTTTATGCATTTGCAAGATATCATCCTCCTTCTAATTTACAATTCTTAAGAAAACACACTATTAGCTGTCATCACACGTCTTATTTCACAACGTAAACACACAGGACTAGAGCTTCTTTCATTAAAGAAAGTTTCTATTCCTCTGGAAACAATGCAGGACCCTTTCTTTCTGTAACAGATCTTACTATCTGTTGCTCGAGTAAGATCTGACCTGGGTGGACAAGCCGTAGTTTTGTGAAGAGAGGCTGAGCATTGAACTTTGTCATTCCTTAATCAAGACAACAATCGCCTAAAGCAAATATGTCATTTGTTAACCTAACGAAATCAAACTAATTATTTTCTTTAATCAGTACAATTGCCGCCGTTGCAAATAAACATGAAAATAGTTATTTTATTATTAGGTATAAAAAATCTTATATGCTCCATTCACATGACTTTCTCTACAACTGTGTAACAAGTTTTTGTTAATAAGCTTAATATTCTATCTACTTTATGCTAATCGAGATAAATATTAGCTGAAATGATCTTATTACTTAGTTCCTTATAAGCAGAAGGGAAATAAGGGAATACACTAGGCTAAATCGACAGTCAAATGTTTTAAAGTGTGATTGCTATGGGACTGAAATGCGATTTTTGCATAACCAGGGGTTGACAAGTTCCCGTTTGAGAAAAGTTTAAGTATTTTAAAACTGAAACCAATAACAAGGAATATCTCTAAAACGGTCAATCCCACAGAAACAATGCATATGACATAAACTGGGTGTTTTAAGGAGATCTACATTTTTGTGCTGTATGTTTTTTGTGTATCTTATACGGTTTACCAGTTATGTAGAATTCAGAAAAATCCATCTAGAATAAACATACATAGAGGCTATTCCCAGAAAATTCAACATATACATTTCATTTGTCATGTAAATATCTTAAATATAAGACATTTTAATCAAAATTGTTAGAACCAAAATTTTCGAATTTTTTTCCATGTAAAGAGTAGTTAGGAGTGGGGGATTTTCCTGAAAATCTTCGTGTCATATCCTTGGAAGATACTGAACTTAAATATCAAGTTTTGTGCTTAACGAACTTTTCATGTTTGAGCTATACTGCCCACAGTCACACACAGCCATGATTCTAAAAACGTTTTTTTGGACTTAGTGGGTCTCAGAACATGTATTTCCAGTGAAATCTCTATATCAATTTTGGGTGCAATACGACACCTTCTCTATACACTATGTTCATAGCACGTGTAGAGAAAATAAAATGGGTGGGTGATGAGACACTTCTGGCTTCGCTTATAAATTTGGCAGAGGTAAATACATAAGAATCAGCAAAAAGCATTTATTTAACATGTTCGTTACTGACAAGTGTAATTACTTTAACTCTTAGTTCCTATCTGAATCTTTTTCCTCAAATAAAACTAAATGAATAGCAGCCCTAATAAATTGCCACTTAGAGAAGGCATCCATACAAGAAATAGAGAAGGCAGAATGATACAGTGTTCATGTTTATAACATACAGAAAATTCTAGATTCCTGATAACAATCAGGTGAATCTGGAACGAAGGATGTATTAGATGAAAATACATGCTTAAAGGGGAACAGATAATAAAATTAAGAAAGAAAGTTTCCCTTACCACAGACTTCCCTTGTACAGGAATATAATTGCCATATGGAATGATATTTTTGACAATCTACGAGGTTGGTACCATGTTCACATAAGATCAAAGAAATGTTATTGATCAGATCCTTGTTGGAAAAAACCCACACTGGCTCTCAACGTTGCTCAGGTATTCAAAAAATTGCATGTGTCATTCCTATATCTCTCAGCTTTTATATTTTATTCCAAAAATATAGGTCCTATCGTTCTGTATGGATTTTTGCACACCTCCCACCAGTGTTTGCATCGTTCTAGGGGACCTCATGTGTAAAATCAGTTTTATCTATTATCCAATATATGTTAATTTGCGACGAAGTATAACCGTGTAAATGGAACCACGATTTGTCAAAGAAGAATGTTAAGCATGGGTCAATTACTCCATCATTACATTTCACAAAATCCAATTATAGAAGTTTATTCCACTGTGACGATCACGTGGCAGTAATTCTTAGACCACAGTAAGCCTGTATGGCTTCAGTTTTAGGAATTTGGTTCCATGCCAGGCTGAGCTCATCGCCATAGGTACACCCAGTGCCAAAGAAAATCTTCGCAGGATATTGTATCGTTTTCTGTGATTTTTGAGACGTGTCCTGTACTAGCCGAAAAGGTATGGCCACCAATCATGATAAGAAGTATGTATAAAAATCTGAATGCACTCACTCTACCCCTTTCACTGTCAGGAATACGACCGAGAACGTAAACATGTCATAGTTCGTTTTTAAGTCATTTCGTACCCCTTGTTGGTTATTGGGTAACTGTTTAGCAGGACTGGCGCACTCTTGCCCCGTGGCCTAAATCAACCAACCATGGGTTTTCAATGCCACGCAGATAAATAATGTGACGTAGAGGTGAGGTGCAGTGAGATTTTCTTCGGCCTTTCTGTGCATGTTTCCTGAGCCTGCCTGCCTTCGGGATTTTTGAGGAGAGTGTTTTAAACGTTATCCATGTTTATCCCGTTCTCCTCATTAAGAACTGGCCTTTCTTTACTCCTCGCTTTCTACCCAGAATGGACGCCGTTCCGGTTCTCCGTTTGGGATAGATAAACCGGAAAATTGTGTGTCTTCTTCTAATTTAGCTAAAAGAGTTAATCACTTATGTAACGTACATTACATCTTTTATGGTAATGTGTAATCATTTCGAGGCATTATGGAAAACTTCGAAATCACTAATAACACTTAATTATCACTTAAAGGATGTAAATCTATACGAACAGGAACAAAACAAACTAGACACTGATAACACTCATAACTTAGTTAGCATTGTTTAAACTCGCAACTTTACAGGCAATGAACAGAAATGAAGCCTATTAGACAATGGTCTCAGCAAAACTGCTGTTCACTCACATCATGCTGATGCGAATCACAAATATAGCACTAGGTAATGCATTGTATGCGGCGACTGGAGTATCGGGTTTAACTGCTAACGAGTAATCTGTGCCGTACAGTGGCCGCAATTTGAGGGAAAATCATTATAGCACTGTGTGTATATAAAATGCTATTATACTCCGCATAAAATACGACCTGGTAATTCTCGACCGTAATTCACCTTGCCTGGAACTCGAACGTTTTTCTTTCGGGGTACTCGATACCAGGGAGGTGTTTTATTTTATTTTATTTCTCCTTTGTACCTAGTTTCAATGGATTTGCACTGAATTTTTTTTTTTTTTTTTTTTTTTTTTTGTGAATGTTTGATAATGGTTAACCGATAAATAGATGAAACGGTATGCTTTTGTATTAATACTTTGTATGACAACGCTGAAAATGAACCACGGATAACAAAAAATAAGGCACATAAAATCCTTTCATGATTGTCTCCGTGTTCGAGTGGTCAACGAGCTGACTTCGATGATTCCAGGTTCGATTCCCTGCTGGGGCGGAGAAATTTTCTTTAACCAGAAGTATTCCTTATCCCCCACAGAGTTTGGAAGTATACATGTGAGAGTGGATGTGTCTATGTTTAATCATATATACCTGTAATGATTAACCTAATGGCAATAACCTACAGTGAATGTAAGCTGTGTCATAAGTCAAAGACCCCGATATGATCATAGAAGTTAATGTCACTATACAAATGAAACGTTAAAACAAAAAATAATAATAATAAAAAAGGTCCTTTCATCTTGTCAACAAATAATTCTGTGTTGGAGAGCCATAAGTTATGTGAAAAATATTATGTCTCATTGGTTTTGACAGTTACTATTCTGTTCACAAGCCAAATATCACGGTGTGTCCAATTAATTTCGCAGCCTCTATTTCAATTAAGTTTAGGCGAGTTCAATTCAAATTTATTCACCATAGGATATAATTACGGAAATATCGCCCTCGTCATTTACAAATAATGCAATTATTATTTTTTTCCAAGATTAGTATTTAAACAGCACATATTAATAGCAACTGAAAAATCACAAAAATGCAACTAATGGCTCCCTACTATAGATTTTAAAACCTAATCTGAAACTATTTCAAAGGACTTTTAAAGCTCTTCAGAGATATGTTTTTCGTAGTGTTGGCCATCATGTATGCCCCGGTGAAAAAGTTGAAAGCCGCCCAATGTAATTGAAGGTGCATTAGGGAGGGAGTGTGTTGTGTATTTAAAAGTCTATCTGGAAACTATTTTTCAAAGTGTGCAAATACATAATATGCACGAGTTTAGATTGCAGTTAGTATGGAACGAAGTGCTTCCACAATAAGGCTCGTCACCTGGAATGTAAACGGAATCAGATCACTGTATAAAAGTTCATCTGATATCAAACATGGACTGGATGCATTAGAAGCTGATGTAATTTGTTTCCAAGAAACTAAAGTATCAAGTATGTAAATGGAGTGTATAAGTATTTGAAACATTAATGCGTTCGTATGTTTGGACGTCAAAGTAGGTTTCTTACAGGTTATAAGGATTATTGCAACTAAGTGCCTCGCAAGATGTTGCTGTAGGAGATAACTTTGATTAAACAGTTGTAAACAAATAGCAATGCAATATCGGATGCTGGACTATAATAACACTTTATATATGTCTGATTTATACCATCATAAATGTTTTAATACATTTTATACATTTAATTTATTAAGACCCCAAGTTTAACATAACCAAATGTGTAACGTATCGATAGATATCATAATGTATAGCACCATAATATATAGCCTTAAAGACCTAAAATGGTAATGAAGGGCGTGTTATCTTTAATCTATAAGGACAACATAATTTTATTGTTTGTGTAATGTGTAAACTTGCTAATTATTCATTTAATCTATAACTCTGCACTCATTTTAAGTGACCACATATATTTAAAAATTGCATTGCAGTTGTGAATTGTAGCAGTGCTTTTGGTCCTCAGAACTTTTCTAGTAACACTTGTAATATTTGAGGCACATAAATGTGGGGTTAGATTTTTTTGGAACAGGATAAGAGATAACCAATGAACACCAAAAGTAAAGCAGGGATTCACGTATTCAGATTTTAACCATAAGTCAACAAATGTTATGTTATATGTGTTAAGTAGTGTTTAATAGAAAAGCTGTTTAACTCCTACTTACACTTGTTACCTTTTCAGGAGATGCACTGGAGGAATCAACAGCAATTGTTGAAGGTTACAGTGCATATTATGGATTCCCAAGGAACAAAAGTGGCTATTCAGGTAAAGATAAACATTTAACAAGACTATGGGTATGTAATTCTGTATATTATTTTTTATCACTCTTTTTATATATTGGCACAGTCAAAGTAATGTTTAGCCAATCCAGATATGTTTCATTGTTCAATAAGAGATTTATTAGATATACAAGAGGCTGACACAGTATATCAATAGTTTTCTTGAGTATAAAATTGGATAACCTATAGTAGTCCATAGATTTAGATAATTTAAACTTAGCAACAATATTCATAATTTCTAGTTCTTTAACACACCGCCATTTAAAATTGCCAGTCCTCCTATGATCAAATTGCTGGAGTTTTAATAGAATAATTATTTCAGTATCTATTACAGAAATGCTAGTTACAGGTTGGTTTGTACGTGCTTTACCTATGAAGGTTGTATTAAATTCATCTGGTGTAAAAAGTAATTTAGTTAGCTTATTATTTCTGGATGATTCATCTTTAACTATGTTCCAGACCGCTTTGCGCTTGTTATTCTCAATGTAATTCTCTATACTGCTATATTTAGTTTCTTGGATCTTCTTTTGTCATACAATATATTTAATACAATTTTAAACCTTTTTAATTCAGGAAGTATACAAATTAAAATGAGCATTCCTATTTCTGCCTATATTATTTATTCTAACATATATTTTGGGACATATTTCATTATTGCCACTGTGTGTAGGAAGTTACCGAAAGCTTCAGATATGCTGTTTCTACAGTTAATAATTTCAAACCAATTTACTTCTTATAATCTTTCCGTAAATCAGTCTAAGGTTCTGTTTTCTAGTTTTCTTGTACAAACAATATAAGATAAAATTTTACAATATGCATCCAAGACAGTTATCCAAGAGTCTTTATGATCATAAAATGTGAATTAAATATTCACCATTTTATGTCTGCAATGCAGTTGGTCGCCAGATATAAGCATTTTCCCATGTTTATTCCTGAAGTTCCATGTGACACCTCTAGTTGAGACACTTACATTTTTTCCCTCCAAAGTAGGTGGCAATAATTTGCCAATATCATCCATCGTCTAAAATGGAATATCGATTATATGTAATTAACAGCTCTTTTGCAATGTGCATTGCCCCTTTCATTGTTTAAATCCTTTTGGGCCAGACATCATTTTTCATTCATTAAGAGGGAATAGATATATTCTCATTTAGTGTCAGTAGACAGAGAAGTGTTTTTGTTTGAGGTTTGATTTTCACCTTTGGTAAGACAAATAATTTTCTCATTTAATACCTCTATGACTTTTTAAATTCTTTATCTCATCTTGAAGGTACGTTACTGTTTGCTCTTCTGATCTTGAAAGCGGCAGAATTGAGCTACCATGATTTTCTTCTATGCGATCATCCACAATATTAACTCCATGCTGTTTACTTTCACGTGTGCTGCAGAACCAATTGTTTTCTGGGATTTTATCTGGTTGAACATTACAACACTTTTGAAAATAATACCATAGATTGCAGCCCTCACAAATAATTCCATTCGTGCTTTAAAACTTTATTTCTTGAAGAGCTAACTCTCGACACACTTGTGATGCTAGGCTCCATCAGCTTGTTTTCAGAACTAGATAATATTTTATAATTTATAGTAATATGCAAAATACTTGTTTAAATGAAATGAATGTGGTTGCAGTTCATTACATGCACCAAATCAGACCTAACCTAGTAATAAAGTGTAAATTATATTAAAATATGCCATTTTCAGTTTTGTCCCAAATTTCTTGTGTGACTTAAGCAAGGACAATACAAACAAGGGCTGGTCGCCAATCGTACTTGTGGAGCCACCATTATGGGGCTATAAAGTAGGTGTTCCTGCATACAAACATATCATATAAAGGACATTTTAGATTTTAAATGGGGAAATCAAAATAAACAAACAATGTTGCTAATATAGAAGTGGTGAAATAACATATTTGCAAAGTATATCGTAAATGTACAAAATACATGGGAATAAACCCTAGCAAATCTGTAACATTTGTATCACTTACAGTGACCATGTGTCCTCATTAATCAGGATTATTGCATATTAAGGTTGTACATAATGTCTTTTTGTTTTCCACTGCATTATCTTTTGTTCAAAATTTAACAAGCGCATATATATATACAAACTTTTAGAATGTTTCTACCTAGTGAGAGCTAGGTTAAATATTAGAAGCTTAAACCGCCAGCAGCTCAGCAAAAACTGATTTCATGGTTGTTTATGAAATTAAGGTTTATTGTTTTGTTTCTACATAGAGTTTAAATGTTCTGAAAACTTAATATTCACATATATCTGTAGGTATATTTTATAATTGGAGTATGAACTTAAAATTATGGAAATTTGAATTGTGTATGGCTATTTTGTAAGTTTATGTAAGTTTTTCCATTTCTTAGGAGATTCTGGGGTTCCAACATAATTTTTCATATAAATGTAGCATATTCCTGTTTTTTCCTGAAAGTTTTATTTAATGATTCTGAGAAACAATAATGGGGAAGTAATATAATAAAAATAATTTTACAGCCAAAGAGCAGCAAAATGTTGTTATAGGCATAGTCAAATTACAATGTTGATATCTTTATGCTGCTATTGTAGAATTATCTGTAAATATGCATAAGGGAGACTCAAATTTAACACAGTTCCCATATGTAAACTATTGGCTAACATACACAAATTCTTCAAAATAGAGGTTTGTTCCTTCATAATAGGTAAACTAAATAAATAAAACATGTAAATAAATGCAAATTGTATTAAATTGAGTACTGAAGTACCTAAAACTGCTAATTCTCTCATGAAGAAGCAAAAAATGGTAAAACTGATGTTAGTTGAAATGATTTATGCGAGAAAAATTAGACATTCAAAGGCAGAACCAGAATTCCTGTAGAGTTGGGCTAACACATTTTGAAACATACCTAGCTTACCAATGACCAGCATGCAGTCAGGAATTGAGCATTTTTACCTTTATAGAGTTTCAAATGTAGTATAAGTGATTGACAGATCATCCTTTGAATACAAACATTAACTAAAATATTGAGGAAATATAGTTACTAAACAAACATTCTACTTAAATCTAATTTTTAATTAGTTTGATTTCTCAGTGTCATTGAACAGTTTGCTCTTACTGTTTCAGAGCTTGTTACTCTTGAATGTAAAAGCATAATTATTTTGACCTATCTGCTACGTTTTCTTCAGTAGAGCATCTTTTACAATACAGCATGCCAAGATAGGTTCACTTACTAATTTTGGTTTAAATAAATAGGATATAAATAAATGTGTGTTAATTTACTAGGCAAAAGTTAATGCCTTAAGTCTGATGTCACAGCTAGCAGTTGCCATGGAGATGCCCAGCTCCTTTTCTACACAATTCTGATTCCTAGTGCAAATTTGTATAGGCCTCTGATGTAATTAACTATTGTTAGTGTAATTGCACCCTAATACATCAGATTAAATTACTTTGGATAGAGCCACCATATTTAGAATAGTTGAGGTGGGAACAAGGATATTTTTCTCATGATAGTAGTGTGTTTTGTCCCTAAATGTGAATACTATACTAAGAAGGGCCTATTAATACAAATGACAAAAATGAAGCCAAGAAGTTCAAGACTGTTATGCGGTTTGTATTAAAACATACTTATTCGTAGAGGAAGATCATGCTAAAAACTAGGAAAATAGCAGCACATGGCAGTGCTTCTGTTTTGCACAATTTTATATATTGTTTTGCAGGAGATTTGACAGAAATTTTCAAAACACTTCCTAAAAAAGTGGGATTAAGGAAAATGGCCCCTCATTTTCGAAGAACCCCAAAATTAATATACAGTTTCCTCCTGCAGGATCCAAGAAAAGGAAGGTTAGTAAGTCTATGCTTTTAATTTCTGTTTAGCCTTCACTGCACTCGCCCCTTCCATAATTGGTACTGTATTTCAGATTTACATTAGTAAAGCCAGGTATTATTCCTAAATTATGAAATTCTGGAATTTCAGGTTTAAAAATAACGTGTATCTCCTAATTTCAAATTGGAAAAGCAAACATGACCTAATTAACCTTATGGCAAACATATGCTATTCAGGCTTTATGGCATTATCCAGCCTATGCGATTGTTGCAGTTATCCAAGAATAAATACAGCACAAGATACAATTATCATATCACAATTGCAAAATTATCCCATTCTTTTAATTTGCTTCAATGTTTGATTTGAATCTCTAGTTCTGTATACAATATATATAAACTAAGTTTATGAGTTGAGTGTAGCTAAAATGTTACATAACTTAGAACATTTTAAACTATGCGTCATATGGCCTGTTTTTTCCCAACATATTCACATCTTTTTAATACAAACATGAAGCTACAAGGCCCAGGATAATTTGCTGTAAATTATTACTTAGGTGTACTCCCAAATGTTTTGCTGATACAAAATATCTAACAAGACCTTTTTATTTTGTATATAATTTTTCTTTTTTTTAAAGTTTTATTCCTGATCATTGCAAGGTATGTTTCAAATTAGGTTTTGCATTTAGTGTTGGACTTTAATGGTATATGATCAATGTTCCTTGATTGTGTAGTGATATAAATGGTGATAGGTGAAAAATTATACATTCCAATCTTATTAACAATGTTACATGATATCTCAGCACACCACTTATGATGTGATTAAAGAAAAGAAAAAAAAGTGTCATACCTGTTTTTTGTATGGCTGAGGTCTTCTCTCAGGCAAATCCATTTACCATATTTTCAAGCTTAAATATTAGTTTCTGTGAATGAACAAGCAATTGCATAAAACTGTGGTAGCATATGGTAATTCTTAGTCAGCATCTCAATTCACAGTTACCCCATCTCAGCCTAGTAGTTCATGGAGAAAATTGCCCTAAACTCTAGAATTTAACTTAACTCATAAATGGTAGCAAATTTGGAGCTTTATATAAACAATTTAGAATGTCATGGTAAGGAAAACTGATTTTAGAGAATAGGTATACTTCAAATTTCCATTTTTTAGAAAGAATCCTATGCTGGTAGTATTTTTCTATAAACATACTTGTTGCCTATCTTCATTTCTCCTAATTTTGGCCTTTGCTAAGAATTTATAATTTTCTTTTCCTTTCTAGATTTTGAAAATCAGATGTTGGTTTGGTAGTTTTTGTATTTTACGACCTAGAGCAAAGCGTATTACAGCTCCCTCAAAAGCCAAATGATGGGGCAGGCACAATCATATCTTTAATAATTAATTACTAAACAATAAAGATAAGTGTATCATATGGAAAGAACAGTGCACCGTATTGGAAATTAAAATGTTATTTGCCTAACAGTCACATGTATTGATTTTTTTTTGTAAGTTAGGAATAGATTTTTATTAATTGCTAGTAATAACATATAAGTGATGGAAAAGCAGAATGAAATAAGTTCATTACATAGCAATACTAAATATTCAGCAATCAAAATGTCAGTAACTATCCATGCAACCATGTGTCAGCATAGTCAAATGCAAGAGCCAAAATAAACACCCTTCTTTGAAAATTATATTCATCTTTTCAAGTTTCGTGAGGTGATCAGATGCTAAATACCTTTACGTCTTAAGTCTTATTAATAATAAAATAATTAATGATCAAACAATGACTTTTGCTTGATTTTTATTTCATAAAGTCATTGAACATAACTGATTATTTCAGCCAGTTCCAAATGGTGATCTTTTTATTGGAAAATGTAATTATTAAATGGAATTTTTCTGACTCATATGGATGCTGGGATTTTTAAGTGGCTTTTAATAAAACAGTTTCTGTTTTGTTTTTGTATATATAGGCATATTTCTGCATTTTTGAACATTTTTCTTTTAGCAGAAATGCAAGCTTTCTATAAGAGCATCTTTTATAATTTTTACTTAACTCAAAAATGGTGGCGAATATAATCACAAGGAACCACAAAAATGGAGACAGGTGAAGAAAATTTTGCATTTCTATTGTGCATGTATGTGCAAAAGAAAAATTTACCAAGCTTTTTCTTTTGTGCACACATTCTTGCAGAATCTTGTATAAATATTTCTGGCACAATGCCTCAATCAGAGTTCAATATAATAAATATTTAAAAGAAATACTACAGTATTCCAAAGGAGAAAGTCTTCAAGCATTCTTGCATCCTTGGACTGCAAAGTAAATATGCATTATTATCTGGTTTTTTTTGGCATACATATACTTATGGTTACTTGTGCCTTTTAAGTCTACAATGTACGTGTGAGTGTGTGCTGCCGTAACTTGCTGCAGAACTGGTTAATATATGCATTCCTCAAATGGTTGTTCTCCTGGTTAGAAATGTTAAATTCAGAATATATTACATAATACTCAGCTAACATTAACTTCAATTCCTTCTATTAAGAAAAAGCAAATGGAAGAACTTAACATATTGCGTAATTGCACAAGTTAAAAGTGTCACTTCTTGTATTTTACAGTAAATGCGAGATGCAGCAGGGAAGAGAGAATGATGAGCCAATAGAAGTTTTTGCAGGGGCACAAGCATCCAATATACAATTGCAACATCAGTATCATTGGAGACAGAAAGTTATTTCCTAAAGCAAGAAATATTACTCACAATATTTTAAATTGCTAGATGAATTATTGTATTGATAAAGCGAAAGTCACTGAGAGAGAGAGAGAAGTGGTATAAATATAAATTTAAATATTAATTTTGTTTATGACAGAGTTTAAGAATAAAGTTACAATTTAAAATTAAAATATAAATGTGAGAAATTTGAAATAATGTACTTATTTTAAATGCATATTATAAGGTTTTTAGAGCATATTTACTAGATTTTTAGTGCATATAAATCTAAGCTCTAGTTGTCAGGTTTGCTTTTCTGCTTATAAAACTTCACAAACTTCCCATGAAGAAAGAAAATGCTAATTACAAAAATTGAGAAACCACAAATTATAATAAGCGAGTGTCCAAATATCAGAATGTTCACAGAATGTGTGATGTTCATATTGTCGTACTATGTTAGTAATATTTGAGCACAATAGAACTTTTGTAGTCATTGTGATTACCTGAATCCTTGCATTATTTTATATCAATGTACAATAAATAATCATATGAAAATAAATAAAATGATAATGAAGAATTATTTTATCTGGGTTGATGTTGCAGTTATTATAGTCTTAGTATAATGCGGTTTGAAAGGTTTTCAATCTTTCGACCATGTGATTGCATGGCTGCACAAATGTGGAATTTTGCATATGTGCAAACATTAACTGTTTTATTACTCCATGATCAATGTCAGATTAATGAATAGTATATGAACTCGCTAATACTTTGTTATTTTGTCTTGTGAAGGCTATTTTTCTTATACTGGGTATTTTTGAGCTATTATGATAATAATTGAGAAACATATAAATGATCTTGCAAGCTTTTGTAGACATTACATAAAATGAAATAATTAACCCTGTGAAAAGTGACAGAATTTTATATTATAAGCTAGACAGTAACTTTGCCTTGTGTCATATGTTATCTGTGCCAGGTTTAGTCAAAGCTGATGCAACAATATAGAAGCATTTATAAAAACAGACATGTACATGCAAATTTTTGCAATATATACTATGCAAATTTATATCTGCAATAGTGAAGAAAACTAGGCGAAACAAAGCAAACTCACTGACATTTATGAATAACTATCCACATAATTTCAGCAAGTTGAGGTTTTTAAATATTGCTTTTGCATTTGAAATAAAAATGTGAAATGAAAAAGTTTGTGATGAAATGTGTGTACGCGTATAATACATTTGAAATGAATTTGAAAAAAATGCTAGCATGATTAGTAAACAGATTGACAATTCATATTCAGCACATCAAGATTATATAAAATCACATTATTTTCTTTAGGAAACAATCAAAAAGTGTAAATTTACAGGGCTAGTGTTATTTGAGAATGGATAACTGCCAAATGTAGTGTTTCAATTAACTTAAGATATCAACTGCTGCCATGAAAGAAGCAACTCCTGAAAAAGAATGGGTGATAACTAATTTTAAGATATTAAGAAAATTAGCATTTACTCAAAATACCATATACATCACTGCAATTTCATTACAGGTTTTTCAGAGTTCTTATTCCCTTTCGAATTGTTGCGTGGGATGCATCAGGATTGATCAGTTTTATCAATATATTGTGTAGTAGCTCAAGAGGTTGATTTTTGGCATCTTTGTTGCTGTTCAGCTTGCTTGAAATACATACCACTATGTACTTCTAAGGATTCTGTGAGGAATTTTTGCCTGGCAGTAGGCTTGATGTGCCTCACTTTAAAATGCAGAGAATAATTCACAAGCCAAGCAGCAACTGTACAAATAACTTGACACCTAATGCATCTGACAAGGATTTAGTTATCCTTCTCTTCTGCATGTTAACTTATTGGATCAAACTAGCGAATCTGTCAGACCAAGTTATATAATCTATAGTCAGCTTAGAGGTGCTAAAGTTCAATAGTTTGTTGCTCATTGTGAAAATGATACAAGAATTTATCAGCAACAGGCCATGATCAGGATATTTGTGCTTTGAGAGACATGGAGAACGGCCAATTCTGGGTTTGTGTTAAGCAGGTGTAATGTATTCAAATACTTGTGTCATGAACATTTTCCTACATTCATTAATGATTTTACCTTTTTTTTTTTTTGTCTAATTATTTAGTTTGAGGTCATAGTCAAATGACAATATTTGGGATTTAATGATTGGACAATTTGCTAATTAACTCTTTTTCTTTCTTTTTTTTTAAGGTGTGGCAACCTATTGCCGAAGTAATTTTACACCTTTTAAAGCTGAAGAAGGCTTATCTGGTATGTTTTCTGGTGAAACAAAGGATGCTGTTGGCTGTTACAGTGGCATAAACTCAAACTTTTCAAGAAGTGAGCTAAAAGAGCTAGATTCTGAGGGAAGAGCTGTTATCACTCAACACAAGTTTACTGTAAGTAATAAAAGTAATTGCCCATTGTATATAAATATTTAGTGCTGTATCACATGGCAATCACAATGTGTGCTCCTACTTAGTTCTTCATTCATTAACTTGTTAGGATTTTTATTATAATTTTTTTATTTTGCTTTTATGTTTTTTGTTTAAAGGCCAGTGTTCTCCTTTAAGCCCACTTCAATCAAGAGAATTATTGAACCTGACTAATGGCAACCATAATAGCCTACACGTTTGTTAAAACTTTTTGGATTTTAAAACAGATTTATTGCCACTTGTGTGAGGTAGTAATAAACATATTTTGAGTGTAAACTTGCAAGGATTTCTGAACTATACTTATATTAGTGTCAGTTGTTAAAGTAGAGGGGAATTTGATGAGGATATTGAAGTTCATCAGCAGTTTCATAGTACCTTTCCTAGATTCATAAATAAATGGTTTGGAAGAAAGAAATGCCTAACAGTCATACATTTCATTTGCTGATTGATGATAATGTTTTGACTGGAGGTGTCAATCTGATAGGCAAGGTGACGATCCCCATAGCAGAATGTATATTGTAACAAAGCTGCTCTTTATTACTCCAATAAAGAACTCTATTTCTTTCATTGTGTTCAAGTAATCATCATTATTTAATGTCTTCGAAACAATCCTGCTGTACAGTTTTTTTGTTGATGCAGCTGCAGTTATGACTGACTGCTTAAAACTTCCTGTCGAAATTCTGTCTCAGCTGCTGCACACTGTGCATTTCCAGTTGAAACTGACTGACCAGAGCTCGTTCCTCCTTTTTATACTTGTCAGTGATCTAGCAAGAAACTTCCAGAAGTACTCGCACGTGCAAACTGCCAAAGGTGTTACAAACTCACACAGGTGCAACAATCGAGGCTTCAATGTAAAGTACTCACAGACACCACATGTGTTCACTCATATAGGTGTAACAATCTTGGCAACAATCAGCTGTGCTTTCCAAAGCAAGCCACTGACACACATGTGGTGATTACAGCCACAAGGCATAATCACAATATCAAGTAAACCAAGATGCCAAATAATATTGTATGATTCATGTGAATGGTGTTATATAATTCCCAACAGCATTCTTTCATGTACTTGCAGCATCGATTTTAATAATTAATGACAGTAAGTAAATTTACAACATATTTACTTTAACTTTGAATGAAAGACAGTAAATATTATGTTTGCTAGTCCTATTTCTTCTGGTGTAGAGTACATCCACAGGCTTGGATTTGCTAATGTGTTGTTCATCCTAAGGTGTGGTTTCATCAGGGCAGAGTACACCTTGTCCAGCTAGTGCCCTTTCTTTTATATTTTTGCAGAGTGGGGAAGTAACATTCATTTGCATTCCTATTTGTCTAGCATGTAGCCAATGTGAGAGGCTGCTCACTTAGTCGGGACTTCTTGATGAAATTCAATCACTTAACATTGTCTCAGTTAATGAATTGTTTATGTTTCAAAGCATTGTGATCTACTTACAAAATATGTCAACCTCATATATCGTATGTGAAGCCAAGGACAATCTACTATCTTAGAAACTTTTGGACTAAGTTGATCAGATTGACCTGGTGCCCTAATTCTCATCCCTTGGACAAAAGGAAGATCTTTAATGTGATGGGCATGTGTGAATTCACTCTCTTCCTCATGTGAGTCTAGCACTAGTAAACAGGCTGGATTTTGTAAGTTTTGGCTATTGCTGCCAAGAAAGTGATTTACAAGAACATAAAAAAACTTTTACTATTTTGTTAATTTACAGTAAGGTCCTTATGCCCATTTTACCAAGAGGCAGAAGAGTTACCTGCAGAAGTTTGATGACAACTTAATCCTTTACAGGTATTTCTTATTCCAAAGAATTCCTGAGACATGAATTGGCATCAGTATACAAAGATAAATTGATGCCATCATGATGATAATACATTTATTATTAATAGACTGTAATTCAGACATTGTCACAATTACAATTACTTATTTACAAACCATCCAGAGTATACAATACCTCATTTACTAAATAGTTCCTAAGTCTATACTTAGAAGATGGTATACTTCTTTGCATTATAAAATCTGTTATCTTATTACACAGAAATAGCCCCATTACACCAGGATCTTTTTAACTGATATTTATTCTAAAACTTTATTTATAAATGTCACAGTTAATCTGTGTGTTATAATAATGGAGATTATTGTTTCTTCAATTTTCTTTTTACAATGCATCTATTATTACTATATACTACACCACATGCCTTCATGCATGCACACACGTGCGCACGCACACACCCTCTCTATAAAAATCTGCTTTGCTCTTGCATGAATCCTTGGAATTATTAGTGACATATTGTTCTAATTTCTTTCTTCTGTAATTATAGTCTTTTGATATTTGATTTTGTACTGCATCCTCAGATTTTTGTCCCGTACCTACCGTACATTTTGGCAGACATGATAGTTGAAACACATAAAAAGGGCACCCAAAATCGGGGTTTTCTTATATGACATATAAAACATAGATTGAAATTTATATCAATTAGAACCATTAAAAAATAAATTGATCACCAATGCATTTAAAGTCCTGCAAAATCCTCACAATGATCATCTAAGGAAAGCAGCTCCTCAAGTACGTCCTTACTTTCGTTGTTGAGAAGCTCGTCATATGAGTCCCATTCTGCACCTGGTCAATCAATTTCCGTTTCATCATCAGTATCCCATAATAAATCATCCTCAGTGCCTTCCATAGCATTGAGAATCCTACACTTTTTAAAGGGTTGGATCATTATTTCCACTTTCACTATTTCCCTTGATTTGATCATGAAATCACACAAAACATCAAGTGATGCATCCTACATAGCACCACCTTTAATATACAACTTTTCACTACTCATCATCCAGCTGTTTCTTTGTTCAAACATGAAGAATCCAGGGTCCACTTTTTATGAAAATGAGCTTGCAGTGATTTAGTATAGTTTAACCCTAACAGAATGTGTTAAACTACTCCCAGAAGGCAAAACAGATGAATGTCTGTGGATACACAGCCAAGAAAAATATGTGGTTTAGGCAAGAAAGATGAGGGTGGCATTGTATGTGAGCTACAAGGATGAGGGTCCATTTAGTTGGCTTCAGAGTGCTCTGCTTTCAGTTCCCCAGCTGTTGATGGTTTAATATTGTGTTACTGTTGAAGAGTGTTACTACCGTGTTGGTTTATTGTTTGTTGTACCTTGTTTGGTCTATGTAACATATTAATGAAACTGAGTGATAATGGAGAGGATACAACCTTTGAAAGTAGTTCAAGGAAAAGAAAAGCCTTTGGCTGCAGACAAGATATAATGAAAAAGTTGAGGTTAAGTAGTCATGAAACAGGACCAGATTGTAGATGCTTAAAACTAGTGTGTTTTAAAAACATAATAGCAAGTGAAATAAGTGATATTATTTTGAAGTTGAATCCGAGTGAATCACATGAAAACGGTCAATGTATCTTTGTGGATTAATACAGTGCTCTCCTGTCACTAGCCATGAGCCTGGAAACCAGAATCAGAGGCTGACTTTCACACATATTCATATTCTTATAAGGTAACCGTAATAAGGAATAAACAGGTTTATGAAATCCCTGTAAGTTACAAAGTATTTTTATCACTTCATGGCATTACAGCTAAAAGGCTGCAAAATTTACAAAAGGGTCTTAAAAGGTTTACCACCATTGGATATGTGAGGAAAACACAGCTCCAGGCCTAACAAGCTTCCTGTTGATGTTATAAATTCTGTAATTGAACACATTCAGTCCTTTAAAAGCAGAAAGTCTCAAAAATGCTACTTGAGGAACTAAACGTGAGTAAAATGTTTTGTCTCTATAAAAAGGCTTTCCTATACACTAAAAAATCACTGGAAAAGTACAGAGAAATATTTAACACCAAATTTAATTTTGCCTTTGGCTATCCAAGTTGTGGCACCTGTAGCACCCTTGACAAATTTACTGTAAAAATGGAATCTGTTCATTCAAAACTATGCCTGCCTACCACTACTCAGAATGGAGTTTTAAAACTTAACTGTGAGCTAAAGAACTTACTACAACAAAAAGAACTACACCTAAAGCAAGCTGATTCTTTTTACAAACTGAAGACAAATGCTAGACTTGCAGCACAAAAGACAAGACCAAAGAAACAATCACCATGGCCTTTCAGAAAAACCTGCCTCTTCCAAATATCAGCACAAACAATGTTAACTATCGACGACAGTTATCATTCTACATGCTTAACATACAATTATCTGATTCTGAATCTATAATCTACATGTATCCTCAAATCTCCGGGAAAAAGGAGGTGATGAGGTTTGTTCCATGACTCTGAAGTAAAGGAATTTTCAATTTTTTGTGACTCCTGCAGTGGTCTAAACAAGAACTACTCTGTGGTTAGAATACTACACTACATCATACATAACACCAAAAGACTAGATTCAATACAAATGTTTTTTTCAATAACAGGGCATTGGTATTTAGAATGCGATAAAAACATGGGTTTAGTTAACCAGAAGTCTGTGGTTGAACTTCCGTCTGAGTGGAGCGAAGTTCACCAAACCAGGACCATTTAAAGTCACTTCTTGTGACTATCAAGAAATATTCAGTGTTTCCCCACTATATGCAAAACATGTCTCTTTAAAACACATTCAGTGAGGAAACTGAAGATAGTTCATCATCATCCTAGGATGATCTTACATCGGCAAACCTACAATGGCATGGATGATGAAAGTGTTGTTACCAAATCAAAGATGAAAATCTTATCTTTACCAGAAGGCTGCTTTCACCTTCCTGAACTAGCATATGATGTCCCAAAGGCAAAGCTTGATAACCTTCAGTGCCTGAAAAAAAATGTTCTGTTAAAGCCCAAAAATTTTATGCATCACTCCCTCATTAATTGTGCAGCGTACTGCATATTTATTATTAGTTTCAGATAGTGGTGTAGGCCAATTTATATCAAGTGACATTTTAAGTATTTCAAAAACTACCACACAAACAATATATACATAGATTTCACTGCAAATGAATGGACATTCATCCTTTATGCCTAGATTTTTGTGATAGATCTATTATAATGTTATTTTTGTATACTACATTAATGCAAAAAGTCTTATCTATACAGCAAAATGTGCCAGATATGTTATTTTATCAGTGTAACATCGAAATAATTTTTGTTTTGTTCGTTTAAGATTTTGTTATTTTGGTTTAAAATTAAAACCGCTGTTTTCTGGACCCTCGTCTTTATTTCCCTGGACTCTTCAATGTGATCTTTGAATGGTTTATTCAGAAAGACATCTAAAGGTTGTAACATTGAAGTCAAATCACCCAGTATAACAACAATCTTAGTATTGCTTTGTGCTATGTGATTTTTGGTATTCTCAGTTATGTGACTGTGAGACCTATCCCACACCAACAAATTTGGTTGATTTTTTTAGAGCACCTGGTTGCCTCTGCCACACGTTTTCCATCACAATTTTACACCATTCTCATCAATCCATCCCTTTTTGTGAAAAAGTAGAAAAATGCTTGGTGGAAATTTTATTTTAGGAATGATTTTCCACTTGAAAAACCATAGCTTTTATCCCTGTTCCATCTGCCATGCATGTTAATACTACGTAAAACTGGTCTTTTCATGGCCTGCACTTTTGACTTAAACAGTTTTTATGCCTTTTGTTTCCACAGTTGTATTGTTTATCAATCAAAGTTCAATTTCATCCATATTTCCAATATGAGACAGTGGAAAGTTGTATTTTTGCCTCATAAGAATAACAAACTCGTGAAAACTCATTAAGTATATGGCCAAGATCTTTTTGTAATTTCTGCACAATTTTTGTTTTCTGCCATACTACCAGATATTTTCTGTTCATGAAGCAATTTCACTAACCTATTGTTGCTTTAAATTCTTTGCCATGCTCTTTATTGGCTCGTGCCCACTTCAATGCATAAGCCTAATCATATTTTTGTTACAACATAACGGTTCTGCCTCCATTCTTGTACCATTCCTCAACGTTCTGCTTTCTAAATCTGGCCAGGAAGCTATTCCTTTCCTCATAGAATGCTTTTTCATTGGCATTTTTTTAGTAGCATCTTCATTCTTTCACCAATCTCTTAGCATCTTCTCTGTTATATCAAAAGCCCTTGCTGCAGCACAGTTGTTTGATTCTTTAGCCTGTTTTGTGACTTTTAGCTTAAATCTTGCTTCATATTTCCTTCATTTTGTTGATTCTGTCATTAGTACATACTTTACAAATTTTTTGCTGATTACACTTATGATACAAACTGTTTGAACACACTATGGAGCTCCTCAAGGTTCGGTTCTGGGTTCTGTTTTATTTATTCTGATGTGAATGACATTCCATTGACAAACAAAAGCAAAGTTATTTCCAATGCAGATAATATGACTACTGCATGCAGAGGTACTATGAATGAGGAACTGAATAATACCATGACACAACCTATAATGATATTTGTTAGCAGTATATATGAGTTCATTATTCGATACATACTTCTACAGGTAAAATCGTAACTATGCTGAAGGAGGCCTTTGCTTTATGACATATGCAACCGTACCAATTGTTTAGTAGTATAGAGCAGCTATGTGCACAAAATTGAATAGCCAATATGACACTTTTGTAAATATTCAAGGCCATTCCCCGAATCAGTGCATGTATTATTATCCAGATGATCATTATTCTAAACTAAATTTACAGGCCTTTGATAGTTTTGGGTTTGTCTTTTAGGGTGGACATTTGGTAGAATTGTAAATCTTTGATGAAAAAAACTTATACCTTGTCTTATCTGAAGGTTGGCTTATCTGCAGTATATTACTTGTGAGAATATTATACCATAATAAATTATTTTTCAATTAAACAGATACAGTGATTTGCTTATTTTCCTGGAAATATAATGAATGTGTACTTTGTTAAGTTTTGGTCCATTATGATTTCTAGAAATGTATGTTTATTAGCACAAACTATATTATAATCTGACAATTGTAAAGGGATTATCTCCTTAGTGTAGTGGTAGCATAACTGCTTGCCAAATGGGAGCCCTGGAATACATTCTAGTACCAATTGTCCAATTAGAACTAAAGTTTCTAGTTTTGTGTACTCACAATTTGCACTTCGTTATCCTCTTCCTCCTCACTTAGTAGTACTTCAAATCTATTTCTGCTGACAAAATTTTACACTTCTCATCCACGGAGTGTCGAGCACAATCATCACCTTCTTGGGCACAGGAATGGTGTCCTTCCACTGTCTGCTGCAATCATGTTGTTTTATAGTCACTGAATTGCAATTCCTCAATAATTCTCTGTTGTTTTTATTGTGTAATGCAGTAGTGCTGTACTTTCATTTTTCTGTTCTGCAGAGTCCATAGAGTTGGAGTCACAGTTTCTCCAGTAGGGTTTATTTGGGCTTTACTTCTCTGATGTCACTTTCTTTTTTTCGTGTTGTTAAAGTGGTAATAATACTATTGAACTTCTGCAATGAATGAGATATCACATTAACATAATAACTGAGAGCAAGATCACATCACAATACCTCTCTCCATCATCTTAAAGATTCTCCATGAATTTTTACTGATGATGCTGCCTTAAACTGAGGTTTTCTACTGCCATTAAAACTCTTCCTGCTCTTTTAAAGAGAAGCTATCTTGCATCAAAGCAGTAAACATATCAGCATGTGTATATGAGAAACCTGAAAATATTCATTGCCAATGTATGAAGAGAAGATGGAAGTAATTTAAAAAAAATCATTTTGTATAATTTAATTTTGATTATTAAAAACATATATGTTTCATTTTGAAATGTGTGAGTATGGCCCTGGACTATTATAATTCACATTTTGAGCCAAAATTATTAGTTTTTATATTGGGAGTTTTCATTTAAATCATTTTCTTACACATGATCTGTATAAAAGCAATGAAGTTAACAGCAAATCTTTCATATTAACCTCTTAACATATGAATTTGTATACAATATGACGGTTCTTTTTTCGCCTATTTTTTTATTGTCAAAATGAAATATTCAGTACTGTAAAATAATGACAGTAACCTTGAAATTGTTTTAAAGTGCTCACCCCTAGTTTAAAATCACGAGTATACTCATGATATGCTTATCCCTTTTTCTTCTTAAAATTACATTAACAAAAGTGAATTCCGGGCATTGAAGCACTAAAAAATGAACAGCAACACATTTAGAGTCATTATTTATATATTTGTGGCTGTGTGGAATACCCTGAAGCAAGGATCAATACATAAAGCTATTCCACAATCTTTACACAAGTTGAGTTGGGGTTGCCTTTGCTGATGGACGCTTTGCTGCTTTTGATGACAATTGCTCCCTCTGATGTTTTTCAATGAGCTGCTCAGTGACAGTCACACGAAAGTCAAGGGCACTGTGCTTTGTTCCATGTTTTTTATATACAGGATAAAGACATTACATTCTGCCAATTTCAAAAGATGAAAGAATATCTTCTTGCATGGCAATGGATTATTTGTGATGTGCTGGTCTACTTTAGCCACACCTCCCATTGTGTCATTATAAGCAAATACAGCTGCTGGTTTGACAATTTCTTTATTTCTTACTTTCTGTGTCTGCATCTCTGCATTGAGGATAGTGGACAGACATCTCTCTTATCTTTCCATTTCAATGCAGTTAGTTTACCTTGCTGAAATGCTGCAACCTCCCCTTTCTTTAGTTTCTTGGTCCGGAAAGAAGGCAGCATTTCTTTCCTTGTTGGATGCACAGTGCCATATCGGTGCTTTTGGTCAGTAGAAGGTCAGCAAGCTGGAGAGAACTATAATAATTATCTATAGTCAAGCAGTATCCCATGTTTAGCAAGGGTTGCATTAGCGTCATTACAATTTGTTATGACGTTGGCATTCATCAAATTTAGTGCCCTTGCCTACTTAAATTATTAGGGAGCAAACATATCCAGTCACTGACTCACAAAACATGAATGTTTTGATGCCAAACCTAGCTCTCTCCAGTGGCCCTTTAAACAATATCAGGCTTTCACCAATGGTGACATCTCTTTCTGGAATGCAGCTACTTCTACATTTAACCAACAGGTAGCTCACAATAGGCCATACCTTATTTAGTTTGGGTTGCAGATGACTTTCTGCATTATAGGTTGCATTGTTGGAAAAATGTAAATGCTTTTCAAACTGACATACCTCTGAAATGGTAGAACCTCTCTAAACATCGAAGTGGCTAATGTAGCTCTTTTAGTCCAGTACATCTGGTATGTTGGTTTTTTGACAATGCTTTGTAACAGTATTACAGCAACAAATATGTACATTTCATCGATTGTTATTTCCTTCCATGCCCAAAGGTTTATTTGTGTTGCATGTCTGTTGGTCTCTGTAACCAAAATTTGCATGAATCCATCATCAATGAATTGTCTAAAGTAATGCAAGACATCATCAGTACAGGGTTGAAAATTAATTTCCGGTTTACCCGTAAAAGGAAACCATGGTGGATCAGGTGGCAGTGCCCTAGATGAATCCACCTCGCACTTGCAATATCACACTCAGACAAAGTTGATTCATCACTTTCTTCTTCTTCTGAACTCTTGTTATAGCTATCTTCTGAACCCTCAGACCCAATAAATTCAATATCGAACTCATCTTCACTCTCCATTTTTATAAAGCGTGAGGAAATGCCACACAAGAAACTGCAAGAACAGATTGTAACACTGGCTGCTAGTATCACAGAGCTGGAATAACTGCATGATTCAGAGACATTTCTGGGCAGAAGTATACATTTCAAAGCAACAGACCACAGGGATATCTATGAAAATATCAAAGAAGTGCCAAAACATGATATAGAATGAGTATCTTAGACCTTTTAAAATGTATGCCGGTCAGAAATGATAAGCCTGAGCATTTTATTATGTGGTCAAAATTTGAAAAAGACGAGTATACTTGTGGTTTTATGTTAACAGGTTAAACAAAGAAATATTTTAATCAATTAATAACATTTTAAGTTTGGCTTAGTTTTCATCAGATATGTCTTTATCTTTAGCTATTAGTCAACTGCCTTACAAAGAGGAAGTCTCCATAGATGCTCTTGTGATGCTATCTAGTTGTCTGGTGTAGATATTCAGATTGCCAGCTGGTGATATTCAGCAGTTCATGACAGTATTTTTTTGTGTGTGTTTTATCCCAAAATGTGATTTCTGTTGCAATTTTAGCATTTTTTAATATCTGTTTGATGTTTGATATACTTGTATTGGCCAAAAATGATGAACCACTATAAATGTTTCCACTTTTGTCAGATGTAAATACCTGAAATGTTCCTTTGATCTAATTTGAAGATATGGTTTTGCTTTGCTAATATATATTTTGATAGTGAGGAAGGGAAGACCATCACAAGATATGGGATTCTTCATCAGGAAAGATTTGAGTACAGGAATTAAAGAAACCTGGTATAGGAATAAGGAAGCAATGTGATTTCTAATGAAAGAAAAGAGTCTGGACAGTAATAATAGTATATTGTGGTTCCAGGTTCAAGCTCCTGTTCAAAGATATTAATAGATTAAGAGAAAAGTATACAAATGCAGAGTTAATGATGGGATTTTGATATGAAAATTGGGGAAAGTCATGTGGTTTGTGAGAGTGATTGGGTGAAAAATGAAATGGTATCAGAAAGACAAGAGTTCAGCCGTAATGAAGATAAGACCATGGATAGAGGATGCAGAAAACCAATTAAATTTTTGAGCAGAATTCATGAGACATCTTAAATAGGAAGATCAGTGTGGGAAATTACATATGCAAGCAATAACAGACAAAGTGTGATAGATTTGCAGATATAAGAGAGTGATTAGATTAGAAATGTCCTATCCTTGTGCATTATGGTTGATGAAGCTGGATTTTTGTGCAGCTGCCATAGTTAGCCACTACACTTTTGAGATGAGCATGCTTTGTATGGGTTAAATGTGCACGCAAAAATAAGATTTTGTGGTGTTAATTGTTCAATTAAGCAGTAAATTTGAGGCATTCCTGATCAGAAGGGCAAACTCAACAACTGAACATTACGAGGGAAATCTCATTTGAATTTTCTACCAAGGGCAACCTCGACATATTGTTCCTCCTTTCTGATTTAATCTAAAAGTATAGATGGCAATAAAACATGTTTTATATCACATTATTCATTTATTACAATCAACACATGACATGAATGGAATCATAAATAGTAGTATTGTTACAAAGGAGTGTACACAAATTCATTTGTCGTACTCAACAAAGGTATCTTCTTCATCAGATTCAATGTCATTTTTTAAAGTTGAACATTTTGATTGCGCTTGAAATATCAGGTGAAAATATTGGTTCTATGGCATGGGTACGCAAGGTAGCAAACCTCTGATATCATTCAGCTTGTCGGGCGTACTGAAATTGTAGCATCATAGATCCTCTTTAGCTGCCAAGCTACAGACTCTTAAAGTAAGCATGTGGACAAACTATTCATCAGATTGTGACAAAGTGAAGATGAAAGAGCTTGCAGAATGCATGTGTCTGTGTGCATGCATGCATGTCATCACTCATCATAATCCCAAAACAAAAAAGTGAATTAAATACCAAATTGGAACACCAATGTCTTCAAGAATATCCTCTCACCCAAACTACCTTTTACATGGAAAATGTTATTATTTTGGATTTTCTCAAAAATTGCTAATGATTTTTATTAATATACCATATGTTAAATTTTTTACTACACATTTTACATTTTACTACACAAAATAATGTGTATCTTACTGAAGCAGAATATGTGTAATGTAAGATTGTCTATTAACAAATAGGTAAAACAATAAACTGCTGTAAGAATATTTTGTAGAGGTGCACATAGAGAAAGCCATATGAATCCAATGCACAAGACCTTTTTTTAATTGTTCATGTTCTTATGCATTATTATGGTTTCAAATTTAAGGTACCTGGCTGTCAAGAGGAGAGAGACTTAGCCATCATAAATGTTTACTGCCCCAGAGCTGATCCAGAAAATAAAGACAGATTGCAGATGAAATTGATGTTTTATGATCTGCTGGAAACAAGAGCTCGAGCTTTACTGGAATCTGGAAGTCATGTCATGATAGTTGGGGACATAAACACATCTCACAGGCCTATTGATCACTGCGATCCTGCAGATTTAGTAAGTATGCTCTTAGGGCACTCTTCCCAGATAATATCCACGTCATTTATAAGCAAACCAAATGGTTAAATTCTTCTCCTTTGGGAAAACACAGTTAAAGCTGTTGTTTTTTTTTTACATGCACAAATTGAATTGTAGTTACTTAGCTTCACTTTCTTGAACATATTTGACACACTAAAATCTCAATTTTCCATTGTGCTGTTACCAAGGGAAGTGCTTCCATAGCCGTATTTCTAAAAACCAATACTCTTAAAACTTTCCAATATCTGAAATTGAAGAAAAAGCGTTTTAGCTCAATAACTGTTCCAAAACCTTCATGTACAGCACCACATATTATGATGCAGGACAATTTGAAATTTGGCGCACTGATGGTTTGGAGAGAACCTAGAAATCACTTAGAATATTGCTATTTTTGACTGGCAAATATTAATGGAGTCAGTTGAAACAACCATAGCAAGTGGACATACCCTGATTTAGCCTCTGCAAGACGCTCGATCCCTCATCAGAGGAAGTCTTGATCCCATCGTTTCACCAGCTACCAGAGTTTTGTGAGGACGAGTATTGTCCTTCGGACTTTTCTGATGCTAACAAAAGTAACAATGAATATGAGATGATGTCATCATTCCTCAACGTTTCAACCAGGATGAGTTAAATGGCATCACTGGAGATCTCAACTTGTCAAAAGAAGCTTCTGAATTACTGGCTTCCAGGTTGAACAAGAAGAATTTACTGGAAAAATTACCTTTACCATACAAGAGAAGAGGGTCTGCTACCCTCCTTCTCTCAAGCAGACAGTCTTGTATTTTGTAACAACGTTAGAGAACTCTTGGAAAAAATGGTGCTTCCTGAGTATTTTACAGATGATTGGCAAAGCAAAGTTTGAAATGTGTTCTACACAATGGGAACAAATATGGTTCAATACTAATTTCAATCTCCTCTAATATCAACAAAACTAAAAGAACAATATAGCACCACAGCTTTCACCTTGGAGAAGATAAAATATCATGAACATCAATGGATGAGTTGTGTAGATTTAAAAATGGTAAACATTCTCATTGTTCAGCAAAGTGGTGACACCAGATATCCTTGCTTCTTGTGCATCTAGAATAGCAGAGATAAAATACATTACTGGGTTAGAAAAGAGTGGCCAAGAGAGAAAACCTGGATGATGGGGAAAAAAATGTTATCAACGGCCCTTTAATTGAACGAGAGAAAATCATCTTCCCTTCACTGCATATCAAGCTGGGCCTTATAGAGCAGTTTGTGAAGACTTTTGACAAGACAGATCATGCATTAAGTGTATCGGAAATAAAATGCCTCACTTGAGTGTAGAAAAACTTATTGCAGCAATATTTGGTAGACCTAAATAAGACAATTAATTAAGGTTTCTGACTTAGTAAATTCAATGAATGAAACTGAGCTGAGAGCCTGGACTTCATTTGTGGCAGTTATAAAACATTTTCTAGGCAAACACTAAGCTGAACTATGTTGAACTGGTAAACAATATGCTTAAAAGTTTTAGATCCCTTGGGTGCAGCAGTACCACTATTTACACAATGACTTACACCGTTTTTCTGAAAATCTAGAAGACATCAGTGAGGAATGAGGTGAACAATTTCACCAGGATATTAAAACTGTGAGAACTGCTACCAAGGTAGATGGGATATACACATGAAAGCAAATTACTGCTGGAGCTTAAAAAGGGACTGTTCCAAAATACATTCAAGAACATCATGGAAAATAAGCTTCCGAAGTGTTCAGTGACTAGTGGGTTTCAGTGATGACTTTTTCCTCTATGTTTGTATATAATAATTGTATAATAATGAAAATTCCATGTTTAGTATTTTATTATCATATGATAGAATAATGTATATTTTGCAAAAATGTCTCATCTCAGAAACTAGAGCTGTTAGGCAAAACTTAATGGCATATTTGAATTCAGGGCATCACACTTATACAAAACCATGTCAAAAAGCCCCAGCACCAAAATCACTGTTGACGAAATTATAATTCACAAATTTGTATTGGTAGTGTCAGTACCTGTAATCAAGTAAGAGTAAAATGATTGTGGCTCTTCCTTTGCTCTTCATATTTACCCTTTTTCAGATATCTTAATTGCACAGCATTACAGAGCCAAAGCTCTCCCTTGAGTAATCAGGGAAGGTGCCCACTACATCTCTCTTTGGAATTTCTAACGAGAACAATACCTAATGCTTTAAAAAGGCGCTTATGCGTGGATGAAAGTGGATGTGCCACTTACATTTCAATCCAAAGGGAATGCTATCAAATAATTTTGGTTGGGGATATGAGGGTGATCTGAAAATTTCTCGGCCTGATAGTGAAAGTGACAATTTATGCTTTCAAAAAAGTTTTATTTTTCAGCATAATCTCCTCTAATACCAATGCATTTCTTCCAGCAGCTGTTTTCTAATGCCATTATCCCCTGTTTGTAGTGTTCCTCTGGAAGTGCTGCAAAGTGACCATCTACAGCTGCACAAAAAGTGCTGACCAGCAAGGAATATTTCAGTTATGAGAATAGAAGTTTGAGGTAGCCAAATCTGAGGAATAGGGTGGATCTTCCAGCACGTCATAGTGCAGTTCCTTCAATTTCTCTATTGCCAAAACACTTTTATGGGCAGGTACATTGTCCTGATGGAAAACGATTTTCTTCTTTAATCCGGGTCTCTTTTTACAAATGCTTGCATCCAATTTCATTAGAATTTGAGGGTAATATTTTCCAGTTATGTTTTTATGTGTTCAAGCTAGTCAATCAACAAAATTTCTTTTGCATTCCAAAACACCAACGTCATGATCTTTCCTGCCAATGGCACTGTCCTCGCCTTCTTTGGAACTGAAGAACCAGCTTCTATCCACTGCCTAAACTGCTGTTTGGTATTGAGTGTGTAATGGTGAATCCAAGTTTCATCCATTGTCACATACTGATGCTAAAGGTCACTTGTTTTTATTAAAATGTGCCAAACACTTTTTGGAAAGTGTCGCACGAATGTGTTTGTGATCGTGCACAAAGCTTCCTCATGTTCAATTCCTGGTGCAAAATGTGTCCAACGTATTCCTTTGTTATCGCTAGGGTATTAGCAATTTCATGTACCTTTATACGCCAATCTTCCAAAACCATATCATGGCCTTTATCAATGATTTCTGGTGTGGTTGCACTTTTTGGACATCCTTTGCATGGATCATCCTGGATGCTTTCTTGGCGATGTTTAAACCCAGCTGCCCATTTCTTGATGGTGGAAATTGAAGGTGTAGATTGGTTTAACTGTTTTTTCACACAGGCCGTGTATAGGACAGGAGTTGGATAGGTAGAGTCTGAATGAAAAATTCAATGCCATAGCCGGGATTTGAACCACGGATCTTCCGGTCTCTAGCCAGTTGCTGTTCCACTGAGCTACCAAGGCAACATACCAGCATAGCATTGATCTTAAATTATTTTGAGATCTACTTGTTGTTTACTGGGAAACATGCAAGTCAATTGAGAAATTCAATGCTATGCCAGCACGTTGCCATGGTAGCTCAGTGGAGGAGCAACTGGCTAGAGACTGGGTGATTCGTGGTTCAAATCCCAGCTATGGCATTGAATTTTTCAGACTGAAGGTAGAGTCGCCATACACATTTACAAGCCGCAGTTGGTGTTGAACCTCTCTTTTACAAAGAATTAAATCACTGCATGCACCATGCACACCACAACTGCTTCAAACGACTGCCTTTATGTACTGTGGAATGATTTGTAATTTTACGTGGCATGTACTAACACATGTACCAACATTAGCAGAAAAAAGTCACACAAGAAGTGCTGCAATCTCTAGACAAAGTTGAGAATTTTCAGACTGCCCTTTCACAGAATCTATCCCACTGTCTTGCAGCTATCCAGGCTGGTATCGGAGCCATCTCTCCACCCCACTCAGATATACCCAGATATACCGAAACTTTCACGTACTTCTAGTAATGTCAGAAATACTGTGAGTGCTAGGGATCCACAGCATCCCCACCAGGGCAGCTGAAAAGGTTCGAATATCACCTCTCACAGGTTCTGATTTGCAGAAAATGAATTCTATCTTGAGCCAAAGATCCAGATCCAGGGAGGGCACAAATTTAGTTCCCCTCCCTCCGTGTGAATTTCATTAAGCCAGTACCTCAAAACTAAAAGTCCCCCTACAGATTTGAGACAATGTTTATATGCCAATATGTGCATAAACTTAAAAGGAACACTAAAGAATATTATAGTCTTAGCTTGACACAGAGGGTGACTGTGTTAGGCTTATAGCCTACCGCATTACTGGGGCATCTCATAAGCTTGTACAAGCATCACCACTCAGATGTACCCTATCACTCATGAGGGTCAGGACCACTGTCATGTCAAGACCTATGCAATCCAAACAGCTCTCCAGTCAGAGGTCACAGATGTTCAGCCCGACCTACTTCTTGTAATGTCAGAAGTGCTGCTAATCCTAGGTATCCACAGCACTTGCACCATAGCAGCTGAAAGGGTTGGAAACTCTCACCTCCGAGGGGTCTGAATGCACTGGGAAAATAACAAGTACATGGTCACTATAATTTGTGTTATTGTTAAAAAATATTTATTTGGCTTTAAGTTGAACAACTACGTTTTACTTGTAGCACAAAAATATATTGCAGCTTTTAAGGTCTAGCTTTTGAAAAAAAAAAAAAAAAAGAACACATATTGAAAAGATGCATTGAACACAGTGTTGTCAACACAGTTTTACAGTTCAAGAAAGTGTCCAAAGAGATGGTGCTACAACATTTTTTCTTTTAATATTAACATTTCCTCAAAAGAAAAAAATAGTAAACACAATTCAATTTTCTGTGCCCCAATCTTGTCAAGTGAATCAGATCCTCTTTAATGGCTTGGTCAGCAAATCAGCTAACTGGTTTGTTTCCTCAATGTGCTCCAGTCCAAGGTCACTCCAAAAATTGTTCCCTGGCATAGAAATGCCTGACTTCTGTGTGCTTAGATTTTCGATGGTGTGCTGATTTTTGGAAAGTTTCACAGCACCAGCATTGTCAAAGTAAAGAGTAGGAGGTTTGTCTTGGTTGGCAGTACCAGATAATCCAGATAGCAACCTTTTCAACCAGATCAACTCCTTTGCTCTTCACTTGCTGCTACTATTTCTGCTTCCATGGTGGAACTTGTTACTGATGTTTGCAACTGACTGACCCATGATGCAGTTCTATGAGTGAGAGTTGCAACAACATCTGTGTTGTTGTCACCTGCATAGTCAGCATCACTGTAGACTTTCAAAGCTTCCTTTTCCGTAGTCTACTGTACTCTTCAAGTATCTAAAGATAGGTTTCACTCAGTTACAGTCTTGAGCTGTAGGATCTTCAATGGCTGCATGGCTTTTGTTCATTGCAAAAGCAATGTCAGGATGTTAGGCTGTAGTCAAATACAGAAGACGACCTACTGCCTCATGATAAGTAATGTTGGCTATGATCTTTTCTTTGACATCATTTTCTTTATGTCCAATTGGAGTAGAGACTCCATTCGATTTGTCCATTCCAAATGTGTTTAGTATTTTTCTCATATAATCTTTTTTACTTACTGCTATTGATCCATCTTCATTCTTCTGTATATTCATACTCAGGAAATAGTCAAGAGAACCTTTTGTAGTATGAAATTCCTGCTGTAGCACTTTTAGGGACTCATCAATTTCTGTTCTATATCTTCCAACTACTAGGCCATTGTCTATGTAGATTGTAACATATAAGCATTTTTCATTTCTCCTGTGATAAGATCTGCATCACTATTTTTAAATCTTTCTTTTTCCATAAATTCTTTGAAAAGTTTATTCCAACCTGTTTGAGCCCATACAAACTCCTCTTCAGTTGACATTCTCATCCAGCGCCATCTTCAAATCCTTCCGATTGTTCCATGTACACATCTTTGAGTATGCCATTCAAAAAAGCTGTTTTGATGTCAAATTGATCAAGCTTCAGATTCTCTGCAGCAGCCACTGCTAACAAGATCTGAATGCTATTGTAACGTGTGACAGGACTGAATCTTTGTTCATAATCAATTCATTGCTTTTGTATGTATCCTTTAGCTACTAGCTGAACCTTGAAACAGATTTTTCCTTTTTCTGCAGTTTTCTGGCAAAGAACCCATCGATTTTTCAAAATTTTTACACCTGTACATTCAACTAATTCCCAGGTACAGTTCTCCTTCAAAGACTCCAATTTTTTGTAAATTGTGTAGCCACTAATCTTTGCTTTTAGACTGCAATACTTCAGCATTTTAACTTGGGTCCTTTTCTTTAGATGGTCCATCAGGATATATCTAGTCTCCACTGTTCATCCAACTTGGTTTCTTTCTTTTGTGTGTGTGTGTTTTTTTTTTTTAATATAATCTTTTCTATTACTCTTCTTTGTTCTTTCTCTTCCTCAACTGACTCTTCATTTCCTCCAGAACTAGATGTTGAGTCTACTTCTTCTCCTTGTACATCTTCTGACCTCTTGTCGTTGCTTATGTTTGGAGTCAGTAGTCCAGCAATGCTAGTGCGTAGATTGCAAACAATTTCTGGCTTGAATTTTACATCATGGCTTAAAACAACCTTCCTCTGAGATGGAATCCAGACCTTGAATCTGTCCTTGTCGTACATGTATCCAATCAGGTTACCATGAACAGCTTTGTTGTCAAACTTGGAACGTAAATTCTTGTTCATGTGTACATAGCATTCAGTTCCAAAAATCTTCAGGTGAGCTAGGTTTCCTACTGGAAGTTGATACCATAGCTCATAAGGTGATTTGCTTTCAACAGTTGACTTCCCTATGTGGTTCAAAAGGTATATGGTAGTATTACAGGCTTCTGCTCACAGTTCTTTTGGCAATTTACTCAGATTAAACATAGAACAAGCGCACTCCATAATGGTCTGATCTCCTTGCTCTGCAACACCATTTTGCTGCAGTGTATAGGGTGGAGTAATGCAGTTTTCTATGCCTCTGTTTGTAAACAATTCTGAAACATTCTTACTGTCTAACTCTTCCTCCAACACACCTAAGTTTTGTAATAATTTTGTTTTTGGGAACTTCTCAGAAAATGGCTACACACCACAGACCTACACAGTACAGAAATAGAAGAATTGATCAAACTCACCAACCTATGCATAAAACAGTCAGCTTTCAGCTTTAATAACAGCATATACCAACAAGTCGTCTCCTTAGCGCGGTGGTAGCGCAGCTGCCTACCAAGCGGGAGACCTGGGTTCGATCCCCAGTACCGGCGTGGGGATTTTTCTCCCGCTGGGAGACCTGAACCGGGGTGCACTCAGCCTCGTGAGGTCCCTGGGGGGCCAATTGAGGAGCTACTTGATGGAGAAGTAGCGGCTCCAGGTCGTGAGGACCGCATTAACCGGCCAGGAGGGGCTCGAGGCGCTGACCACGTCTCACCCTCCAATACTGCACCCCATCCATGACGTCTGTAGTGGACCGAGTTGGGGGACACAGCGGCCGGGCGGTAGGCCAAGGCTCCCCGTGAGCTGTCGTGCCATGGAGTAAAGTATATACCAACAAGTTACAGGCCTAGCTATGGGAAACCCACTTTCCCCATTCTTGGCAGAACTGTTCATGGGTGCTTTTGAAACTCACATTACCAAAGCCTTTCCGCAAATTTTCAAAATTTGGTACAGATATGTAGACGACATTTTCGCCATAATCCCAGGAAAATTAGCACAAGACGCCTTAAAACTCCTCAACCTACAGGAACCCAAAATAAAATTCACCATAGAAAGAGAAAATGATAACTAAATCCCATTTCTAGATCTCAAAATTTTCAAAAAGAATAACAAAATGGAATTTGGTATACACAGGAAGGCTACACACACCAACAACTACATAAAAAGAAATAGCTTCAACCCCTTTCCACACCAATTTGCAGTGTTCAATAGTCTAGCTTTCAGACTAGTTCATATCCCACTTAATCCCTCTGAATATAAAAAAGAATATAAACACATTCTGAACACAACAGTAGACAATGGTTTCAATACATCCACCATCATCAAAAAGATAAATAAATACAAAAGAATGAAACACGTCAAAGAAATTACCACCTTAACCCATAAAGAAAAACCTCCCAAATTTCACAAAATCACATACAACCCACAACTCTACAACAAGTTCAAGAAAGTATTCAAGAAATCCAATATCAAACTAGCACCGATTAACAAATACAGCATAAAAAACCTCCTGGGCTCCTCCCTGAAGGACAAAATACCCACGGAGAAAAAATCAGGAGTATATGCCATTGATTGTCAAGACTGCAACAAGAAATACATTGGAAAGACAATAAGAAACCTTGAAACACGCAATAAAGAACACAGAAGACACATCAAATCAAAACAGCCAGACAAATCTGCAGTAGCACATCACTTTTGGGAAACTCACCATGAAATAAATCCGAACATCAAACTATTGAAAGAACTTTCGAATCCGTTTCAACTAACAGCTTGGGAAAAAATCTATATTCATAAATACCGCCACACACTGATGAACATGGAGTTCCCCCTAGGGATTGCTTAATAAGTTTCATCGCCTGCCCAACAGATGTCACCACAACCAACACAACCACAACTTGGAACCCAAACCCAAGCAGTAGTGGTTCAACAGCTGAGGATGCGGGCAACGGTCCGCGAAATAATTGTCCTACTCATTAAAAGTAAGTGAAGTGTGTGTTAACAATACCACTTTAATTAATGCATGAACAAGAATACCTGTGCACCAGTTCATGTGCAGTCTGGGCCCATAATCTGTTTAAAGATATTTATTTGGCTTTAAGTTGAACAACTACATTTTACTTGTAATACAAAAATACATTGCAGCATCTAAGCTCTAGCTTGTGACAGAAACATATCGAAAAAATGCATTGAACACAGTGTTGCCAAAATAGTTTTACAGTTCGAGAAATTGTCCATAGAGATGGCACTACAATTCTAACATGTTTTCTCTTAATATTAATAGTTATCAACACAAAATGAGCAATGGTGTTGTGTTAACTGTTTACTGTTAGTGTGCAAATACTGAGTGATACTAATCTTATATTCTCAGATAGTTCTGATATGCTTATAATTGGAGAATTTTTTGTAGAAGTTCACTAACATTAATAGTAAGAATCTTTAAGCAACAAAATTTATTAGCCCTTGGAAATTGTAACTTGTAAATCTCTTCTAGCAATATTAGTGGACTTATACCCTCTGGATGCTAAAAATGTTGATTATTTTAATATATCCATTATGAAAATATTTAACATTTTTGTTATGTTTCTTGACGAATTACTGTATTGCATAGCAGTTAGCTAGAAAATGCATAACTATATTGGTTCAAACCCAGTGGAGGGTGGCAGATTTTTTACAAAAATCATTAGAATGGCTTCCTTCAGAAAGGAAGGGTGGTAGTCCCATGTCACAGAATTACAGCAAGTAAAAGAACCTCAAGCCTGATAAAGAGGTCTCTGAGCAAAATAAGTAGCCTTTAATGCCCAATTTAGAATGAAACACTTAGAACTGCAGCAGTTAAAGAGTAAATAAAATCAATTTCTATGTTGGAAGAAACCAGGAATGCAGTAGTAACCTGCAACAGTGTCACTGAGTAAACATTTTGCTATAAATGCTACTCAAATGGACATTAATAAAGTTTAACCTATTTAATATACTTCAGAAAACTTGCACTTCTGGCAATAGTGTAAATTTTAGGAAAAAGAAAATCATATACTGCAGTACATTAAACTGTAAAGTTGGACTCTAATAGGACAAAACTATTTCATAAAATCAGTGTTTTAATTAATTTTTCATGTATATCCTTAGTGGCTGAATTGAATTGAATTTTTTTTTAAATATTTAGAAAGTAATTTAACTGATATTTATTTTACCCCATTGTGACACATTTAAAACAACAATGTAAGCGCTCTTTTAATTTATATTTACAGGATTTTGTAGGTATAAGAAAGCAAATATCTAAAGCAAGCATTTAAACATTTTCAATAATCTGATTACACATTTAATGTTAATCCTTATTCCAGAGAGAACAGAGGTGCATAGTGTACCATCTGTTTTAGGAGAATTTTGGTTTTCTAAGTTGAGAACTCTTTTGAGGAGCTTATGTGGAACACCAGGCACAAATAGACTAGTACCTAGTTTTTTTACTATTGAAACATGATTATAGTATCCCCTTTTTTCTCTTTTAGGGCAAAATTTGGTAAACACAATATGAAAATATTATTTTTTTATGTTATACTTATAACTGGTACTTTTGTTATGCAATTGGTTTTCTTAATATCAGCAATTTTAAAACCACAAATGGATATTTAATTGACCCTGTTCCATTCAGGTAAACCACCACATTGAACTTAAACTCCTTTTTCTCAGTTCCATCTTTTCAGCATTTTCTCACTATTCAAAATGTCTATAGCTTATTAGCTTTATTTTCTTTTTGGAAAATTTTAGGAATTGTAGATTTAAAGATTGTTTTGCATAAGTTAAAAAATATAACAGTTCATTTGAAATTATTTATTTTCTATAACACATTGAAAAAGTAAAAAAATTCAATAATATGTATACATTTTTTTCTCTTAAACTAAATAAAATAATGTTTTGCAAAGAGCTATTAGGATTTCCAAAATCAGCAACAGCAGAGTAGCATTAGTGAATCTGGGGATAACAAGAAGGAAGGTGATGGTGTTAAAAAGTGTATTGAAACTGGTGCAAATATATAAAATGGGGAGAAGGAGAAATGTTAAAGCAATGTATAATACAGCAAAAGACGTTCAGGAGTCAGAATAATTGATGGAATGGGATAGAAAAAGTAATGGAAGGAGGACACATGGAAGTTAGAAGGAAAAAATAATAATGGTTTTTGGAAGGAGTTTGAAAAACAGAATATAATGGGAAAAGTACATAAAGCATGGATGATGACAGGAGTGGTATATTTAAAAGGTTTAAGAGCAAAAAAGAAGGAAGTTTTTTAATTGTACTGGGGAGAAAGAGAGCATTGCCTAACCAAATGTACTGAAGGGAAGAAATGCGTTGAAAAGAATAAATGAATAGCAGCAATAAAAATGTTAACTGGAAAGGAGTAAACAAAAAATAGGAGCATAGAGGAACTTTTGAGCACAAAACAGAAATCAGCTAGGAAGATATGCAAACAAGAAGCAGAGAAGTTCATAACAGGGCTAAGGAGGAAAGTGCAGAAACTAAACATAGAAACTATCCAGTCAAGCTATAAAACCAGCGAGCCAGGTAAAATGAGGCAGCAAAACTATTATGGTCAGTAACAAATTTGTGCATAATTTATAGATGATTGTTTTTAGTATGTAAATATGTAAAGAAAAGTGATAAAAACAAATCAATCAGTCAATTTAAATAAAGAAATGCTTGCAAAATGATTTCTTAAAACTGTATACTAAACTTAATTTAAAAACTTGGAAGTAATATGAAAAATCATAGGGTCCAAAGACCCATTCATACTAACATATCAGAAGAAAATGAACATTCTAATAATAATTTCAAAGGGTGTTGAAACACATTAACCAACATTCAAGGTGGTGGTGGTGGTGGTGGTGATGATGATGATTAAAATATTAGTGGCTTATGTTTTCTTTCAAATGAATGTCAGATGTTGAAACCTCTGGTTAGACTAAGAATGAATTGAATCAGGTTTTGGAATGTGTTCCAATATTACGGCACCTCTGAGTGAAACTACTTCATAACTCCACAGAAAGCCTTTGAATCAGTTAACCACTTATTCTAACAGATTATATCTCCCCAAAAACCTAAAGCTGTGCTATGAAATTTTCTTTTCAAATCAATTAAGAATCCGAGATATAATGGCTGCCACTATAACAGTGTGGTAGGTAACTGTGCTGTCCAAGGGGATAAGTTGGATTCCCAGTACCATCATGGGTAAGATTTTCTCTGCATATAGGTCTAATATGGGTTACACTTAGCTTGATCTGTGTCTTTGATGGAAAAGTGCTGGCTCTAGCTTGCAAACCACATATAAGCAGCAACTGGGCTGAGATGACATGCTGCCCACATACACCAGTTGTTGCAGTTTGCCTATGATCTTTGAGGAGGGATGAAGAGGTTACGCTTTAGTTACACTTTTTTAGTTCCATTGTTCTTTATACCTTTTTAGCTTGCTCTAGGGTTTCTGCAATTTTATGTCCAGTGGGTTTTATCTCTAACTCTGACTCTTATTTATTTATATTTTATTTTTATATGGATTCTTATCTGTGATTTGAGCCATGATTTATATTATAAGGGCCCTAATGACTTAACTGTTAAGCACCCCTAAACCCCATCATCATCATCATCATCATCATGAAGAGGTTGCAGCAGCCAAGGAGTTAAGATTTTTTATTGCATTTTTATGCAAACCCATCGCCAAAAAAATGAGTCATGTCTGGAGCACCAAATTCGTCCCTCATGGCACAGCGCCTTGTATACACCATCCGCGATACAGTTGTGTAGCAGCAGCAACAAGTTGTCACTAGCTCCAAATCTTAATATTAATAACCAATTTGATCAATGTTCATAGTCTGATACATAATTTAAGCATCTTCAACAACAAACTATCAATATTAACTAAAATATAATGACACAAAACATGATACAGAATGTGGGTTGTTAAACTTGCCACTTTCCATGTGTGTTCACTGTAGCGCTGTGACAAAATATAGGCTACTCTATGCTGAGGGTCGCATGTTTGCTTCTCGCATGTAGCAAACATCTATTTTTTTTTTTTTTTTTTTTTTTCTCTTCCCCTTCTCTAGTGGCTATATATTTGACATACTTATTTCATTCATGACATACAGTACAGTTACTAATATGATAGTCATTATGATGCTTCTTTAAGGGTTTATTCTACCAAACATCAATCTGCTGCATACAAAACCAACTGGTCCACAGAAATATTAAAGGTATTGTTAAGAAAACCAATGCTTTAAAACATTTTTAAGATCATTTTCTTTAACTTAACACACCCTTCACAAGTTGATCAAACACACCCTTCACAAAGCAACCAAACACACCCGTCATAAACCATGGCTTCACAATTCCATCATGGTCACCTATCTGTATCGTGTTGAGGTTAAATATCAAGGGACAGTCTAGGTGTGCTATGGCAGCTTGACAATTCAATGTACGATGGGCAGTACACAGTAATACTCGATAATATTTTTATTCCCTCTGTGAGAATGTGTTCTCTATTGAGAATGTGTGTGCTGAGGTAAAAAGGAAGTTATGCTCCAATTACCTGTAAATGGGTGAAGGACAAAAGATGGCTTCTGCACACAAATTCAAGAAGCCTGGGTTCTTGTAGCTTCTCGTCCACATTACTGAGGTATTTATTTTTTCTATTGAGGCCTGTTATACAGGCTCAGGATTCACATACTTGATATTAGTTATGTTTGTTTTTTGTGTTTCAGTTTTAGAAGATAACAGTTTATTTACACATATTTTTTACTTTCTATATACATACTATGCATGTATGGAGAAGGTATTGCATTCCATCCAAAAATTCAATATTGAGATTTCACTGGAAATACACTTTTTAGGGTCCCCTGTATCTTAAAAATAATGTTCAGAAAAAGTCCTTGTGTGTGTCCATGTATCTGTGAACATAACTCAAAAATGAAAAATTGGTAAAATAACAAACTTGATATTTAAGTTAAACATCTTCCAAGGATGTGATACAAAGATTTTGAGGAAAATCTCCCCCGTCAGTCACAGACCTCTGTACAGTTATTTCGTGTGCATTGTGAACACAGCTTTTTCAAAGATACCAAAACTCTTCGATCGACTCATGGAATCTGGGGATGACTCATTTTTTGTGGCGACAGGTGTACATCAATTGCAAAGTTCATTTTTATTTTGTTTTATATTTACAGGAACAATTTAATGCCAATCCATGTAGGGTGTGGTTAAACCACATAATCTGGGATCCTGTAAAAGGAAGCAGCAGAGAAACTGAATCTGAGGATGCAGATTTTCAGTTGATTGATGCATTTCGTTACTTACATCCCAAGGAAGAAAATGCATTTACATGTTGGTCAACACAGCTTAATGCAAGAGGTACAAATTATGGTACACGTATTGATTATATTTTAATAGATAATGGTTTGAAGGTAAGAGTGGAGGATTGCAGTATTCTCAGAGATGTAACTGGTAGTGACCATTGTCCAGTGAGAATTGTTTTTAACATAAATGGGTTGTTTTCACCAAGTCTACCATCCTTCTGTACAAAATTTTATCCTGAATTTTCAGGAACACAAAAGAAACTGTTTGATTTCTATAAAAAGACAGATACTGGTGTTACAGTAATACAGCATAAGGAAGTGCATGAAAATAATAATCCTGTTAGTGAAAGAAAGCGTAAACCTTTTCCTAAAAAAACAGAGGTTAAACGGCAGAAAGGAATTGAACAGTTTCTGATTAAAGGCACAGTATTGCTTGAAAATGTAAGTGCTTCCAGCAGTTTGGTTAAACTTCATGGCAGTGATACTGAAGAACCAACTCATCATAAAGACTGTGCTATTACAGAGAAAGCCATTTGTGCTTCTTCAGCAACTGTCCTTGAAAGTGAAGGTATTGATGTGAACTTGTCTAATACTTCATGTTGTACAGCGTCAGTTTCACATGTGGAGAAGTTTGCTGCCTTGAATGAAGAAGCCATTCAAGAACTTCAATCATTCAAATCAACAGCAGCTCAGAATTGGAAGAAAATATTTACTGGACCAAAACCCCCACCAAAATGTAGAGGTCACAATGAGCCCTGTGTGCAAAGATGTGTGAAAAAGAAAGGACCAAATTTTAATCGAAAGTTTTGGGTATGTGCTAGAGGTGAGGGACATAGCAGTGATCCATTAGCACGTTGTGACTTCTTTCTCTGGGGTTCACAAAGGTGATACATTTTGTATTTTTTAAGTTTTGTTTGAATTATGCATATATCACAATATACATTTGGTGATTTTATTAAAATAAAGTAGGACATTGTTAATACATTCTTTAAGGCTCCTTAATCCTTAGAACATTATGAGTGATACATTGCGAGATCTTTTTATAAATGGAAAGGAGTAATTTGGCATCATTTTATAGGTAGTATGGTCAAAAGCTCAACACTGCAAATACAGGTTGTTGAAATGACACCAAAAAAATATGACAGTCTTATAGCTTATAGTTGGACTGGGCCAAAGTTTTATGTCCCAACTATTAGATCAGGCAGTGAATGAAGCACTAGCATGTGATGCCTACATACTCACACCTCAGAGGGTGTGCCCTTGTTCAGGTCCTGTCTTAACTTTCAGGTAAGGGGTAAAAATGCAATTGCGTACTCAAAAGTCTGTTCATGACTCAGACAGTTTCAAGTTTGCATTTGAATGCCCTAACCACGAGCATTCTTTACTTCTAATCCTGATCATTTTGTAATTACCTTAATAGTAAACTCTCAATAACTTACTTTAAATATCAACAAGAAGTTGCTGTTAAATGTACAAAAATGTTTCATTTAGTGTTACAAGTGAAATAAACTTGTCTCACGCTAAACAGATTTATTTTTAACTCTATCTAGAATCCTTTAGTGGTATTTTGATATTATTGTTGCCTCTGTGGTATATCAGTTCCTTCCCTCCATCCTCAAGATCACTAACATTGAGTTGCTGCTAAAAGATAGTATTAATGCCATATGTATCCAAGCTTATTTTCTCTGCCATTTCTTTTCATTCATTGTCTGTTATGTTGGAAGAATAAACAAACAACTAAAGGTTTAGGTTCTTTTGTGGGGTTTTGTAAGACAAGGAGTCATTTATTGTTAGCTAATGACTGTGAGCATGTCGGTATGTTTAAGCAAACACTGATAAAGCATGCAACTTTGTGCTTCCTAACCTACCTGTGTTTATTCCGACATCATGGGCCAGGAACAGAGCTTTGTTCCTGGGTAATTACCTAATCCACGCTGACCATGAGGTGATTTGTTGATGCATCTTTATTGGTGATGAAAACTATATTTTCGTATCATATAGAATCCGAGCAACAATGTCCACATCATTTCAGTGTTTTGAAACCCTTGTATGAACCCAATTTTTATGAAAAAATATGCAAATAGTTATTATTTGCTCTGCATATATAGTAGTATTGTGAATGATAAACAGTATTTGATATGTTGCTAGGAGCACCAATAATATATATTCGGAGCAGCCAGTATTCAAGATCTCTGCAGATTCAGTTCAGACAGAACATAGAGACAGACTAATTTATAGGAAGGGCCAAACTTGATAGACTGCTAAAGGTTAAATTCTTTGTATGGAAAGAAAAGTTTTAGAGATATTAAATCGTAAATTTGTGTTATTAGTAGTGATTGAATAACTGTGTCATTAGTTCCTTAGGCAGGTGTAGTTGCTGGAAAAGTGAGCATAAAAATGTATATTCTAGTATAAACCAGCAGCACATTACTTCGGATACCTATTGTTTAACACATTACAATTTTCACAATTTATATAAAATTTGTATCCCTTTAAAATCTGCTATAAGTATTTAATAAGTAAAATGATGTAAAATTATACAAGTATATGAAACGAGTGTATTGAACAGATAGTGCTGTAAGTGAGAGTATATTAATTGGTTATACTACTGTTTGTAACAGCACTTCCGTATTTATTTGTGGTAACATTCTTTATATTATCTGTTATGAAATGTACTCTATAGTGAAATATAAAGGAAAATGTTATATTTTTTCAAAATGATGTAATTCATATACATGTTAATATACAATATTCAAATTAATAAGGCATTTGCATGATGCAAATCTACAGAAATCTTCTTTTAAAATTGTAAGACTTCTGCTTGAGATTTCCGGTATGCTTTCCTATGGTTTTAAAGCTGTTCTATTTATCTGTTTTCATTGTTTTTAGATGCATTCACTACTGTGGAGCACATATTAAAATCAGTTTGTCCTTGCTAGCTAAACATTTGTGATCCACCAGCAAATGTTCCATGGATGTTATGGAAGCAGTACTTCCATTGTAAATGCTGGGTGTGTTGTATTGTATTTATTTTCATCCAGAGAAACACAATACATGTTATAGGGCACGTCAATTTAAGATACAAGAAAAAACAAAATTATATCAAGATGCACACAAGATTAAAATACAGAAATATAAGATTTAACAAATTTTAAATATAAAAGGAAATAATATACAGAATTGAGTCATAATGACAATTTTTACAGATTGTACAATTTACACCAGTTTCTGATGTATAAATTCATCTACACTATAAAAGCTATTGTCCATTAAGAATTTAAACAAAATGGCTTTTGAAATTTAGCTGGGATTCAATGCTCTTTATGTATTGGGATAGTTTGTTGTATAAATCTGGACCAGCATATGTGAAGCTATTTTCATACAGTTTAGTTCTATGTGAATTTACAAATAAATTTTTCTTTGCTCTGGTGTTATGTGTATGAACTTCAGCATTTGTTTTGAAGGATTTTAAGTTTTCTTCTGTATAGTTTAGTGTTTCATAAATAAACATGCATGATAAAGGTAAAATTTTAAATGTTTTAAAATATGGTTTACAACTATTACACATTGTGCACTGATCTGTTTTACCAAAGAAATCTTTGAATATGTTAACACATCTATTTTCATGCAATACCAAGTATAGTTTTGTGCAGTATGTGTGGGCAAATGGGACATTACAACAGCATGACAACTGTCAACATTGGTTCTATCTATAGAAATTGTGGCCAAAGCACCTTAAGCAGCAGCCCTGTACAATAGCCAATCACTTGTCCATACCTCCCCTAACTGCAACCTCCACAAACATCTTGGGAAAGATGGATTACCGCAGGTACACATGAACATTGTTGACAGTTTAAAATAGCATTTAAATGCAAATATTTGCAGCTCATTTCCATGTACCTACATACAAAATACAATCATGCACTTTGTCTTGCTTGCTTTACGATTTAGGTAAATAACTGTGTATCGCAAATAATTAAACATTTTACAAATGCTTTAGAATACAACTGCAGAAGAGCTAAACTACTGTATTATTCTACAAGAATGGATGTGTATGTTAACATAGCTGAAGGAAACTTAAAAGCACCTCTAATGTTTTTAAATTGCAATGTAAAAAATCTAATGTGTTACTCACATGACTTTCTCTACTGTTCTACAAACAAACTTCTTACAAAAGATTATTCTTCTTTCTACACCATGCTAACTGAGATAAATATTAACAGAATATTATTACTTAGTCCCTTGTAAGTAGAAGGGAACCAAGGGAATGCACTAGGCTAAAGTGATAGTCAAATGTTTTAAAAGCTATTGTTATGCCATTGTCATTGCAAATCGCTCCTTTGCTTGGCCAGGAGCAGAACAAAAGAAAAATGAACACTTCCTGTCTGAGAAAAGTATAAGTACTTTACAATTGAAACCAATAAAAAGGAATATCTCGGAAATGGTTACCTCCACAACAAAAATGTAAAGGACATAAATTGTGTATTTTGACGAGATCTATGTTTTTTGTGCAGTAAGTTTTCATCTCTTACAGTTTAGCATTTAAGCAAAATTTGGTAAAATTCATTCAGAATAAAGAGCTCATTACAGACTATTCCCAGAAAATTCAAGATATCATTTTTATTTGGGATCTAAATATCCATTTTAATCAAAATCATAAGAGCCATTTTTAAGAAAATCAAATTTTTTGAAAATGTTTCCATTTAAAGGGTAGTTTTTGGGGGTTGGGGGAATTTTTTTGAAAATCTTCAGTCACATCCTTGGGAGATACTAAACCTAAATGCCAAGTTGGGTATTTAATGGACTTTTCATTTTTGAGCTATGCTGTCCACAGACACACACACAGACCTTTTTCTAAAAATGCTTTTTTTTGGACTCGGGGGGGGGGGGGATCCCAAAACATATATTTCTGGTGAAATCTCAACATCGAATTTTGGTTGGAATACCTTCTTTATTCACTATGTACCTTGTACATGCGGGGGTAGAGAAAGTAAAAAGACAGGTTAATATATTCTAGGGTAAGGGATTCAGCAAACTGTACCTTATCAGTAATCTATTATTTTTTTTTTTTTTTTTTTTTTTTTTTTTTTTTTTTTTTTTTTTTTTTTTTTACTACAAATGTGGCACTGTCACCTACTCACTTGTATCTCAGAACTGTGACAATATTTTTCATGATTTGCTCATCCTGTCTGCTAAAATGAAATGTTCATAAATATTGCAATATTTTATCAGTTCTCTTACATTTTGAATTGCTCCCCTTACTGGCAACAGCTGCAAAAGTGGACACTCTGCTATGAGCATACAAGTAAATTGCTGCTTATCCACATAACCCATGTTTGCATATGCAGGTTACCATGTGTGTATCCACTACCAGAGACAAAAATGACAGCCGTACCTGTAAAACGTTATTATTATTGTCTCCCCAGAGCAGTGAAGCTATACCTGTGTTCATAGTTGACACATGCAAATATCTAGAGAGCAATTAAACCAAAAGGGTTGGACTCATAAAATCAAATGAAACACATTGTTATAGCAGTAAATACATTTATTTCATTTGTACATTACAGCATTTTTATTAATTAATACTAATTGGTAATTAACATCAAATAGGTATTTTTCAGTAACAGTAGTTCTCACTTAACATGGAGCCTCATGAATAATGGACATAAAAGTTTAACAGAAGAAATAAATTAAGACTAGAGCAAGAAAAATGAAAATGTGCACCACAGATAAAAGATGAGCAAAGTCAGGAAAACAAGCATTCTTCTTAAAATATCAGAAGCATTATTCTAGTGTCTTTCCTATGTTCGTTTTGAAGATATGCAATAACGTGGAAAACACATGTGGTTTGATGCTGGGCGGTCAACCTTAATTTGTCAGATGTCTAGATTTATCTAGGTTGAAATCCTTATCATAATTAAATTGTTTGCAAGTAAAATTAAAGCTGTATGACAGTACTATTCATTTTTGATGAATAAGATATATTGAAATGATAACATGCTCTTGCTGCAGCACAAAAACCTAAATTAAACATTTTTGTTTACTTGCCCATTATTAACATAATTTGTTTTGTTTGGATTTTCAGTTTTAAGACTGTTAATGAATTTCATGTTTATTTTGAAAAACAAATATATTACCATAGTTTTACCATGTGACCTTAGAATCAAACAGTTCTTTGGAACTAGAAATTATATTATCATATGTGAAATAGGTTTTCTATGTATTTATCTGTAAACGAAAAAATAAAATAAAAAGCTGCATTCATGAGTGCTGGATACCTCCTCCTAACTGCTTAGCTTTAAGCATATATTTACATTGAGAACTCAGTATGAATAATGATGACTAAAGGCTCTTGTGCAAATATACCAGTGTGAATTGCTTGAAGTCTAGCACAACTGAGTCAAAGTTATGCTCTGAGAGCCTCTTTAATTTTTTTTTTTTCTTCCGAAGCATGTGTATTAAAAGTCTGCTAAAATTTTATAATTATAATGCTTTATTACCACAAATGGTTCTATATTAAATTTTACTTTAGATATGATATTGTAACATTTTAATTTTGATCTAACATCTGCCATGTGACCAGAAGCCAAAGAAAATAAATTAAACAAAAAGGTCAAACTGTGAAATGTCACAAGTCAAGAGTGCTGAAAAGCATTTCTACCTGAAACTCTGTAGGTTCAAGCAGTTTGAGAATCATTTAACCATAGTATTCATTGTTATTTATTCATGTTTATATATTACCAGATTTTACAAATACTCATTACATTTACTTTCAAAGTGATCAGAAATATGTTAACTTTTTTTAAATAATCCATCAGTTATTCTCAAAATAACTGAAAGTTGTATGTTAAAGAAAGTATTTTAAACCAATTTTATTCTGGAAGAAGGCCCTTGCCCTTCTTTTTAAATCAAATCACAGATTAGACCCTAACTTACTTTCAAATAGATAAAACTTAAAGTTTAGGCTCTTGATGAATTATTTAATGGTAACTTAAGCACTTTTAAGAGTAATAGAACAAAGCTTCGTGTGTAGAGAAACTTGGATTTTACTTGGTCATATTCATACTGAGAAGAAATGTATGTAAATATACTCTTCTATTGCTTTATTACCCTTGTAAGTGATTCCCATTCAATCTTGAAAAAAAAAAGAAACTAAAATGTTGCTATATGCATTTTGTATGCTTTATGTATTAAATATTTAATAATTTGTATACTTTGATTATGAAAGTGATTACTATGATAGGTCTGGTGGTACATCTTACATTAATATGTGCAGTTATTTAGTAATCAGGGTTTATTTTGTGAAGATTTATTTAATTTACTCCATCTGTGTTAGAAATCGAGAAATCCATTTTCTGATGGCTGTTGGTTTCTGAGAGAAAACCATTAGTTTTTCCATTGACAATTCACTAAATGTGAAATGCTACAAAAGCTAAGTATAAATATATAAAATAGTTTCTTAAGTACTACAGCATAAACAAAATTATATTATAAATTCTGAAATACTATCTAAATTACTACAAGGTAAGTGCACTTATGTTACAAATGCTATGTAATATGAACATTTTTTTCATGTTCACTGTGAAAAGAAGTTTTCATGCACTAAACTGAGGTGCCTGATGCACAACATAGAGTGAATTTGTCACTTATTGACTCTGTACTTACATATATTATAAATAATTTCAGTGCATTCAGAATGTCTGTGAGAGTATTAATCCTCTAGTATAATAATTTCTCTTTCTCAGTTACAATATACCATGCAGTTATTCTGTGGTACAACCTGAAAAATGTATGTGCATGATTCACTTGCACTGCATTGACCTTGGTGTGCTCTGCTTGCTAGTGGTGCATAACCTATTGAGGATTGTTTTATCAGCTGTGATAATACACAATAGGGATATAAACTCTTTTGTACTAAATTGTTAATATTATTGGTGATGTGTTAGAGCAGAAATGTTTCTGGTTATAAGTTCATAGAGTTCTTTATATGATGAAGAATTAAGCTGATACCCAGTAGTAGAAAAAGTGAGGATTACATTTTCAAAATGGTATACTATATTACATCAGTAACTGCAGTACACACTTGAGCGTGATATAATTATTATAAAATATCAATTTATGGTTGAATTAGATGATTTTCTGAAATAATAACAAGATATAATAAATAGTTTGGCTTCCTAACATTTTGATTGATTATTCATAGAGAATGAAGTAAAATATCAAGCATTAGACTAGAGAGTTCAAAATTCTGAGAAACGGGAGTTTGTAACAATATGTAGGATACTTGTCAAGCTACACAATTTTTCCTGCTGTTGTGTGGCAGTAATAAAACACATTTTCTTCATGATTAAAAATGATTCTCATCAGATGTTATACAAGGGAGGATCATTAAGTAACACACAATAATTTTTTCCCATAATGAAATTTGAAATTTTGCAGATACATATTTTGAAGTTCACATTGGGTAATATACTTTGATCAGGTATAGCTATTGCAATAGAAGTGTGAACTACTCCACAAAGAGATTCTATTGTTATTAACTTGTCTTAGTAAAAAGGTGTAGTTCAATATTTTTTTTTTCATGAAAGTATGAAACTACATTGAAATATGCACATAAATTTTAAGCATGTAGGGGGACAACTCTTTTGGACTGTAGCAACATCTCCAGATGATGCACATTCTTTGAATGAGCCATATGAAAATTGTTGACTCACCACATTCTGGAAGACCAATGTCGTCATAACCATTGATAATGTAATTCTGAATAACTGGCACAATCAGCTGCATACATTGTTGGAGTGGTTCAACAATTATTACAGTAAGTTGTATAGAGTATTGTGCATCAAGTACTGAATTTTCATAAAGAAACTGATAGCCAGAGAGACAAGTAAATAATAGCTATACTCCCAAAAATGGAGTTCTCCCAACAGGGTTACTGAAACTACTGCCACAATGGAAAAAATGCTTTGAGAGACTTGGCTCATATGTTGAAAATTACCTACAGGATATGGCTTGACTGTGTATGAAGCATTTTGTCTTATTTATAAAAGGTGTTACTTAATGATCTACCATCATTCCTAACTCCAAACAAAGGATATGCTGAAAGTGTGGTTGCCATTCATTCATGAAGCCTGAGAGATTAATACTCATCAAGAGAAATTCTTGAGAATAGCTATTTACTAACATGACAGCTCAGTGAATTGTGTCCTATTGAGTTGGGAAACAAAGTGGTACACAAGAGTTTGGAAAATTTCAAGCATATACCCTAGCTTTTAAAGTAATTAGTTTTGTGCCTGTCGGCAGGTTCACAAGCTTAGTATGCAAATTTGGTCCTCTACAGCTGCTTCCACCTTCAGCATTCAGTATTTCTGATTTCTCCTTAAATTGCCTAATACTAAGTCTTCTGCTTCATAGTCTAATTGTTCCTTCTACCTTTCCCTCTATGATGTCAGGCAACAGACAGCGTCATCTTAGAATGTGCCCTATTCAGTTTGCTTTCCTCCAGCAAATTGTATGCAGAATTGATTTCACCTCTATAATCAATTCTTCTCTTCTTAGAACACCAACATTTGTCACCATGTTTGTCTTTTAGTCTTCTCTATCCCTCTCCAGCACCACATCTCAAAAGCTTCCAAATATTTCTTCTCCATTTTCCTCTTAGTCCATATCTCCAATCCATACAGAGCTAACCAGACTCCATAAAGGTTGAACAAGATGGTAGACATATAACATCCTTGATGCACACCTTTTCCTATCTCTACACTGCTAGTCATCCCATGCTGTGGGTGAATTTTCACTTTTTGCCCTGAATGCAAATGAGTCTTTTGTCCTTCCATTCAATGCTATTTGTTTGAATATTCCATTAACTTCCCAATTCAAAGCAGTCATGCAACTCATTTTGCCCTTTTCATGAAATAATGTCATCCTCAAACAAGATCACATTGCCTTGTTTCCAAAATTCTCCAAACAATTGATTGCCCACACAGAAGCAATATAGTAGCTGCAACAGTTCACTTGGTTTTATTACTCATGCCGCTTTGTGTGGACTGCAAATCAATTGAGTGAGCAGAAAGAAAATAAAAACCAAAAAATAAACTTGTGCATACATCCATCCATCCATCTCTATCTATCTATCTATCTATCTATCTATCTATCTATCTATCTATCTATGTATCTATCTATCTATTTCTACAGTTCTAGAAAGTTCTGAGGTAGGACATTTGAGATAAATTTCTGTTAACAATTGCAGAGCCTTCTGTTAATTGCTACATTTCTTTTGGACATCCCCTATTTCTTGTAGAACAAGGGATTCAGAAGTGGACAATAGGAGTAGTGCAGCTCACAGTGCATTATTATACGAGGTATGGCAATAAAGAAACCAAAACTGATTGTTGTGCACATTTTCAACTTTGTCGATGGCAAAGAAGAGTGGGGATTTGACCTTTGGACTCTCCCTGAAACACGTACAAAATGTCATGCCTCCGTAGTGGTTAGTGTGGCTATGAGCCTTCTTAAAGTGGGTCATGTGTCTGAGCTCTGTCAGAATTATGCTACACTCTAAAGTAGAACAATGTATTAACATCAAATTCCTCACAAAGCTTGGAAAACCTGCCACAGAAACTTACAATTTGTTGACACTAGTTTATGGTGATAAAAGTCTATTTTGTGTGCAAGTTTCCAAGTGGGTTAAGAAGTTCAAGGATGGTAGGGAAGATGTCAAAAGATCCGAAATCAGGTCGTCCTTCCTCTTTGAAAACTGAAAATGTGGAGAAGTTCATAGAATTGTTCGATAATACTTGAGCATTCAAGCAATTTCAGAACTTGCCTGAATCAATAAGGAAACTGCTAGACAAATTTTGCATGATCTGGGAATGACAAAGGTTTGAACTAACAAAGAATTCTCACAAACAAGCAAGAGCAACATTGAGTGGACGGCTGTGCTAACACTCTTGAAACATTGAAAATGACCCTGATTACCTCTGCAAAGTAATTTTGATGAAACATGGATATTCCATTATGATCCAGAGACTAAGCAACAGCCCATATATTGGAAGAGCCCTCAATCCCCTAGGAAGAAGAAAGTGTGTATGACCAAATCAAAACTCAAAGCAATGATCATTTTCTTCAATATCCGAGTGGTTATCTACATTAATTGGATGCCTGAAGCTCAGACTGTCAATCAAGTTTACTATACAATTGTTCTGAAGACCCTCTGTGAACAAGTGCAATGAAGGAGACCAGATATGTGGAAGAATCGCTTTTGGATTCTTCATCAGGATAATGCGCTGGGCCATAATGTGATGCCTGTGAAAAGGTTTTTGGCACAAAAGTATGTTCCAGTGAGCATCCACCATATTCGCCTAACCTAGCACTGTGCAATTTTTTTTTCTTCCCAAAAGTGAAGTCCATGCTCAAAGGAGCCAGTTTCAAGTCTGTGGATGCAGGTAAATAAAAAGTGATGAGACCCTTCAACAGCTTGACACAAAAAGACTTGGCAGCACTGCTTTGAACATGGAAATCTCTCATGGAGCAGTGCAGGGACTACATTGAAGGGGACAACATTTCAGTTGTGTAAGTTTTCTCAACAAAGAGTTAGAGCTTAAGTCCGGTTTCTTTATTGCCACACCTCATATTATCAATATAGAAGATATGAAAATAAGTGATATTAGCTAGGCAGTGCAGAATCTTGCTGTCATAACAATATGCAAAGAACATTTTTCTATATTTAAAATAAATATTTCAATGTAGCACTTTCAAGGTTTTTTCCAGACACCCAGACATAGGGTTAAATGGAAGAATGTATCTGGAAAACATACAATATATATGAATACAGTAGAGTTTGCAATGCTAACCTCATTGAAGTGAGCTTATTGCTTCTGATATGTTAACTAGCTTCCTCATAGCATAATGTGACTTGGCTTAAAAGTAACTTCTCCTTAAGCAAAGGATGTTTCTTATCTGTTGCCATAATATGATCAATATTATTTTCAGAAAAATGTAGAAGGCACTTCTGAGTATATCTACCCTCACAGTACAGTCTCCATACTCCTGATTCTAAATATTTTTGAGGATCCTTTAAAGATGCTTAACGTTTGCTTCAAATATTTCATAGTCCATTATTGCAATAATTAATTTACATTTAAACAGTGACTTTTATTTACATACTCTCCCGCTGAATTAAAATTTCATTTAAATAAATCTAAGAGAATGTAACTCATACATGTGAATTACTTTTTGGGCAGCTGTAATTTTCAGCTCAAACATTTATTTGTGCATATTGCATTAACAGTTAAGACATGATATTTGTAAGTAATCATATTTTATAATTATTTAAACAAATTGTTTAACATGCTTTAATACAAATTGTAAAAATGGATTGATCACAAGAAATCTCCTCTCCTGATGAAGCCAAGAAAGTGATCAAATTAGCAGCATGAAAACCTCAAGAAGAAAGTTATCCTTTCCTACATCAAATTTTATGAGAATATCATTAAATTCCAAGGTACCAAATTTCCACTGGGAAGGTCGTTCATTCATCTGCAAAAAACAAGCAATCTGCAAATATCACATTGAATTACTAAACATGTATCTCCAAATTTAAAAGCTTAATGAACATTTAGAAAAGGTAACAAGATAAAACACCATTGCATAGTACTACAGATGAGCTATAACTGCAGAGAAAATGTCAGCAGGAAAGAGAAAGGAAAAATGACAACTAAAGTTTTGTGTATTAAAGAAATTTTAAGTGCAACCATCATATGACTTTCTTTAATTATTTATATTGTGACAGTGCCTTCTTCTTGAGCAGTGATTCTTATATCCACCTTGGTATGTGAGTCATAACATCATATGTGTAAACAAAAATAAGTAGAACGGCACAACCTAACAGGAACCTTCAGAATGTGAGATGTCATGATTCATCTCAATTTTCAAGATGTTTCTCCAAGCTTTGGCTTCCAGAAGCTTTCAGGAAGTTCTGTGACATTATTTTCTAGCCATAAAAGGATGAATTGCAGTGCAATGTTGTCGTGTTATGAATTGTATTGAGTTATGACTGACAGGACTGTTAGCATGCAGTGGTGCTCAAGCCATGGATGGGCTGCAGCCATAAACTGTCTATGCGTCAAAAGAGTGAGTGGACTATTGATGAATTTAAGATTTTATTTGTAAACAATTTTTGAGTCAATAAAGGCATTTGTTACAATATTTAATATCATTTGAACATACTCTGTATATAAATGTTATTTTTCTGTACAGTTCATGTTACTCTTGATAAATATCTGCATAGAAATTGTTTCAGCTATGTGACATTCACTTAGCTGTATAGAGGAAACCTGGAAACAAGTTTTCTAAAATAAGTTGATAGTGTCCAGTTTCTCATAATCTAATAGCTGAAGAATTGGCTCTTATTTCATTATTTAAGGTTAATTTTGCTATACAGTTTTAGATATTAAAGTTTGTTAAAAATATGTTACGTGTTCAAAATGCTTCCATTTCACTAGAAACAGTTGTTCCTTAAAATATGTGTAAGCAAATGCTCAACTGATCATTTATTAATATGCATAAAAATACCCTAAATTAGATCAGCAAAGCTTCAAAAGAATGAGGAAATAATCATTACTGTATTACCTGTTGTCTGGCTCACAAATACCTCAACAAACTGTGAGAATGGTTGAGATATGTATTATTTAATAAAGGATTGTGCACAAACTAGTGCTTCTGGAAACAAGCTTGAGGAGGAAGAAGCAGTGTGAGATTCCTACCAGGACCATCTTCCCTGACAGTTTTCTCAGAACTGGTAATTGTTTGTGTGGGTGCGTGTACATGCATACACACATTTGAAAAGTCAGGCTTTCTCAACAATTTTGCACAAGACCGTACTTTATGTATCAATATGGAAGTTTCAACACTTGCATGTTTTTCATCCAAGATGCTCTGCTATCTAATACTCTCAATAAGTATCCTGATGTATACCTTCTATTGAAATCTCCTGTCCACTGTGATTCAGCATATCTAGTAATTGCATCTCTGTGTGAGAGCAATAAACCAAGGTTAATGGTGTTTGTAATGTATCTGAGAACTCTGTATATACCCTTCCATTGCTATTCAATTATAATTGTTTAAAATGTTTATGAAAGGAAAAAAGTCATGCACAACAAACTAAAAACTATTGTCCTTCTTTAGCAAGATTATAGTGCCTTGGAGCTATATGAAGTATCTCCAGAACAGTGACAAATTAGTGAAAGCAAATTATAAATGCTGGACCGGACAAGTTTGTTGATATTACAAACAAAAGTAAAAAATTGTGGTAAGGAACTGAGTTATACACTAATGAAACATGTAAAATGAAGAAATATCACAAAGAGTTGCAATTTGGACCAGCTAGCTGAATCATTTATGATGGAAGGCTGACATTCAAAAAATATTCATGCAGGAAGTTGATGAAAGATAAATTCTTTGTCAGAAATAGCAGTCAATATGAATTGGGAATTAATTAACCTAGCACAGCTAAAAAAAAAGTAAATGTAAATGGCGTGTTATTCATGGATGCTCTTTAACCACTGTGGTTCTCAGCATCCCATTCTAAATTGGGCATGAAATACTGCTTAATTTTGCTCAGAGACCTCTCAATCAGGCTTGAGGTTCTTTTGCGTGCCGTAAATCTACGACACGGGACCAACAGCTTTACTTCCCTTCCGAAGGAAGCCATGCTAAGGATTTTTACACCCAAAAACATCCATCGTCCACCGGGTTTGAACCCGCGACCTTGGGTATATGAAGTTAGCATGGTAACCATTATACCACGGAGGAGGACCTTAGCACAGTTACGGTGGATTGCATATCACTAAAAATTTTCCATTACTTCAAAATGTTTGGCAACCTATCTTTATAATTATTATATAAGTTTGATAATAAAATGTGTTTAAGATAGGTAATCTTAATTCCGAAATAATTTTAGAGATGTAGATAAAGAAAAAAAAATTCAGTGCTACGATTGTCATCTGAACCACCAATATTCCATTTCCTTTTGCTGCTGCTCCTTCATCTGAGCAATAACATGATTGATTATTGGCATGTCATGAAATTCTCCATGTGATTTGAATTTTCCTGGTAGGAAACAAGGCATTTTCAATGTCTCTTAAGATAACATACCCCATTGTCAATTTACACACTTTTTTATTCTTATTCTACTGGTACAGCTTACAGAAGAACAATAAAATAAAATTGAATTGATTATGTGTTCTCAGCAAACCTAATCCTGTATTAGATATTTGCCTCTGGTATATGTCTGCCATCACAAAAAACATTAGAACTAGATGGAGCCATGAACATGGGAGGAGATGGCGTAATAAATGCTAACTACCTTAAAACTGCTCGTATCAGAATTTGGAGGGGGCTCTCAAGTGTACATTATTTTCATAAAGAATTCAGAAATTTTGTTATTTAACTGAACAGTTCACTTACAACTGCAACTGTGAGAAACAGAAGTAGATTTTTATAAACCCAAAAGAGGGCAGTACCCGTTTATCTAAAAATCTACCCAGACCATCATAGGATTTAAATACTTTGCCAAAAAGGACATCAGCTGCAAACTCAGCACATTGCCCTGCTCAAATAGTAAGACCTTTTCCTGAAATAAAAGCTGAGCCTTCTTGCTATTCACTCAGCACTGTCTTTGCAAGGAGGTAAGGCTAATAAAAATCTATCCTAGATTCTACACTGGAGCTTTCATCAGTTTCAGCTAAGAAAAGATTTGGTTAATGACTGCACATATTCTTATTCAAATGGGTGCAATGTTTCTCTCTCTGTCTCCCACCCACACACACAATGTTTTTCTCTTTTTTTCCCATTCATACACTGTTTCAGCTGAGTTACCAGTTTTTCCATATAAAAACACTTAAGTAAATAAAGAGCACAGACAGAGGACAAAGTTGCATAATAAACTGCACCAAAAAAAAAAAAAAAAAAAAAAAAGCACATACCTTTGAGCTTTTTGTTTATAAGCTCTCCTAGCATGTAGTAGCCCACCAGACAGACAGTTGATACCACAGAGAAGAGGAGTCGCATAGCCCATGATCCCAATGCATGATAAATTGGGTAAAGCCATGCTCCATGGGCAAAAAACACCATCAACAAACTGAAAATTTGAATGACTAATTACCACAAAGTACAATCAAGTACAAAGAGAATATTACTTGGCCTTCTGCAATAGAGGGTTTTCTGATTGTAATTGTTTTGTTTTTTCCCCATGCCTTCCTAGTTAATAGAGTGAGCTAGGCTTTAAGATGTACTGACTAAACTGAGAAAGTTTTTACGTGCTTGAAAAATCACATTACCCTTCCTAAAAATTCTGACATACATTATTCACAATACTATTTCTTTATATACACATGGGGTCAAATAATCTCAAACAAGCTACCTGTCCAGAAAGGGTTATTATGGGAAATATAGTATGCATAACTGACTGAAAGTCACAATACATTTTTTGTGATAAACCAAAACCTCACTTGCATGAGGGGATAGAAATATGAATTTTCACCATTTTATGACTATGCCCTACAGCTGTAATTATTAAATGTGTGTGAAATTCTTTAGTCTTAGCTGATTGTTGGCAACCATTTTTACACCTGCATTAGTGGACATATGTGCCAGCAGTAAGTTCTTTTGACATCATAGCTATGATTGTTACACGTGTGCTATTGGAAGGTTCTTTGATGTCAAAGCCCAGCATTGTTACACCTGAGTGAGTTTGTGACACCTGCAGTGGTATGCACATGTGACTGCTTCCGGAAATTTCTTGCCACATGACCCAGAGGAATTCAAAGTGTAACAAAGCCCTGCCTAGAATTTAGTTACAACTAGGAGTGAGTAGCAAACATCAGGTAACTTGAGTTTTGACAGGAAATTCATAGCGAGTAGTGGGTCAAAAGGAAATTAGATGCTAGAATTGTTACAAAAGAATTGAGGAAAATTATTTGTAAGCAGATTCTAATTGTAATTAGGTTTTGAAAAAAATAAAAAGTTATTTGTTGGAATAAAACAGAGCTTTTGTTACAATATATTTCTATAGAGAAAAACAGTACAATAAAATTACAAAAAATGATGGTTTAAGACAAAATTTATGTGAAATATTTATTCATAAACATTTTGTAACATAGACAATTGTGTCAACTCTCTTTATGGATATTTTATATTCCTATGAAAATTTTATCCAAAAATAGTTTTCAGAAACTTTGTTTGCATGAAAGGATTTATGACATATTAAAAGGTTTTAAAAATAAAAAGATTACAATTATTCAAGAAGTTAGGATAAGAAATGTGCTCCATAACAAACTGAACCCTTTTCATAATAGTCTGACATCTGTGAAATTATGTATATTGTGTTGCACCAGAATAAAAACAATCTGTAATTGTTAAAATGAACTGCCATGATGCTAAAAGGAAATAAAACAGACTTGCATATGTATTTTGTTTACTACTATGTAAGTTTTTGTAGGCCTGTTTCCAATTAGATAGTGCAGACAATAGCAGTTTGGATTTATTTGTAACAATTATATGATACTTCCACATCAAAGTTAACAGCAGATTGAGAGGGAGGGAGAAGATGGACATTAAATGCTGGTTTTCTTGTTTAATGAACATACAAAATTTTAATTACATATCATTCAATCTTGTAGCAAATATTCTTGGAATCTTGTACATGCATGGTTCTCTGTTTCAAGGTTTCAGACCACTCCAGATAAATATACTGCACTAAAGAACCACATGATTTATTGTGTCACTGGATATGCATTATAGTTCTATTGCAGGATTACTAAGTGCAGCAGACAGTGTACATAAAGTTCTGCTATTGCTTTGGTACTGAACCATGGAACCTGTGGATTAATATGATTGATGTTCACCTGAAAGGTGAGCATACACAATGACATTCATCAATTACTTGGCAAAAGATGTAGAAACCTTTTCTCAAGATTTCTTTCACTTCTTCAATGCCACTCTGGGACATCTCCTGAACACCAGTATGTTTGATTTTATTATGCACAGTAGGGATGAACTTCATTGTGCTTTGCACTCTAGTTCCAGATGTAACAGCCATCCTTTTTACTTGCCCTCCAATTATAACTACAGTTCCTTTCCCATGGTAGGTAAGATTCAAAGAAGTTTGGATTCCAAATGTATTGGAAAGCAGTGTTACACTGCTTATAATGGCCTGCAACTCCATCAGAAGATTGGTAAATTCAAGGTAGGGCAAAATCGCCAATGGTTGAGAATATACACTTCTTAGGCAAATACCAAAGTTAAACTTATCACGTGTAAGGTAACTGGACGCAAGCTAAACACTTCATCTAAATCTCCCCAACATATACCTTTTTAAACCAAATAACAGCTTTGAAAATTGAAATCTGTCTGGTCTAATGGGCAACCTAAATTTTATCTTCTTGTTTGCATGTCTAGTTTATGGAGAAGTCTCTATGCAACACTGCTTCATTTTGCAATATTTTCTTTATTTTTACATTCTTCACAGTGATCTTGTTCTCATAGATGTTCTCTATATCCATGTTGTTCTAATGATATTCTTTCCATTTTCTCAAGGTTGCCTCACCAAGTCTCTATTAACTGAGAGCCATACAATGTATGAAGAGCATGGAATGTCAGTCTGTTAGAGCACTGTAATTGGCAATCCATGAATTTAGACAAATATTATCCCTAATAATGTGATATTAATGCAAGATCTGGGAAGAAAGTTGAACATCTAATTTATTTTTCAGTCTATGATACCTTATCCATGTTCTGAGTAATAGACTGATACTGAAATATAGTATTTATAAAAGAGTCCAGAAAACCTGTTTAGAAATGTTTATATTTGGAAGTGCTTATCACTGTGAATTAAGGAAGAACTAATTACAGATGTCAAAAAAAGAAGAAGAAAGCCAGATTTGAAGTAAATTGCAATATTTATCTAGTAAAATTTGTGCATAGAAAATAGAAACTGTGATTTATTTTTCATTGTGGTTTGCACCACCAAGTTATTTAACATTAAATTACCTTAATCTTTACAATTTATGAGTATTTTATTATTGAATAAAGCATCTTAGAGTATGAGGAATCACATACACTTACTTAAAATTTTGAAATATTAAATTAAAATGTTACCCCTTTATGTGACATTTCTATAGAATTGTTCTATTTACAGGCTATCAAGGGCTCCAAAAACGTTGATCATAATTAAGGTGTGGTAAAAAGGAATGCCAATTTCAACTTTGTAAATGAAAATCTTCATTCAATTTGTGGTTCAGCTGAAGTGTGTTTCTGGTATATAGGTAAACAAATTGGAAGTTACTGTATTGGTAGAGATGGTACACATTTAAACACAAGAGGTACTTCTAAATGAGGAACAATAATGAAGAATGTAAGCAATTTGTGTGCAGTGCAGGGGAACTAAACATGAGATGTTCAAAAATCATGTTCAATATAAAGGCATTAGTAGTATATGCTTACTCTGACTCAAAAACAAAAAGATAAGATAGATTATCATGCAAATATAAATTACATAATTTTTTTTAATGTGATCAACTCAGAATCAGAAAATATAAATATAAAAATTTCAAGCCTGACATCAAAACCTACTAAAGCATCGCTAACAAAAGGGCAGTAATCAAACAAAAGCATCCTATCTATTCCTCCAGATGTAATATTTTCTGAGCATAACCTTAAAGCAGAGCAAATATAGGTGAATTGTTATGAAAATTACAGTTTAGATTCTAGCTTTGCAGAAAAAAGTACAAAAATGGTGAGGTGGCAACTTATGTTCGAGACAGGATAGAATAAACAAATAGACTGTAAAAACATTGTGAAGAAATGTGTGGTGAGCTATTGAAATCACCTTAGACCAGGAAAACCTCTTAGTATAAGAAATGTGCAATTCACCAAAACCTGAAAAAGAAACTTTCCTTAAAAGATTAGAAGGGTGTATAAATATTGCAATTGAAAACAAGCATATTATTGCAACCTGGAACTTTTAATATAGATATACAACATAAAAAAAAAGATAAATTAATTTAAAAATTAATGAATAAAGCATGCTGATGTAATAAGAAGTGTGTTAATTTGGTAATGATTCAGTAAACCAGCTCCTCCCACATTCATGGCTCCATTTGTTCTAGTCAAAAAAATTGATTGACTTATCATTTTTTTTAAGATATATATAATCATGTTGACAGATGTGTGCCAGAGGCATGTCCAAGACCATTTTAGATTAATTGAGAAACCATAATAAATTCATTTTTATTAATTGTTCCTCCATAGACTGAAAATATAGAATCAAAATGAGAAAAAGCATGTAAGTTGTGAAACAAGTAAAATTATTACTACCAAACAGCATTAAATTACAGCCAGAGAGAAATTCAAAATATAATTTTTTCTCTTTTTGGACGGTCACCAATAAAAAAGAAATTTGTTCTATATCTGTGCAAAAAAGGTAGAAAAGGCAAAATAAAATCCTTCCCATAAAGTTTCATAGATCATGAATATCATGCCTGTACACTTAAAGTTTTATTTTCTTTATTAACGCTTTATTTATAGCCACTTTGACTACTAGGTCTTACGCAAAAGAGAGAGAGAGAGAGAGAGAGAGCTCAACAATGTTTGTTTAAATACTACATAAGAAATAAACATCAGGGCTCTATTATAAGAAATAGCTTAGCCTAGTTATCATTTATTTTACTACAATTAATTTTTAAGTCATGAACATGGATCACTGGTGTCTTGATAGTATATATATTTTGGTAAAGTCACCATGACAGACTATATTTTACTTTGCAGGATTAGTTAATTCTAATATGCCACTCTTTAAGTTATATTTCTCTGTAGTAGTTCCATAGTTTTATGGTGAAAAATTATAGTATATAACCCAATTACAATCAGTTAAAGTAACAATCTTAAGTTTTATAAAATCAGATGTACACGCTATATTGCTGATGAAGATAACAATGACAGAACTACTTCTGAACCTCCAAATTTATATTACTCTACTTTAACCCATGAGCATGAATATTATGTAATATATAAATATAGAAACTGTGTGTTTGCAAGAGGTTTTTGAAATGCACTGGTATATTCTCTTTCAATACATTGAATTTTCAAGAGTTAAGGTTTGTTAAAATATTAACATTTTTAGCACCCAAATGTTCATACGCCATCTGTATATGCTGCCCTACTGCTTTGTGCAACAGTAAAGGTTCATTCACACATAAACATGGTCCTGTGACAGCAGATATTCATCAAATACAGTAAAACTCTGGATAACTGAGCCACACTTCCAAAACTCAGCCTAACCGAAATGGCAGAGAAAAGAAAGTAAATAATGAATAAAGAAATTTAGAAATATGAGATGCTCAAATTTGCACTTCAACATTGCTATGATAATTGTCAATGTTCTTTTGCCCCTAACCTAAATTCCAATACAGGTACTTGTTAATCGTCAACTCCTATCCCATATTCCAATAAATATGCACCATTATAACAAGCGTTAACTGTTTGCACATGCATTCAGTGCAGAGGTTCGCTGTTTACTGTTGGTGTTGGTCAGCAAAGAAAAAGTATGTTTCAATAACCAGTGAACAGAAACTCAAAGCCATTATGAGAGAGTGACAGCAGATGAAGCATACAAAGCATTAGAGGTAAGAAGGATAACTAATTCATATTCAAATCTTAATGGAGAGTATTGAGTTATGGCACTATCAATAAGACACCTCTTTTTAATTTTAGGTTGCTTGTATTTTTTAAAACAAAGTGTGTAAAACAAATCATCACCAACAGATATGATGCTTATCAAATGGTGGCATCAAACATCTGCCCACACTGTTGTAAGCAGAATGTTTATGAACTTCTTTTTATAAATATTGTAACAAGTACTTTAATACTGAACATAGTAACACATTCAATAATGTTCACTATCCTCTTCCTTTCAGTGATTAAAATCATTAATATCAATTATCCAGAAGATAAAAAGGCAATCTAAAAAGGCTCTGTCCCTTTAGTCTCAATTTAGCAGAGTTCTGTTTATGTATTTTCAAAACTCAAATCTTAATATGATTTCATGTACTAGACTTGGTAACAGGTTAAATCATATAAAAATTGAACATAAAGAACAGATCAATGATGTCCTTCCAAATATTCACAACAATAACAATGAAGCTTCCAGAATTACTGCTAAAAATATTTATTTGCATAAAAGTGTATGCCAGTTAACTGATGAGCAGATAAATAATCATTATTGAAGTAAGTTTTATGGTACTCAATAATATAACACAAGGCTTCCAAAGGCATTCTATTTTGGACAATGCAGAGGTTAAAATAAACACACAGAAACTATCCACCTGTAGTCTTATTTGAGGGGTAACCTCATTCAAGAATATAGCATTTGATTTCACTTAGGTGCTGTTCAAAAAGTTGCTTAACTTACTTGATATCGTAGATACTGAGAAACAAAATGAGAGCTCCTAGTCCCACAGCTCTGCGGCAGTAGCGGTGGCGAGTTAGCAATAACTCAGCAATAAGAGTGAATGTTATCACTGAATGCATGGAGTGGTTCACCCACCATGGAACACATTTCTGTAGTTCCTTGGGGAAAACAAGCTCCTCATCTATCAGATACAGTGTCCAGAACATGGTTGTCACAAACTGTAATAATGATATTATTTCAAACTTCTAAAATACTTAAGTTACTAAAAGTATAAATAATCTAAAATATTTAAGTTTATACACAGAAATGAGAACATACACTCAAGACCACACCACTAAAATAGGGAAAAGTCACTGAAGCAATATAGTTGCAAGAATTACATATACAATATAAAAGTTTTACCTTTTTTCTTTTAGAATTACTTCATACAAGTTGTGTTAAAAAATAAACCAAACCTTTGCTGTGTCACAGTTATTGCTTATTCTACGACATTTTAAGCACTGTGTCCCTCAAAATAGTCCCCTCTCCTGGCAATACACTGTTCCATCATTTCTTCCATTTTTGGAACACCTCCTGAAATGCATTTTCGGAGTGGTGCGCTTTGTCACATTGTCCTGAATCTCAATGGTTTGGAAATGATGTCATTTCAACATTTCTTTAAATTTGGGAAACAGGAAACTGCTGTGGTTAGCTCAGAGAATAAGGTGGATGGGGCACAACAGGGATGTGATATTTTGCTAGATAGCTGTACAAAAGGAACAATACATGAGCCAGTGTATTGTCATGATGCCACATTCCAATTCTAGTTTTCCCATGATTCACATCTCTTCTTGTGACCAGTATCCCTCATGTGCACTAGAATTCCCTGGTAGACTTCCTTCTTTACCATAAGACCGCAATTTACATATTCATGATGGACAATGCCTTTGTAGTCAAAGAACACAACCAACACCACCTTGATCTTACAGTCTCTCATACATCCTCCCTGTATGCTTGGCTAAGCAATTGCAAATGTCTCTGTGAAAGTTTTGCCAAGTTTATAGCAAAATTTCACACATACACATGCTGTTCATCAAGTTCTTTCATAGTCACTTTGGCACTAATCCAATGAGTAGCTCACACCAACAGCTGTAGCTTACTTACTGTCAGAACGAAATGCAGCAAATGGCAGCTTGTTCTCTAAACCTGCCACAGCGTTCTCCCTCTGCTGTTAGGCACACTGTTTCAAAAGTTTGGTTTCTCTTTGAACACACCTCTATGCATTTTATTAAAACATCTTGTCTTCATCTTCAGCTAAGAGCCACTGATATGTAGGTGTCACTTTTGGTTTGATGTGTACATCCACTTTAACTTCTGCTACTCAGATATGCTCACTGAACTCCAAACAGTGATTTTAGTAGAGTTGGGGAAGGCTTTTGAACTCTCCTCTTTTATAAATACTTAATTATTCTAGTTCACTTTCTTAGTCAGCATATACTGGTGCATGATTCAGAGACTACATCATCAGCAGAGTTGTTGCCAAGCTGCCTTCTGTGTCTTTTAGATGACATTTCTAAGCTGGAAATACTGTGTGATGAGATAATTTTAATTTGGGACATCAAAATGTACCTAATAACAAGTGAATCAGTGAACTGGCTGTGCTGTGTTTTGCCTGTCTGCATCATCAGTGCTCATTGCCATCTGCTGCTATCATAGAAAGCATATATTTTTAAAACTGTTTTTAAAGGCTTTACTTACCAACATTATGAACGGAGATGCCAAAACTGGCCACCGTCGTCGCCCATACATTTTTGGCACCTCTTTAGAAAACTATCCATCACTTACTGTAGTTAAGCTTGAAAAATGCTAGCAATTTCCTGATGGATATTTTCTTTTAATTCTTCCAGGGCATGTGGGTTTGTCTTGTATAATTTATGTTTTCATTTATCTCAGAAATAGAAATTACAGGGGGTTGGGTCAGGGGACCGAGGGGGTCACTAATCTCTACTAATAAATCTGTCCTGAAACACACTTTCAATTGTTCTCATCAAAAGATTGTCAATAAGAAGTGTGCAGAGTCTTAATGAGAAAAGACAAAATCATGCTCCCTGTCTGTTACTTCTCTAAATAAAAGTGGGCAAAATTGTATTCATGTATGTTTGGGCGTCAACTGTTCACTCAAAAAAATTGATCATATAACTCTTTCTCTGTAATTTTTCTGCAAATTGTACTTTCACTTGGCAAGCTGATTGGGTTAACACATACAAACGATAAACAAATACACACTGTGCAGCAGAAAACATACTGAGCCGTAATACATATTTTTTTTTTTGTAGTGTTTAACACCCGCTTTAACTACTAATGGCACTGCAGGCGGTGACACTGGTGATACATGAATGATGATGGAGCACCGGTGGAATGTGATGGCGGGGGAAACTGGAGTACCCGGAGAAAACCCGCCCCAGCGCCGCTTTGTCCACCACAAATCTCATATGCAGTCGCTTGGGATCGAACCCCGGCCGTCTAGGTGAGAGGCTAGTGGTCTAACCACTCGGCCATGGCGCGGCCCATAATACACTTCGTGACTAAGTACAGGACAAAATAATGAATCGCTTGCAATAAATGAACTTACACCTTTTGATTGTCAATTCAATACTGCACTTCAAGAGCAGAGCAAAATTGTATCAGAAGCATGACCTTGTTTATAGCAGTAGTGCTGAATTATGTGTCTACACACCCAGTGGAAAAAACAGTGCAGCTGGTTCGGAGGTTTTTGACAGACTCAGTAGATTCTGTTAATTTTTATGTATGGATAATTTTTCCAAATGTAGAATTCTCCTGGTTTTTGAAGGGCTTTTAAAACTTTCAGCTTCTCTTTTGACTGATTACCTATGGACCAAAAATATTTTGTAACTGCTGATTTCTCAGTTTCTTCATATTTCACACCTCTTGTATCCATGTTCCTCTTCATCTTCGCTATCAATACTCTCCTGTAATCTTAACAACCAATTTCATAAATACCTAAGTTTTTCCCACTGGAATGTTGTCCCTCGTGTTTGTCCTGAGATTGTATTTTAAGAAATATTTGTTGACTGGGAGTAAGGTTATACTACAGAGTGGACCAAAAGTTTCTCACCCCCCAGCTTTAAGAAATAACACCCATTAAATAATAATTAGGCAATTTACTTTTTCAACATCATAAACATCATGTATCTGTAACACACACTAAATTTAGAACTTTGTATGTCTGCCGTTGTTGGCATGGCATGCAATAATGCGTCAAGCGAAACTTTCACCAAATCCTTGGTGGTGTTCTGGTCGATGCTCTCCCGTTCCTCTTGAACCCTGGTGATCAATTGATCCCTGTTTTGTGGTCTGGGTTGTCTAAAAACACTATCTTGAAGTTCGGTCCACAAGTTCTCAATGGCATTGAGATCAGGTGAATTTCTTTTCCAGTCAGTCCAAACGTTGTTGAAGTGTTCCTTTATCACCTTCATGGTTGTTTTCACAGTATGAGCTGTTGCTCCATCCTGCATCAAAACACCAATATTACCCTTGGGAAACTGGGAGGGGTCATCCATAGTCTTCTTGAATATTGGAAAAACTGACAGTCTGTAATATTCATCATTGACAGTCTGATTTTGTGGGACAATGTGCAACTCTGTTTTCCCATTCCGAGATATGCCACCTGCGACCATGATTTTCAGGGAAAATTTTGGAACAAGGACTGGAGAAATACTGGAAGGATCATTCCTACAAATCCTACGATTCTGTCTGTTTGGTTTGGGGTTGAGTTCAATGGGGCTTTCATCTATAAAAAGGATATGTGCCTTTTTTACACATCCTTCTGGAGTGTCGTCAACAAAACCTTCCCGGATTAATCTTTCACAAAATTTCATTTCATCATTGATATTTTTTTCACTGAGCAAAGGCTTGACTTGTTCCTTAAATACAGTGTTACCCCAATCAGTGGACCTTAGATAGCGCCTCACTGTTGTGACCTCAATTTTCTTCCCATCATCTTGGAATTCAGTAAAAAATTCAGTTTCTTGACGTTTCGTATGCCTGTAACTTTATCCTTACAGATCCCTCTGATCCTTCTTTTTGTATTTGGAATAATTTTAGATGGTCTACCACTTCGTTTTTCAACCTCAACATCACCCTCCTCTTTTCTAGCCCACTTTCTCACAGTGTTTCTGTCAACCTACAGATGTGTAATTTCTTTTATTGACACCCCTTGTGCACTAAGAACTTGAATTTTGAGCGTAAATATTCCCCTGCTGTAGGCAACATCTGTTGAAACCAAAAAAAAAAAAAAAAAAATTTAGGATTCTATACCCATTGATAAATTAATTAACAGCAATAAAGACAAAAGAACTCTAAAGGGTCCAAAAGTTTCTCACCCAGGTGAAAAATTTATGGTTTATTTTAACCCATGCTGTGATGTGCAAATCAATAGCTCTGTAAACATTTCTTAATTGAATGCAGATCACAGATACTTGAAGATAAATACCACCTGAAATTTCATTCTTTAACTCACCTTTAAGCTTCACAATAACCAGCTTCCCTCGGAGTGTAAGAAAAAACATGTATCGAATGCAATGTCTAGCACATCTAAAGGTCACACTCACACTGCATAAACAATGGAAGTAACAGTAATTGGAATCAATACAACACACATTGTTGTCTTATGAGAGGTATATTGGGCACCAAAAGTTGATTGAATTCAAAACTGAGAAGCAAAGTAAGTGCCGTGCTGAAATGTTAGGGGGGTGAGAAACTTTCGGTCCACTCTGTATATCCTTCTATTGATTTAGTGAATTTCTGGAAGCTCCATGGGTGGAAGGTGAATTTTTTTAATCTTTTTGTTTCTTTTATCTTGTTTAGTGTAATAATTTTCTTTTTATTTGCTTCTTCTTTTTAAATGTCCTTGTTAATGTCCACAATATCTGTTGCACATCCATTTTGTACGTAATTTCTGGGATCTTGCCAAATTTAATTAAGTGTGTTACCTATCTTCCACTGATTGCATATACATGATATGGAAATTGTCCAGGTATTTACAGAATAAACACAAAAAATAGTGGATTTCATAACATTGGCTGTAATTTGTAAGTATGGCAAGATGTATGGCAATAGTTTTATAGTAAATGCATTAAATGATAAAGAAAGGATGGTTGCAATATTTTTAGACTTCACAAAGGCTTTTGACTGTGTAAATATAAATATTTTGTTAAACAAACTAGAAAACCACAGAGTAAGAGGGTTGGCATTAGAATGGATCACCTCATACTTAAGAAATAGGGATCAGTGTGTGGAGGTAAACTACACAAATTCAAATGGCATAGCAGAAAAATTAAAATCAGATTTTCAGATGGTTAGGCAAGGAGTACCGCAAGGTTCCAAATTTGGTCCATTTTTGTTTTTACTATAAGTAAATGATATTTTTGAAATAGTCCAAAAAAATGGGGGTACAGCAATAGGATATGTAGATGATATGACTATTATAATTAAAGCTAAAACGGAGTCGGAAGTGGAAAAGAAAGCAAATGCTATATTAACCATCATAAAAAAAAATACTACTCCAGTTTAGACATGATATTAAATGTAAAAAAACAGCATGGATAAATTTTGAACTTAGTTGATATTTTACAAATAATATTAAGTTAGAAATAGATGGAGTAAGTATCCCAGAAACTGAGTGTGCAAATTTTCTGGGTATAATAATCGATAAACACCTAAACTGGAGGCCATACATACAGCATATCATGAAAAAACTAAATAAAGGCATCTACATTATGAGGCAGGTTATGAAAACAATGGACGATGATACAGTAAAACAGGTTTACTATGCATTCATATACTCACACATTAAATATGGTATAACACTGTGGGGGAATATTACAGCAGCGGAAATGAAAAAAATGTTTAAACTCCAAAAAAAGGCACTTAGAATATTAGGAAAAGTAGATAGAAGACACAGTTGTAGGAATATTTTTAAAAGTTCAAATACCTTAACTGTCCCATGCATATATATTTATGAGAGTGTAAAGCAAATTTTGCAAGATCAAGATATATCCAGAAATATTTATTGAAATAATTACATAGATTTACTGGCTACTTTTCAACATAGTCACCACCATTGTTGAGGTATTTATCATAACAGTGCACCGTCAATTGTATGCTCAAATCATAAGAGTCTGCTGCCACAAAGTCACTTCATTCTGCACCCTAGCAACATTGTGGAAATGTTTTCCTGCCAGAAAAAGCTTCAGGAGACAGAAGAGATGAAAATCACCTGGGGCGAGGTCAGGGCATTAAGGTGGATGGTCGAAGCTCTCCCATCCAAACTGATTCAACACATTTTGTGTGGCATTGCATTGTCACACAATAGCATAATGCCTCTTGTCAACATCCGACGCCTCTTGTTCTGGATTGCCCTCCTCAGTTAGTGCAACATCTAGCAGTTTATGCAATATCTAGACAGCGTTTGCAGTCTCCCGTCATCATAAAAGCTCATAAAGCCACATCAATCCCAGAAGACAGTGATCATGATTTTTTTGAGAGAGATTGTCTGCTTGTACTTGGTCTTCACAGGTGAATCACTATACTACAGATGCATTGATTGTTGTTTTGTTTCTGGTCGAGATGGCTTTTGAGCATGCAAAAATCAGATGACTACATGAATCTTAGTTGGCGGAAGACAATATCAGAGCAGCCATTTTCTCCTAGCACAGCGCAGTAATCACTGTCATCACAAGACAGCATTATTCCCACATACTTCCTCTCTACTCTTGCACATGCGCTTTCCTATCAGACTGCTGGTGCCATCTCTGGATGCAATTGGGACTTACTCTCTGGATGAACCTCATACATACCATGATGTTATTCCAATTACATTATACTCTTGTACACATGCAAAACATTAGTTTCTTAGCTTGTCAGTATAACAAAAACACTATAAAACATATTAACAAGCACAATTTTACCCTCAGATTGATAGATGTAAGAAGTTACAGTTCCTCAGGAGCACCAGCAATGAGCCTAATTTTATCATTACAAGGTTTGTGCTCCTACTATTGATTGCTCTGTTAGAGAATGGATTTTTCTCATAAGCTATAGGACATCATTTCCAGCCAAAAGTTTTAGTAATACACCAATGTTACTCTGATTTATTTTGATATTCCACTTTGTAGCCTAATAAAGCCTCACCAAATTAAAACCAGTGACAGAAGCACTACAATATCAGTTTACTTCTGTGCTGCAATGTATAGTACTGAATGAAATGTATAATAAAAATTACATTAGAGATTAATAAATGAATTTATTGACACACAAGAGGAGTAAAACGGCAATCAGAGTAAGTGCAGCTCTATTAATTAAGCTATATTAATAAGAACTTCTTGAGCAATTTTTAATATGAAATAATAATGGCAATCTTAACTTACTAATGTGCAAGGGAAAAAGAGAGTTGTAAATATGAAGTCCTTTGCTTTCCTGATCTTGTCTTCAAAGCTTGTGATAGCAGCTTGGCTTCTCCGTTTTAGTCGAAGAATATCTTCTGCAAGACATATCACAAAGTATACCACCTGCACAGTCTGAAATATTATAGAGAAAGAATGGATCATCAGTTCTTTAAATAAGCAGAATTTAAGAAATTGTACAGCGACAGTGGTGGTAGTGATTTATTCAGTATAAAAATTGGTATATAATGGAGGTGATTTATTCTCTATAAAATTGGTATATAGTGGTGATTTATTTACCATAGAAACTGGTATACAATGATGGTAACTTATTTAACATAGAAGTTGGTGCCTCTACAATTTTTGGGCTCATTATGATGTTATATATAAAATTGAAATATTTTGTCATTTGAACTACAAGATGAGATTATACCATCAATTCAAGAATGTGCTAATATATAATGAAAAATACTGATAAAACTAAAATACACCAAAACAGTTGTAAATACAATCAAATAATGTAACTGTAACAAGTAGTAATTTTACAAAATCAAGTTTATACCACAATCATTACTATGATCTATTATAGAGGTATATTACCTTGCAGTTAGATGATGAACAGCAATTTGAAAATTATTTTGTTTCCATTACATCATTTATGGAATAATGCTTATGTCCAATAAAATTTCATTTGACTTCCTTCCCAAATTTCATATTAGCTAAGATCAGTTAAACCTCCATATAATTTGTTGTATAGTTTCTTTTCCTTAGTGGTTAGTGGATAGCAGATTTCTGGCAGTTGTTTATGTTCATAGATGAATATGATTGTTCTTGCAAAGTAATTGTAGTATTCTGTGTGTGCTGAATTAATTAATATTATTGTGAATAAACCAGACAGTTTCCAAGTACTACAAGCATGGTAGAGGTACAAGTGTTTAATTTATTAAAAAGTGCTCTATTGAGAATGCAATGAAGGGATTTAAGTATAATTGTTATGATTTTTGCAATCCAAATATTTGCTATAAAATTTTATAAATTCACGTTCTATAAATATAAATGGTATAACTGAACACTGAGTATGCATAGTCATGGTAGATGTTTTTAGAGCATTGAGATATTAAATTGCTTAAACCTCTAACAGTAAATGCTAGTTTACTTAGCTTTAAGAATAAGTAGGTACATTGTGGTACTTCCAAGTTAGTTTTGCATCAACTATTACTTTTTGTTATTGACTTTATTTTTGGGGTAGTTTTGAATTGAAACATTAAATATATCATCAAGGCAGTAATTATTGATGTTTAGTTAGGTGTTCTATTAGGATTTATGGATAATTTGTTACCATTTAGATGTTTTTATCTATTGTACTTCTAACCCAATCATTTAATTGTGTTCAGCCTTTTCATCCAAAAATTAGACTTTAATTACTGTCTACAAATAGCATTGTTTGGTATGGATTGAAAACCTTAGGAAGACTATTAATAAACAATGATAATGGACATTGTTTATTAATAGCTTTGGTCAAATCAATGAACAAATCAAAGCTGTTTGCTTATTATTGACTCTCAAGTATTTTTGTTGATAAAGGAATATGGAGCATAATGGTTTAGAATTCTTAAAACTTTTGATAAAGCAGAAAATAAGGCTATAATGAATCAAACACTTGGATAATAAATGTTTGTCTTCTTGCTTCCTAATATAATTTTGATGCTAAATCCATATGAGTTGAGATTAGTGTTGAACATTTATACAGCTATGATTGAGTTTTTTATTCTCTTCAAAGTATGTATTTAGATGAAGGATATATGCCCCTTTTGTGCTGATGAGCAATCAAGTAATGATGTCCACTTAAAAATAAAAAAATGTCCACACCTTTTAGCATTATTAATTCAAGGATGCCAGTTTTAATGCACATACGATATCGTGTGTTTTTGTGGAATAATATGTTAACTATAAGTTGTTAGTCTTTTTTGTAACATTTGGATGCCTTTTTCAAGAGATTTCATATATTTATTTCCTACCTTGAAGGCTGCAATGAGCATGCAGCAGTTTGATTACTTTATTTAGTTAGCATTTTGTATTTTGTATTTTATTTTTTTTTTTAGTTAAGAGATTTTTGTGAATTGTATGGATGCAGGGACAACATTTAAGGAGGGCAGGGAGTTTTATGATTTTCCCCCGTGAGTTACGAGAAGTTACTGGTTATTATTGCTCTACCAAAAGAGAAATTACTACAGGTTTGCTTTTAATATAAGTATTTAACAGTTAAGAAATGTAAAGAAGAGTTTCTTTGAAACTAAATGTGTGCTTAAGGATTCCTATGATAATTTGGGAAGTATCTCCAGGCAATCCTGGTGCCCTCAAGTAAAACATGAAATGACGTTCTGGAATGGCTGCTTTGAATCACTTAAAGTCACTTTAAATATATTATTAATTCTGCATAATGATTGTATTACAGCCATATTTATTGCTAAACTTTCACCATCAAAATGTGTTGTGTTAATTTCAGCTGACAAACAAGATAGCTCTGCTCTAATATGTGAGGTACATTCAGAAACTTGCGGGTTCCATTCCCAGCAGCCACCCAATCTGACTGTGGGTTTTTTTGTCATTTTCCCCTAGTCCACAATGTGAATGATAGTGTGGTTTCTTATACCAAAACTATTCTTTCCCTCTCATTTCATTTCCCTTGCATGATTCAGGTATGCTTTCAGGTCTTGCAGGATGGTGGTGCCAGACAGATGATGCAGTTCCTTGTGCTCTGGAAAGAATATCCCCATGAATGACAGAGATAGCTGTCAGAAACAGGCTGACATTGTAAGATGCCATTGGGAGTCATCTTAGGATAATTTGAGATCTCTTTGTGGTATACCAGAAAACAATGTGAGTCAGTTAGGAAATTTAACGTCATGTTGGCTTGTTGCTATAGCTCAGCTGGTAAGAGCAACTGGGCAGAAACCAGGAGATCTGGTTCATATCCCGACTATGGCAGTCTGACTGTTTATGCCCAACTCTTGTTCTGCACATGGTTTGTGTGGGAAAAAAAAAATTAATTGACACTGTTTGACCTAAAAGAGAGTTAAACTATGTTGACTGGGACTTTAAATACTTAAGACATTGTAAGGTCACTGGGGTATCATCTCCAAATAATTTCAGATTTCCTTGTGGTTTACTGGAAAGAATACGAGTCAGTTGTAGAATTTAATGCCGCACTGTCATGCTACCATGGTAGCTCAGTTGGTACAAGCACCTGGGAGATCTGCAAATTAAATTGTGGCTATGGCATTGAATGTGCTTCTTCAGAAAAATTATTTTCTACTTTTATGCAATTCTGAGTCCCTTTACTCTTTATGCAGTGTCTGATATTCTACTAACAGAAAGTTAAGAAAACTTTAAAAATGAGCTATCCAATAACTGAATGGCAGGAAGACCCATGTTGTGATCAGTTATAATATATATTTTCTTGGAGTTAACAGACATCCCCCTTTACCTGGATATGTTCTCATTGTTAGTTTCATTAGGTGGGTTTTTGGGAGAATAGGGAAATATCCTGTTTTCTTTGAAGTTTGCTTCAATCTGAAATTCAATTATTCAACAGTTGAGTTGCCACCAGTTCTATCCATCAAAGCTAACAATGCCAAAGTGAAATCCCTGGGATTTGTGTCTTCTCTTTTGTCTCCATGATGCCACATTGGCACTGTAGGCTTTGATTTCAGAGAATTGTAAACAGCTGCTGGAGTTGCAGTGACTGCCATCATATAAGAGCCATTAGGTACTGAAATTAATTATTAGATTATGCAACTATGAATTTCCGTAACTTTCTTTAACTTTGCCTTCAGTTTCATGGTATTAAGAATTAAAGGGATGATTTTCATATTCCACTCTCAGTTGCTAGCTGCTTGTGAATCAAAACTATGTCAAAACATCTGTACACGTCAGGAAGAAATGACTCTAAAGAAGAATGTCTTATTCATGCACCTGAATATTCATTTCAGTTGCTAATAAATGTAAGGATTACTATCATAATTTTTGTGGCTGGTTTAAAGGAACATCATATTCAAATTATTAGAATATTTCAAAATTGACAACTGTTCTATAATAGTTAAGCCTTTATCTGAATGTAAATATGGTGGATAATTATTTCATTGAAATTGTCATTGTCATCTGGAAGCTCTTCAATACACTTGCAAGCACAACGTCAAGTACAAATTATTGAACCTTTATCTAAAATTGTGAACTTTTTTTTGCTAATAAGGATTAAAAACTTGATGATCTGGCTCAAACAGCTGAGGATACTCCATCCTTTCAGATACTCCAACATCATGACAGTTATAAATCAATGAACTGTACAAGAAAACTGCAGAGATTGTTAGTGTAAGATTCAAATACATTTAAACAAATGTCATACAGTCTCAATTAAAGAGAGACAATTGTTATTTTTGATTCTGCACTTACTACATTTATGTATTAATCAGTTTTAGATAAAATATCAACTTTTGATGCTGTAATAGCTGGTAGTAATTATGATTGTCAAATTATTTACAATTGTAATATAAAGTTTATGTTAAATCTCCTGAAATTCTAACAAAGATGATATAATTCCGAATGAGATATCTGAAATGTGCATTAGTTATGCGATACTCTTAGAAAAAGAGTTATTAATAAAGAAAATGTGTTGCTTTCTCCAGGGATAACATGGATTTACATTTTGGTAGAATGTTTGGAATCAGTAGGAAGTAAGGAAATAATGTTTTCACCACTTGATGAATAAACTAAATGAGAGACTAGTTGTGGGCTATCAGCTCATATTCTATACATGTAATTGCATTCAATATAAAATTGATGTAGAAATCACGTAAAATATTGATTAAATAAGTAGTATCAAAAATATATAATTATCTTTCTGTTTATATAGAATGGACTGAAATATAAAGGATTTTTGTGAATTTGTGGAGGTATAGTTGGGTGCAAAAAAGTGCCAATAGAATGAGCTGTGTGTTAAACTGCTAAGAATTTATGGCTCAACCTGGTCCTAACAAGAATGGTTTATGATTTTTTCACGATGGCAGATGTGCACTAGAGCACAGGATCTAAGGTAGTTTTAGATTCATAGAGAATTTATCATCTTTTTCCATAGTCTGAAAAGGTACAATCAGAATGAAAAAGTATGTAAGTGACATTGGGGTATACTGTCTCTACAGAAGTTAAGAACATCTTATATAATCTTGATCACTAAGGGCAATAATGTTTGGTTTTCTGTCCATATTGGTATACCAGTTTTTGCTGAAAATTGAGGCAGGATATGGAGATTTATAGCCACATAACCATGTGAGGAAACTGACTTCAGGAGAGTGTCTTAATTTTTTTCCCAAATACAGTTGTCTCATCTGATACCTTGGAACTAAAGAAAAAATTAAATGCCCAGAAATTTTAAAGCAGTTCACTTTCGAAACAGACATACAGATTGCCTTAATTCCTTAAACCTGAGTCTGCGAGGAAGAAACTAGCTGGTATAGATATAGTGGGGGTTATAAATGGATATAAAAACACTTAAAACATTTTCAAATGTTTTGTGGAAAACAATGAATGGATATACTTCCCTTGCTATATACAATTAGCAGCAGAAAGGTATCAGAAAACTACAAATTTTTTTCAGATTTAATTTCAATGTTCAAGAGAGGAATTGAAGAATTCAACACACAGAAATTGAAGCATTTAAAAATAGTGTACAACTTTATATGAATTCTCTTGGTGCTACAATCGAGGAACAAGAGCCACACCTACAACTTGAGCTGTCTGATCTACATGCCAATTCATTCCTATAGACTGGACTAGAAAAGAGACACCATTTTTTAAAACTGCTCTCCAGCAAAAAATACCTAAACTTAAAATAATTTGGAGTAAAAGTGACTTCAATGTTTGGGAGCACATACATATGGTAAAGGGTGTTTTCTTCATTGAAATTGATTAAAAACCAGTACGGAACCCAGCATGCAGATTTGTCTTTACTGCTTTTCTCAGGATGGCAATAACAGAGCTGATTGTGAATATTTGTTCATTGGTAGATGCAACTGACCGACCACAGTGCTGCCACTAAATTATCTTTTATAATTTTGTTTTGAGGTCGTCTCCTTAGTGCGGTGGCAGCGCAGCTGCTTACCAAGCGGGAGACCTGGGTTCGATCCCCAGTACCGGTGTGGGGATTTTTCCCCTGCTGGGAGACCTGGCCCGGGGTGCACTCAGCCTTGTAAGGTCCCTGGGGGGGCCAATTGAGGAGCTACTTGATGGATAAGTAGCGGCTTCATGTCATGAGGACCGCATTAACCGGCCAGGGGGACCCGAGGCGCTGACCACGTCTCACCCTCCAATACTGCAACCCATCCATGACGTCTGTAGTGGACCGAGATGAGGGACGCAGCGGCCGGGCGGTAGGCCAAAGTTCCCCGTGAGCTGACGTGCCATGGAGTTAATTTTGTTTTGACTGCAGGGTGCATCATCAGGAGATGGGAGAGATGCACACTCCCGAAACGTTGATGACTGTTCATCACTTACCTGGCTTGAAGCCCGAGAACGTCTAGAGTACATTATATTACAGTTTTTATAATGTAAGACCTTAGATGTAAACTTGTAGTTTCTCTTAATGTCATTTAGGTGATTGCCCAGTATAACCCTTCTGTTAAACCTTATGCAAACCTATAAATGTCCTCTTTTTTTAAGATTTCTGTCTGTTTAAGATTAAAGTAATAGTGAAGATAGTGGTGAATGAAGGATCCCCTGCAACTGGGGCTCCTGGGTGCTTCTACGTGACCTCTGAGAAGGAAGGTTTAGAAGAGAAGCACATAGGGCGACCATATTCAGCTGAAGATGAGTGCAAGTATGGACAGATTCCCTAACCTTTCCAAATCGAACAATCTGATGTTGCCAAGCCACCCAGGGTACCCCCCCAGGACATGCGCCTGAGAGCAGAGTAGGTGTAGCCTGCTGAACTGGTCCCGCCATGATTTCAGGGAAGGAATGTCTAATAAGTGCACATCCACCACTCAGCTGTAATGCGCCAAACACCCTTACCTGATCTTACAATCTTGAAAGAAATAATAAGGTAGTGATGGGTACAGGATATGATGGATAAAAAATTATGGTAGAGGGTGAACTAACCCAGAGTATGCCTATCAGCCCATGGTAACGAAAACTCCATGGGTTAGACTCTGGTTACAGTCTGGTAACCTAAGTTTTCTTAATGTAACACAGGCATTTTCTGAAAGAAAAATTATTCCTTGAAATACCCAACCAGCACTGCAAATTCACAGCATAAGATAAGTCAAATATATCCATGCATTAGCAGAAATGACTCCCCACTTCATTGTTTCTGCAATGATCTCCTTCACAGTCATCCTCATCTTATGGTAATTACTGTTGCACCACATTGCCAACTCTTGAGAAATGAAGTTTGCAATCTAATAATCATGAAAGCAAACATTTTGGGCACATGTGACACCACTTGATACAATACTAATACATCTACTTATGGGCTATGTTAAATTTGACCAAATTACACGTGTTGTGTATCACGTTACCTATGCGGTTGCTAGTAACAATTTTCTTCCTTTCTCTGTTTACCCTTATCATATGTAGGATTTGCACCCCCCAGGTATTACAAGCCAGTACCTTGGGGTCAGATGCCTGTTGAAAATAAGAGGCTCTAGATCAGAAAGAAGCTGAGAAGGGTGATTAGCCAGATGTCTGGTATGAAGGTGAGGAAGGGGATAGTGTGAAATGATGATATAATGGATAACAGAAAAGTTAATTATGGAAATATTGGTGGAATGAATGGCAGGGGAAACTGGAGAACCCAGAGACAAACCTCTCAGAAGCCACATTGTTCAAACAAATCCCACATGCAGTCCCCTGGCATTGAACCGAGGCCAGCTAGGTGAGAAGGGAGCAGTCTAACCACTTGGCCATGGCGCCACTGCTAGTAATAACTAAAATACAAGATTGAACTCCAAATAGTAAGCAGTGGTGTAGTGAGGTGGGAACAATGTGAACAATGACCAAGCATTTATGCTCAATGACCCCACTCTCTTGAATTTTAAATATTGTTAAATATTTTTATGAAGTGAATTTATTATGTTGATTTTATAAGCAATTACAAGTGCAATTAACATAAGTCCTTCACTCATAAAGGCTATTAAAAATAATAGTACAGAAAGCTTCCACTTCTGAAAAGGCTGTGCACCTTGCAGCAAGTTATAAGTTTACAACATATCCTCAGTACACATCAAGTGGTACTAAACAATCTGAAACTAATTAATAAATGTAATATAAATGTAATATAATACGTACCATATAGCAATATTTTGCTGAAACAGGAACAAAGCATTTGAAACTTTGAAATCAAGAACTGCTTAATATTTTATGTTGTATTTGTGATATATCTTGAATTGATTTTTTTTAATGATTACAAATAACATTTTGCACAATCATATGATAAAAGTGGCTGTTATTTTCAACATTCATATATACATTTAGAGGTTGCATAAGTGTTAACAGTTATTGGACAGTAAAGTAAGTGGTTTGTTAGTTCTGATATGTAACATAAGGTCCTAAATTAACTGACCATATGCTAAAACATTAATAATTGTATGTTTCTCAAGAAATGTTATAGCCAAAATGCAATAATTCTCTGACCCATTTGTGACATGAAAAATTGTACCTTTTAATTAATTTGATAATTTAGATCTTGTTACTGCAGCTATAAACAATGAGATGATATGTCCAAAATTCAATATTTTCAGGTTATGATCAATAAATGTGTTAACTGGAAAATAAGCTCTAGGGCTGAAACGAAATAGAAATTGAGAATAAAAAAAAAAAAAAAAGATGGAAAATGCAGAATTTTAGAGGCAATAAAATATCAAAAGAACTGAGAACAGAGAAAAATATATTTATGAGTGACATACAGAGTTTGCAGGGGAAGAAATATGTGACAGATCAAAAGAAGGGCAGAAAGGATGAAAGAACAAAGCTTAATATTGCTCATAATGATGAGGGTGATCAACCCAAAAGTTGGCTGTATTTGGGACAGCAATATGGGAGTGACAACAACCCGACTGCAGAGACTAGGCAGGAGGATGCTGCAGTGGTTTACTATTGCCTACCATGGGAGGGAGGTGAAGCAACATAACACCCAAACCTAAAAAGCAGTGGGGATGAATTCCGATCAGGAAAACATGCCTCCACCGGGAATTGAACCTGGGTCCCCTCTGCCAAAGATAGGCACACAAACATTGCACTATACAGACAGTCATTGTTCATAATAATGAAGAAAAAAATGTCATTTTCCCTTAATAGAACAGACAGCATTGAGACTGTATAGAGATTTCCAAAATGGCCAGCAAAACAGAAAACTATACTCTGTGGTATACCAAAATAGTAGGTGTTTCATGGAAGGTTACAAACAGCTGTCTCAATTATGTTACATTTTATTGCATTTTTTCCAAATTCACTTTCACCTTAAATTGTCATTTCAGTCAGTAATAAGAAATTGACAGGTAGAGCAAGAACGTGTGCTATCTCTCTCTCTCCCTCTCCCTCTCTCTCTGTGGTCTAGTGGTAACATGCTAGCCTCTGATTCCTAAGGTTGCAGGTTCAAATACGGCGGAAGGCTATGGATTTTTTCGGGTGTAAAAATCCTTGGCATGGCTTCCTTTGGAAGGAAACTAAAGCCGTTAGCCCCATGTTGTAAGTTTACGACGCATAAAAGAACCTCAAGCTTGATAAGGAGGGAAGAGACAAGTCTCTCCTTAAAACATGCACTGAACACCACAAATCATCTTGCCAGGCCTTACAGCCCTAAAAGACGAAAGAAAATGAGGGCCAGAAAAATTCCTGCTAGACACCTAAGCCACTCCACTTCCCTATCGACCTAGTAAAATTATAAAAATCCAACGTCAGAAAATCAAACCAGAGTGCTCCCGAATGTGAGTCTCAGACCCTACTGTCTAAAGTCTAAACCATCCCACTCTGCGCATTATCATCTTTGGGCGAGTTGTGGATGCTCTGCCTACGGGCAATTGGGATGGGCGCACAATTAGTCTAAAAATTATAATAACGTTTTCATATTATTCTAAATTCCTTAAATGTAACACCTGTATTTGGAACATGCAATGTAAATTCAGATGCTAGTGTTGCACGTGTCCACAGCAGTATGGCTCAGAACGCAAGCAGTATTTATGCACTAAAAAGTGTTTAATCAAAGTTTTTTTTTTACCCATACCAGGGTACGTACCGGTGCGTTACACGGCGCAGGGTGCAAAATACGACTTGACTAGGTTGACGACAGTGCACACTCCAACTTCTCGGTTTGTAGCAATAATGCTGTTTCTTTCCTTGCACCTGTCGCCCCAGTTCCGCCTCTCTCTCCCCCTTTCTCACCTTCCCCACATTCTTCCTCATTGCGATTTGCCCCGAACCGAGTCGATTCGGATCGTTACACTGTGCTTAGAACCTCTGCACGTCGGTTTACATGGGTGCGATTAATGCGTTTCTCTGACCTATTCAGGGGAAGAGAAGGCATTGCAGGTCTACTTCAGAACGAGATCATTGAAGACTACGGGAATTCCCAGAGTAGCAGATGGAATTATTCTCCAGGTCCACTACTTGTTACAGGTAATGAATGAGAAGTGAGAGACTATTGTAGATAGGTATTTAAGAACAGCCAGCCCGGAGTTTTGCTAAGCAATGAATGGCAAATTCTGGCACGCGTGCCACTAAGTGACCCGCGAACATGAACTATTTTAATTATTATTATTATTAAACTTTTATAGACTTATGCTTTTAACAAGGCTCATGTTAAATATGTATGTTGAGCAGGTCTTTATCGAAAGCGAAAGATAAAATAAGGCACGTCCTACTGCATGTATGCATTCTGCGCAGATATGTGTTTTCAGCAAACTCATATTCGTTGCGATAAACAGAATGCAAACGGTATTAGCGATCGAATTTTTCAAGAACTGTGGAAAACAGAATATAAAGTAATGGGGGAACAAGCGAGCAGGATGACTGAGGGAGTTTTGTCTGTAGGTCGCGGGTTCACTTCCTGTGGCCAAACTACCTGACTAATAGAACTTTTTCGGGGGTTTCCCCGGATCGCCAGGCGAATGCTGGGTTGGTGTCTTTATTCCCTGAATATCCTGTCACCCATGCCCTTTCCATTGTAATTTCATTCATCCTTTATTCCTTTGGTTTCCTTCAGGGCCGGAAGTGTCGGCGATGACGCTCGGCGTGCAGCGCAGCAGGGTAAAAGAATGTTCATTGTGATTATCTCCGTCCTCCAACTTCGGCTGGTTGCCGGGATGAGGACCCCTCTTGGCGGGGGCGCTGTACACTGTGTAGAGCGGGGGCCCCGTCTATCTGCCCGACTGTCGGGGTGCTTTAATCTGGAAATTGTAGGGACCCTGTCATTGCTGTGCCGTCGCTCCTGGTTCCGACCACCCGGTATATCCTCTCACCTCATCTCTCCCTCTTGGGGGCGCCCCCATGCAGGGCGTAGTTGCAATAATGTCAGGTTCGGTGCCGAGTCCCCTCCGACCATATCCTATTCTAAATGGGAAAAAGATTGATAAAGCAACTGTTTTGAGATGTTAGTGTCGTCCAGTTACGTCCTCAGAAACCATTCTCCCCCCCCCCTTTTTTTTTAATGTTTTACGCCTTTTAACCTGGTAGGTCATATCGGACGATGAGTGAAACTGGTGAAATGCTGCTCAAATGATCTCGGGGTCCATGGAGCTTAGAGTTACTCGATATTTGTATTCTCAGGATAAGGGAAAACCCCGAAAAAACCCTATCCGGGTAACTCACCCTAAGCGAGATTCGAACTCACCACCTGCTGAATGTGAAGCAGACACACTACCACCACACTACCCAGGCGGGCTACAAAAATTTTTGTTAATTGCCAAATACCTACAGTACAGAGTTCAGTACCAAAAAAGTCAGTGTGCATGAGAGACAAGTTATTTTGTAAGAAATACGGCTCAGGAAGACGTTTTGCACTAAACGTAAGAAAAGATAACCTGTGTTTAACTTGTAGTGCATTGGCTCTATTGCATTACTCAACATTATACATTAATAAACAGTTTTGTTGCATTTAATTCAATGGGGTTATTATATTCTTACAAAATGTCTAGGGTTAAAGCAAAATATACGTATAGTATTTTAACCCATTACGTTCTTAATAGCATTAATAAAATAATATCACAGAAAAACAATTCAATGTACTTACAAGTTTGAAGTTATATATGACTTTCTTGATAGTTGTTTAAATATAAATTAGCCGGTGCAGGAGCCGTGGTCGTTGGCGCGTTTGGGTTGACGCTCTGCCGCGAATCCCGCTATGGGCATGAATTTTCAGTGTTCCGTTCTATGTAAGTCAATCTCTCTCCTCTGATGGTCAATTAGGTTAATCCTGAAGGCCAAAAATGTGTGTGTGTGTGTGTGTGTGTGTGTGTGTGTGTGTGTGTGTGTGTGTATACAAGGTGGTTCACCTGTTCCTTATTCTCTGGTTTAATGCAACCCGCAGATTACAGTCTAACCTGAAAACATCGTTCCCGAGACCCTTCAGCTGCACAACATTATAGACTTTGGCGCTTTGGTTTGTAGTTTAACAGTAGCGTATTTTATTAACGCGCGGTGTAGCATGAGTTATAAGATGCTTTATTCAGGTTCAAAAAGTTGACAATTTTTTTCCCCGCTTTCTTTCTTCCTGATTTGGCAAAAAGCTAGATGGGTATTTCGGATAATACTACAGAACCAGACACATTTTCAGGGTATCTCTAAAACGAAAAATACACAAAATACCCAGACTGACGATCACAAACTGTGCCAAATACATAGGTATTCACCAATACTTTCAGTTGAAAAGAAAATTAGGTTTAATCCTCATAACTTAACAAATTTCTCAATATCCATTAGATAAAGTGTTTCTGACATGAAACTTAGTGATGAAACACTCTCTAACTACGAAGAACAACCGATAACATATTAGGAGTTCTAGCATTTTGAAATTGTTTTATTAACCTTATACGTTTTGAAAATTTTCTTCATTGTTTAAATGCTTACTGAGGTTTCTTTTTCAAAAGAATTAGAAAGAAAATTAAGGATCGAAGACTGAAGAACACGTAAAATGAACTTTCGTTTGTTATTCATTCTTATACCTTTTTGTTTACACCTAAAATTATTAGAGTGACAAACACTGAACTAACTTTGCACCTCGATGGATAATATATGGAGAAGAAGAAAAGTACACACAGACTGCGGGATTCCAACCGGTGATATGCTGGAGGTGATGAGGGAACATGAAATTAACCAGTTGAGCTACAATCTTTGGGAACACTTTCTGCGTTAAAACTTGTAGGTATAGTGTCACACATGGCTCCCTCTCCGCTTCTGATCTCTTTATAACTGTTGTGGACCCCTTTTTGTAGCGTAAGCCTTCATACATTATAATTTACGTTGCAGAACGTATGTCAGCGACCCTATTGACATGTACTGTAACAGGAGTTAATAAGCGCATGTTTTTGGAAAGGACGTACATTGCTGCTAAGGTCTACTTTCCGATGAAGAGCAGGTTAGATTTGCATGGTTACCAAACGGCCGACAAGCACGGTAATTTCGACCTTATCACTTTCAGAGTGTGAAGTGTTGCCTATCTCCAAAAATAATAAGGAACAGGTGAACCACCTTGTGTGTGTGTATATATATATATATATATATATATATATATATATATATATATAAATTATAGCCAGTAACCAATACAATTTAAATCAACACACCTACTTTAGTTGCCACAATAGGTGGCGATGATTCGCCGTCACTGTCCTAAGCAGTTGAGGAAATCAATGAATTTCGGAGTTGCAAACCCAGGATCTATCGCTGCGAACCACAAGAGCTACCACTTGATTATTTCTCTGGGTATGATACTTGATGCTAATTGAAACTACCAGGATATCCAGTTAGCGTAGCAGAAAATGTTCATATCAGTTGCCAGGATTTTTATGATGGCGAATGGTAGGAGACCAAAATCCGGTGTTCTTCGGTGCTTAAGTTGCCTGTATCAACAAAATTTCGGAAGAAAGTGTTTCAGCAGGCAACCTTTCTTTTTTGAGGATCGAAGCTACTACATCGAGCAGCAGTCTACAGTTTTCGCCATCAGATTAACTACTTGGAGTTACAACTTTTCTCCGCTTGCTGACGTTGCCAAGCTGAAGGGAATGATGAATACAGAAATCATGATTTTGGATAAAATACTTAAAAAACCAAACATCAAAAAGCGAAAAATATTTATGGACTATCACATCATCTCGGTTACTTCTGAAATAGTTAGGTAATCATAAAACCTTATAATTAGAGCTCTCCATTTTCAGCCTCTCTCACGGAATGTCTCTGCAATTTAGGCAAACAGAAGCAATTTATTTGTAATACAACCAAGTCAAATAAGCAGTAAGCTAATTATTCTCATGTTGTTCACAATTTAAGGAAATTAACAATAGCAAGTTACAGTTTAACCTGGACCTGTAGGAGAAGCGCAGCCCTTCATATAACTATAAAACCAGATATCCCGCCTCTGCGGTGTGGGGATAGCGCGTCTGCCTCAAATTCAATAGGTGCCAGGTTTGAATCTCGGTTAATGTGCGTAATCGAGGAGAGAGTCCGCCCCCCACCACCGTAGGTTTCCCTTATCCTAAAAAGACGAATGTCCGTTAACTTCAAGATCTACGAACTCTGGGCTCATTTGAGCATAATTTCATCCATTTTCATTCATTCATCGTCCGATATGGCCTACCAGGTTAAAGAACGAAAAGTTCTTTACATTAATGGAAGGTACAGTAATACCTTACAAGTGGGACCCAGAGTTTTAGGTTTTAACCTATTTTTCCTTCGCTATTTAATTAGCGAGTTTCAAGATATACATACATATATTCTGAAACTTATATATATTCGTTTTACAATTCCTGAAGCAGAATCAGCATACGTGAAATTCATTGTACTTAAAAGAACCTGAATGAAGGGCTGACACCTAAAATAATCTAAAGAACCTTCTTCAAATGAATAATGTTATTTTCCCATTGAAACTTGTCGAAAAAGTATTCCCAACACTACTATGAGCAGTAGGACGGTTAGTTCAGATGAATAAACGCAGCACGTTAATAGTTCAGCCAGCGCTACCATTAAAACAATAAGAACCTTCAGCAGCAAAATCAACAGATATGTAAACAATAACCTTATATTTGGTTAAACTATTTCTGTTGCCGAGAAATACAGTATTTGCTAATTCTAAGTCGTCATTTATTTGTTTTCTCAGAAGTTAGGCATTAGTATTCGTTCTGGAAAAAACTCGATGTAGTTGGAAAGTTTCATTTTGTAATGTCATGATAGCTCATTGGTTAAAAGCAACCGTATGGAAAGCTGGATATCCGTGCCCAAAGTCCAGCCATGACATTTAATTATTCGGCTGGCTCGACCATAAAAACGTCTGATACAGCTTATTAAAGACGAATTACCAGTAACCTCTTTTCCACCTGTGCCGACAGCTTTTCCGACAGCTGCCATTTACTATGCTGAGCACTTAAAAGGCATAACAAATGTTGTCAATGACTTTGATTGAAACAGAAGCCTCCTGCATCGCCAAGACCAAGAAATCGCGTGAGTGTCCCACTCTTGTCGCCTATCTTGTATATATTAGGATATTTTTGTTTTATACCAGAATCTATTCACCTGTTGGAAAGCGCAACCCTGCTAATCAATGATGCTCTAAATGTCATTGGCGATATATCTAGAACCACGGAGTTTCATATTCATCGAAGCTGCAGAAGATTCTTGAGCGCAATCATGGTTTTGAAGATGTGGAGTTTACACGGAAAAAAGTATACAGGAAAAAGGTATTCATAGAACCTGATGCATTAGCATATATACCGTACGCTTCAATGTCATTTTCCATTGAAAGAACTGTTTCTTCATACAAGAATGTGTTGCATGGCCATAGGAAAACATTTTGCCAGAAAATTTGCGTATGCTTGTAATTAGTTATCCACTGAAAAAAAAAATACAATAGAAACAGTAAAATCAATTTTCGTATGTTTTTTATGGATATCCTTGACTATATAAACTTTAGTAAAAAGGTTCATAAATATCATAAAAGTAAGAAAACCGGAAAATTGTTGGTGTTTGTAGGGATTCATGAAGCAAACCCTTAAAAAAAAAAATTAAAAAAACTATTTTAAGTGCACAACAAAACTAAAAATGAAGGCTACCTACAAATCAGGGCCTACATATAAGCAACGAATCTGAAGAATGGTATAATATAAACAAGTATGTAATGATCTCCATGATTCATGTGTATCTAACATTCTTAGGTGAGTTGTTGTGTAGCTTGTGCATGTGGGACATTTCTAGCGTGCTTATGTTCAATTTACTTACGAAATTCCATGCTGTGAAGTAGCTCCAAAGGAACCTTTTGGCAACATTCTTCACAAAATAATCATCACTCTGTGTGAAATCCATTTGAGTGTGGATATGGATGGTAGTGTAGAAATGGTGCGCCAGAATGCCAGCGTGTACAAGCGTTGCAATCATCGTTGTGCTCTTTTCGAACGTCGAACTTGAACTGTTAATCCGCAAGGCTTGCTCTTGACCTATTATGTCATTGGACAGTGACAAGAACGAACACAATAAAAAACTCACAAAGCCGTCTAGACAAAGGTTATCAATACCATGACACCATGACCGCAGTCAGAGCTTTATCTGAAGTTGCATAATACGTCTCAGAAATGAAATAGAAAAGTTATGAATCTCTCATTATTAATTATTCAGATCTCGCAGTTTTGTATGGATGAACCTGCCAGAAAAGAAAATTTAAAAAGTAACAAAGATGACGGGTGTGTATTAAAGTTTACCAAAAGTATGTATTTTTGGTCCATAATATGTTTCTGAATAAGGATATGTATAAAGTAGTTGCTTGAGTTCCATACGAGTATAAAAAAAATCTGATGTGCTCTATTCACATGACTTTCTCTACGTTTCTGTAACAAATTATTGTTAATAGGCTTATTCTTCTATTTAATGCTAAAACATTAGCAGAAACGGTCTTATTACTTAGTTCCTTTATAAGTAGAAGGGAAAAAAGGGAATAAACTAGGCTAAACCGTCTAAAGTGTAGTTGCTATGGGATTGAAATCCGTTTTATTATTATTATTATTATTATTATTATTATTATTATTATTATTATTATTATTATCGTGGCCAGGAGTTAACAAGCTCCCATATGATAAAATTTTAAGTATTTTAAAACTGAAATCAATAACAAGGAATATCTCGAAAACGGCCAACTCCACGAAAAAAAGTATGACAAATTGTGTGTTTTATTGTGATCTACATTTTTTGTATAGTACTTTTTTCTATGTCTTACGGTTTACTAGTTATGCAAAATTCAATAAAAACCTCCAGAATAAAGAGGCACTTAGAGGCTATTCCCAGAATATTCAAGATATACATTTATATGTTATTCACTAAGTCATTATCTCTAGTTTTCGGTATTTCACATTACAAGTTTTGGAGAAAAAATAAGTTTTCACTCTACGCCATTTTTGGGGAAAGTCCCCTGGACATTTTTGATAAAGACGCACTACTTAAAACAAAGCACACGTGCTATTTACTAGGCTCTTATTTTTTTTTATGCTGTTCACAATCATGCACTTACGCAAAAAAAAAAAAAAAAAAAAAAAAAAAACTTTGTCAAACGTTATTTTGGGATATGCAGTGCAGAATCCCAAAATCGAACCTACCCTTTGATAGCTTAATATAATATTTTGTACAATACAATACTTAGTCCCCGATAGATGAGATGTGTGGAAATTAAATATACCAGGTGGTCCAGGTGCGATAAAACAGGTGCAGCATTCAACGGGGCAATTGGAAGGAAACACAGGTCAGTGACAGGTGAACAAATAGCGTGAGCAACGTTTGTTGCTCACATTTTAAATATCAGCGAAAACGGTGACTAATCGAAAGGTAGAGTAAATGGTGATATACAAAAGACTTTGTTAACTGTTTACCACTTCAGTTACAGTGCTTCTATTTTTAGAGAGTAAATTCATAGACCAGTATGCATCAGTAGCTTGTTTTTTGATTTGCATACTCTGTTCTTATGTAACATTAAAGACTAGATCCACTGTAGGGTAAATAAAAACATTAAGGTACCGTAACAAAAACTATGCATGAGAGCACGCAATGTTTATTATTATTATTATTATGTTTATTATTATTATTATTTTTGTTGTTATTATTACTATTATTATTCTTAGAAGAATTAATCAAACCTGAAAACATTGTAACAAAGCAGATGCATACACTAGAGCAGTGATGTTTCGTTGTATTACTATCATTAATATTAAAGGTACGCTTAGCAGAATAAATCAAAACTTGAAAACATCGTAACGAAAAAAATACGAACACGAGAGCACATAGTGTTTCACTATTATTATTATTATTATTATTATTATTATTATTATTATTATTATTATTATTATTATTATTATTATCATCATCATCATCATCATCATCATTAACATTATTATGCAGAATACGCTTATCCGAATAAAAAAATTATGTGTTGCATTCACATGACTTTCTCTATCTGTTCTGCAAAAAAAAAAACTATTCCTACAAAACATTCTTCTTTCTACATCATGCTAAACGAGATAGATATTAACAACATTGATCTTACTACTTAGTTCCTTATAAGCGGAAGGGAAATAATGGAATACACCATGATAGAGTGATGGTCAAATATTTTAAAAGCCAGTTTATATGTAAACAATTGAAGTTCGGTTCGATTTGCATTCCCAGAAAAACAAAGGAGAAATGAAATGAAAAGTGACCCCGTTTGAAAAGATACATTGTTTAAAATTGAAACCTAAAACAACAAATATCTCGGAAACGGTCAATTCTACAATAAAAGTGTTTACGACAAACTGTGTGTTTTAACGAGATCTACATTTTTTGTGCAGTGAGTTTTTGTCTATCTCTTAAGGTTTACCGGTTATGTAAAAATTCAGCAAAATTCATTCAGAATGAACAGGTGTTCAGAAGCTATTCCCCGAAAATTCAAGATATACATTTTATTTGTGATGTAAATAGTTTTAATATACGATATTTAAACCAAAATCGTTTGAGCCATGTTTGAGAAAAACGAAATTTTCAAAAAAAGGGTTGTTTGGGCTGGGATTTTCTTGAAAATCTTCGTGTCTTATCCATGGAAGATACCAAACAAACACCAAGATGAGCTAAGCTGTCCACAGACACACATTGACCTTGTTCTAAAACGTCTTCCTTTGGACTCAGGGGACCTCAAAACATATTTCCGATGAAATCTCAGAATCGAATTTTTGGATGGAATACAATACCTACTATATACACTATGCACATTGTACGTGTAGAAAAAGTGAAAAACATGAAACGTAACAAAAGCTACATAACATGAAAGCATTATTACCTTTAATTTATGCTCACGCTGTTTGCTCACCTGCCACTGACCGGTGTTTGCTTCCAATTGTCCCATTGAATGCTACAACTCTCTTAGCGCACGAAGGGTTATCCGCAAACGTGAAATATGACAGTTGGCCCATCTGGTATCTACCTATTTTCTATACATTCAATGAAACTATAGTTCAGATCATATTTTAACTCACCCTATCGTAAATTAGTTGTAGGGCCTGATGTCCTTAATGAAATGGAAAATTAATCGGGAATACAGAGGAATTTTCCGCGCATGATTGAAGCATCTTCGGGGGCAATAAGAATGATATGTATGTGCCTATGCACTGTTTGAAGTTTAATTATTAGGAAATGAAAAGAAAAAAAAACTGTTGTGTTCCATTCACATGACTTTATTTATCTTGTCTGAAAACACACTGTTCTTACAAAATATTTATCAACATACTAATAATCAAAATAAACGTTACCAGAAATGGTTTTGTTACTTGGTTACTTATAAGTGAAAGGGAAATAAGAGAATATATTAGGCTAAAGCGACAGTCAAATGTTTTAAAAGCTGCCGCTATGCGGTTGTCACGGTCAGGAGCAAAACAAAAGAGCTGTGATACGGATGAGGAGTTCCCGGGTGGTTCTCATCCCGACAGCCAGCCGAAGTCGGGGAAGGAGAGAACCACAGTGGACATCCTTTTGCCCTGCCACGCCGCATCGAGCATTATCGTCCACACTCTCAACCCTGAAAGAAACCGATGAAATGAAGGATTGACATAACAGTGTAAACGACTTGAAGGGACAGTAAATTCGAGGGATGAAAGAAACCTACCCAGCATTCGCCTGGCGACCCCGGGAAACCCAGAAAATCCCATAGATCAGGTAGGCCAGCCACGGGGATTGAACCCACGAACTCCCGAATGCGGGCCACAGACAAAACCGCCTAAGCCTGCCCGTTCGGTATTTATGTGGATTCTCCTTTCATTAAATTAAAGTTGATATTTTCTCTCTCTCTCTCTCCCTCTCTCCCCCTCTCTCTAAAATAATAAACAGTCATGACCAAAATTACTGTCTTACAGCAATTTTAATAGTCTGTAATGCAAACTTTTATATACTTCTCTGGAAACATTTACCTGGTAATTCATATTTCCTCTGTGACTTTGTCAACGCTTTGTTTTTACAATAGCTGAATTTTGTTTGCTGTATCAGAAATTAGGAGGATAAATATGTGGACCCTTTGAAAATCATTATCAAACGATATTTTTGATGTGATAAATTATTAGGAGTAATTAACTTCATGCAAAATAATAATAATAATAATAATAATAATAATAATAATAATAATAATAATAATAATAATAATATGTAGTCACTGACTATTTTAAAATTAAAATGCTGTAACGGAAAAACATTAGAGTTAGTATCCACTTCCTCTTTATAATGTGGAGTACAGTGGAGTGGTGAAGACCGTCTGTGGCATCAAATGGTGAGAACAAAAATGAGGACGGCCTGAAGTAGGAAAGCATTGTTAACGTCAAATATTTGTAATACACTGCAGGCACAAAGGTGCGAGGAAAACAGGAAGGTCAAAGCAGCATTGATTTGCTCTGTATTGGTTGTAATTTTCGATAATGACGACCGTTTTGCCACCATTATATGCCCTTATATTCATATTTCTGGAATGAGCAAACATACAATAGCAGCCAGAAGTCAAATGTTATTTTACTCCAGCGAAGAATGGGGGCATATGCCTAAATTAAACTCGATGCCAATGATTGTAAATTCACATATATACGCTTATTGATGTTACACAAAATCTCAAGGAAGATCTATGCAGAGACACAACAATGCCAAAAAATAGAAACGAAAGGTTATACATGTTAAGAAAATTTCTGCACGATTTTTCTCGAAACACTGGTTTTGCAACACATTATTTTTTAATGTTTTACTTTCTCTAACACATATGTAAAATATACATAGTAGAAGGAGAAGGTATATTTTCCACCCCAAATTCGATACCGAGATTTCACGAAAATACATGTTTTGAGGACACATGAATCCAAAAAGGTATTTTTAGAAAAAGGTACTGTGTATCTCTGTGTGTAAGTTTATGTTCCTCTGTAGACAGCATAACTCAAAAACGAAAAGTCGGTTAAATACCAAACTTGGTGTTTAAGTTTAGCATTTTCCAAGGATGCGGCACGCAGATTTTCAGGAAAATCCCCCACCCCAAACTACCCTTTACATGGAGCAGCATTCGAAATTATCGACTTTAAAAAATGGTTCTAATGGTTTTAAATAAAATGTCCCATATTGAAGATATTTACGTGTCGAATAAAATGTAAATCCTGAATTTCTTGGAAATGGTCCCTGAAGTCCTCTTCATTTGGAATGTCTTTTGCATAAGTGGTAAGAGATAGACGATAACATACTACACAAAAATCCATATATCGTTAAAATACACAATTTACATCATATACAATTTTTTGTAGAACTAGCCTTTTCATAGATGTTCCCTGTGTAGGGACGGGGTCCCCGATCTGCCAGGGTGCTTCAATCTGGAAACTGAAGAGACCCTGCCACTGCTGTGCCGTCGCTTCTGGTTCCGGCCGCCCGGTGTGTGCTCTTACCTTAACCCTCCCTCTCGCGGGTGCCCCTTGTGAGACATAGGTACAATAAACATATTGGTTCCGTATCCTTATCCTGAAATGCGTAAATAATTATTCTCGGAGCCTGTAATATTGAGTGCTACTAAAATAAAGTATGACTCTTATATAGTAATTTTACTGTAGCACTATTAATCGCCGACGCATATGAGCAATACTTCTTATTATTAACAATGAAAAGTAAGCAATTAATTGAAACGCAAAATGACACATAAAATTACATTGTCAGGAAATGCAAAAAACGTGTAGCTTCTGAACCACTTGAGATAAAAATGTCAATCAAGTGTCCTTTTGTAGATTTAATAATCATAATTATTAATACCTGGTTACAATAAAAGGGATCGCTAGAACTATAACTATTCTAACAATATTTATTAGGGTCAGTAATGGTTGATATGAATTAAAGAAAACTGGAATGATCTCTTCCTTTTCGGGGGTTTGGATTAAATATGATTCTTCCTGGGAGCACATAATTTTAAACTTTGGATCGCATGCTCCATTTGTTTAATCACAAGATCCCTACATGTCATTTAGAACTCAAAAGAATAAAATACATCATTTGATATGCATACTTCATAATTTTACATTCTAGATCAGGATGAAGATACTGATGTTCAGTATCGTAGGATTTTTTGAAGCAGTGGAGGTTTCCTCAGACTTAAGCTTTATTGCCGGCTGTTGGCTGCCTGATGACACAATGTGCACTCCTAGACAAAATAGAGACAATACGGATAGATGTCGGCTGTTTATTGATATCATAGAATCAATTGAACAGGATGGAGCAGGCCCTGCTGACGTCATCCTCTGCACTCCTGAACAGGATTGGACCTGTTCGGATGGCTGCCGGCTAATTGAGACGGCTTCTAGTTACGTGAATATAATAGTTTCGTGTATCGGAGGGGTTGGGGGTTGATTGCTAGAGCCCATTTTGTTCTACATGCAGCACTAGATTTCTAAGTTGCTTGCTGGATAGGTCCAATGCTTGAAGTCTGTGTAATGGGCTGCCAGATTGAGCAGACACCTTACCAGGGACTTTTTGATTGCTTAATTCAAGGGTTCCTCCTGAATTTCTGGAAGAAAAAACACAAACGTTTCAGTATCTAGCTTTTCAGTTTTCATATATTATTATTACTATTATTATTATTATTATTATTGTTGTTGTTGTTGTTATTATTTCTATTATTATTCTAATTATTGTTAATGTAACTACTGCTGCTGCTGCCGCTGCCGCTGCCGCTACCGCTTACCGCCGCCGCCGCCGCCGCCACCGCCACCGCCACCGCCACCACCACCACCACTACCACTACCACTACCACTACCACTACCACTACTACTACTATTGGAGCTTATCTGCGACTTTCAGCATCATCTCTAGCAACTTATCCATCTGCAGCAGTCTGTCTGGAGCAGCATCGATGTCCTCTGAAGCTGCAGGCAACATGTGAGTTGGTTCAGACAAGAATTTTGGTGCAATGAGAGGCTCTTTGCTTCTCTGTTAAATTATATAAAATATCAGAGAAAGGTATTAATAAATAAATCTGTGTTTTATTTTACTAAAAATCTGTGCCTTTTTCTTACAACTAGATTTGTCTCACCAAATTTTACTTGATCTACTTAGTATATAGAGAAGGTATTGTAATCCACCCAAGAATTCGATACCGAGAGTTCACCAGAAATATATGTATTAGGGTCTCCTGAATAAAAAAAATAGCATTTTTAGGAAAAGGTCAGTGTTTGTGTCTGTTTGTCTGTATGTGGATACAGAGACGGATTTACGTATAGACACTGTAGGCACGGGTCATGGGGCGGGAGCTTTAGGGGCCGACATGTTCTGTATCATAATTTGTAATTTTAACAATTTGTTTACTTTTCAATTATTGAACATAAAACTTGACAAAAAACATGAAATTATTTTAGCGTGTGGACAATAATTGGCAATACTTGTTTCAAAAATCTACTACTAACTTACTGTCGGTTTCTGAGGCTAAATTCAACAAACACCTCCCGCCTAGGATCTTGGTTTAGTTTCACCACCTGAAAGAATAAAAATGCATAATTGAATTTAAACTATTTCATTGTCGTGCTCATAGCTCTTTTATTCTATAGTTCGCAAAATAAACCCCTATTGCTCAGTAGTAGTGGTTGTGTTACAGTTGAAGGCTTACTAACCGTGTGGCACTCTTGAAGTGGCTAGGTAGTGTTTTATTTATATATAGGCTACCCTTATAGCTCTAAGTATACATGTCACAGTATGATTATTCCTTTACCCTGTAGTTGACAATCGCGTAATCACGTTCGCATGCCACAAGTAGTAAAAGAGAACGTTAAACACTACCAAAAAAGAAAAACGGAATCGTATAAGTGACATTACCAATCTAACATAACTCAGAACGTTATGAGTGACAAAAGCTAACGCTCTAAACTAAGTGGGGCGGCATTTCGAAAATTAGCTAAGGAAAAGGAGATAGGGAAGCTAAAGTGCCAACAACGCTTGGTAGAGTAGACACGTTTTTCAAGAGAAATGTTGCTGGTTCTAGTTGAAGCTGTACTGATAAAACTAAAGCCGTGGTGTAAGATGTAGATCTAAATCCGAACGAAACAGTGATTCAAGATTAAAAACAAAAGGTTTCTGAATTTGAGATACACATAGGAATGTTTCTGGTTCTAGTTCAAGCTGTCCCGATAACACTAAATCCGTGGGGGAAGAAGTAAATCCAAATGCGAACGAAACATTGATTCAAGATGGGGAAAAAAGGTATCTGAATTTGAGATACACATAGACAAACCACATGTCGAGTCAGATGTTACAAGAAGCACCGGTAATAAGAACATTAACAACCTTGTTAGTCATGATCACTTGGATTGGTGCGTTTATGAGTCAACAATTGAATACCTCCCCAGAATTACGTTGCATAATCCGTTTGCTGTATTTTACAGGAGACAATAAAAACAATAGAATTCAGTATATAACCTTAAATGCAGAACAAAACTTATTTCATGTTATTAAATTACTACTATTTTATTAATATAGCAAGTCAACAGCTCACATAATAAACCATACATACCAGTATTATATCTCAAAATGATAAGAATGTTGCATATCCATATCCGGAGTTTAAAGCGTACTTGTATATGAATATTGTGATACTATCTACTTATAATAATAACAACATAATATTAGCACTGTATTCAGTTATATAAAACAACTCTGAAAACACTTATTAACTATATTGACTTTTTTATACTGACGTACTTTCAATAAACTGGACACACTACCAATAAATATTTTATATTCTTGCAGGTATCTATTTCAAGAACCAGAGTCTTTACACTTTTAAGTTTTGGTAGAGGCTTCTATATTGAGGTTCCAGATAGTCACACATGCCTATCAGATCAGCCTTCTTCTCCTTACTGATTGAAAGAGCATTTACATATGCTAGACGGAGTTGCTCGACTGGAATGATTTGAAGTGGCTCATAAGTATTCATTTTACCTTTGTCCCTTTTACACTTAGTTGTAACAAAGACACTCCAGTGCCCTAGTACATTGTGTCCCTTTCATAATTGAAGTATGTTGGGGTCGTCAGATGATATTCCGAGCCACCTACCTGATGTAATTTTGCAATCTGTATCTTTATCAGGCTTTCCCCCAGAACGGAAACATCTAAAAAAATGTACTCTATCCATTTCTTTAATAACAAATGAATTGTTTGAATGCGCTGACTCAATAACATATTTCCATTATTCAGGGACATATACAGAGCAAACTCTCTTCCTTTTCTCAACCAATGCAATGTTCCTTCACATGGCAGGAAAATATGTCCACTGGACAGGAACTTCTGATTCACTTCTATAAAATCTTCAGTACCACTAAATATTGGAGGAACACTACCACTCGCCAGTTGTTTTGTCCCACACAATGGTCGGACCAGAGTATGTTTTCTCTTCTACCCCGGAATCAATGTTTTGTAATTTTTACTATATTGGATGTGCAACATTTATATATGTACATCTTTTGCAGGCTTCTTCTCTGGTACTTAACGCTCTTTCGGGTACTATATTCATGATCACTATTCCTGAATGCTTTGTTTGTCACATTCTTCCAATTCTGTATATTTACAGTCCGACGCCCTCATTTATTTAAATAATTTACACAGCTCTGTAGTACAGAAATACTGTTTATGTCCACCATCTTTCTCAGCATATACAACGTCATTGTAGGTACTGCCTACTTCTGAGCATCATAGCATCCTCCATATGTAATGTTTCGGTAAATTTCCACTACAGCAGTGTCAGGAATGGAATATGCAACATTATTCTGCATTTAGCTCACTTTCGTAAAAAATGGATTATGAAACATTATTCTGGGGAGGTGTTTCATTGATATTCTTCTTCACCGTGGATTTAATCAAAATTGTAACAGTGATTCTTCTAACTCAGAAAGACTGATAGCCGATAAAAGCAGATATCTCAACAAAAATGTATTTTACCGTAATCTTTTGAAAGGTGAATCAACTTTGCGCGATTATTTGGTATATTCCTGTAGCACATGTGGCGTTTATTGTGCACCGGCTACACAGTGTGTAAGAAAAACCCCAATTGCAACTCTTGGCATTTCAGATTGGAAAAACATTTGTAGTATTGTAACAATGCCGTCCACGCGTGCGACCTTCTCTCACGTTCACTGAGGCACGCGCCTGCGAGACCTGGAATGTGAGATGTCGGAGTTGGAGACCATTGTAAACAATGCCGAAGTGCGCCGCGAATATAACCAGAACCTTCTAGAATGTGAGTCCCGTTGCTTCTCGAGTGTTCTGTTTCGAGAAATTTCCAGAAAGCTTCTGACGTAATTTCCCCTCAAAAAAGCAGGAAGAATTGCGTATGTGTTGTGTTGTTTTGTGGCTTTAACTGAGTCGTGAGTAACTGCAGTGAGCTTGTGCAATGGAGCGCGAACCACGGACGGCGTGCTGACATAAACTGTGAACTGTCTTACGTCGAGTGAACGTAATTGTTTATTTGTAAGTAATTGTTTAGTCAATACAGCCATTTGTTACAGAATTATATATCACCATGAAAAATCATTTGAACAGAGAAAAGAAATCTCTCAGAACAGTAAAAAGTCATTGTTGAAGCAGAAAAAATGTACTAAAATGGGTATTTCCAGTAGTGAAAAAGCTAACAAGTCTTGGCCTTCCTCTAAGTGCCTATGTTGAAAATTTCCATTCATTGCATAACGTTCAGTTTATGATGTCTCTTGACTTATTGCTGAGATCCTTTCCTCGCGAAGCACATTCGACGATATGGAAATCCAGGACAGGGACATGAAAGCTATATATCTTCAACAATTTGTAATGAAACAATAGAGCTGTTCTCTGAGCGAGTTAAAACAATTATCATCAATGGTATTAAACAGGTCAAACATTTCTCTATAATAGTAGATTCTAATGCAGATGTTTCACATATCGATAAGTTATTTTTCATATTAAAGTACGTTAACGAAAATGGGTAGCTTGTTGAGCGTTTCGTTTTGTCTTTGCCAACTGTTGGGCACAAGTCTGAAACCTAGCTGAAGCCATACTGAACGTCTTGTCTACATGTTACATTGACGTTACAGACTGTGTGGGCCAATCTTAGGATAATGCAAGCAATATGTCGGGATCCTACACAGGCACGTATTACAGAACGAAATCCGAAACCGCATTATGTGCCTTGTGTTGCAAATTCTTTTAATTTAGTTGGCAGTAGTGCTGCAAGCTGTTGTCAGGAGGCTTGCTCATTCTTCAATCTAGTGAAAAACATTTATAATTTTGGCGAAATAGTGTGTGAAATGAGCGTTTAGGGTTCAACGCCCGCTTTTACTACTTATGGCACCGCATGCGATGACACTGATGATACATGGAATGAAGATGAAGCACCTGTGGAATGTGATGGCTGAGGAAATCGGAGAATCCGAAGAAAACCTGCCCCTGCGCCGCTTTGTCCACCACAAATCTCACATGCAGTCGCTTGGGATCGAGCCCGTCTAGGTGAGAGGCGAGTGGTCTAAACACTTGGCCATGGCACGGCCGACAGTGTTCATAATCACAGTTTGGAATGGTATATTCCAGTGATTTTATAGTGTAAATGTTAAGTTGCAAAGTGTAAACCTAGATGTTGAAATAGTACATGGATTATACAAACCTTTTTCAGGATTCATCAGCTCTATTCGTGACATGTTCATCTATTATGGACAAAAATCAATTGAGTTGACTGATATGGACTATGAATGCACTTATAAACGATCAAGAAAACGTAGACTTGTGCCGATGAAGGAACAGACACCGAAGAAGTTCTGACTGGTAGGGAGAAATTTAGAGTCGAAACGTTTTTCCCAGTACAAGACAAGATGCACATTGAATTAGCTCGGAGAGAGGAAAGTCATAAAATGCTGTCAGACTCCTTCATAGTTTTCAGCAAACTTAAGGATTGTTCGGCGGAAGTTATTTCAGAACGCGCAACAATACTCCAAGTGTCATATGAAACAGATTTGGAACCAACTTTCCCAAGCGAATGTGTACACATTGCGGCACTTTTAAAGTCTTATAAGATTAGTGATGTATCAATCTAAATGAGTAACTTTCTACGAAAAGGGAGGTAAGAGGCCTTGTTTCCAAACATTGACATTGCTCTTAGAAAATTTTGGGTACGCCAACTACTCATGGTTCAGCAGAACGGTCATTTTTTAATCTTAAAAGGCTGAAGTCATACCTGCGTCTGAGAAGAGGCCGAATGCCTTGTCCATTCTTCACATCGAAGGCGAACTCCTGCCTGATGACCGTCTGAACTACGAAGATATGATCAACGAGTTTGCTATTGCGAAATCCAAAGGAAACTTTCGTGAGTGATGAGGGTATGTTCCCCTCCTTTTCTGTTTTTCTTCATGGAATATAGAGTCGTTTGTTTTTTTTATTAAAAGTTCATATTATATTCTTAATTCTTAGTTATTTTAAAACTATATACATAGATATTGGGTCGTCTCATTAGCGCTGTAGCAATTGTTGCCGCTTGCTAAGTGGGAAACCTGGGTTCGATTCCCAGTACCGGCGTGGGAATTTTCCCCCGCTGCAAGATTTGGAGCAGAGTGCACCTCGTGAGATCCCTGGGAGGCTACCAGATCATGAGGACCACATTAATCTGCCGGGGAGGGGGATTCGAAACGCTGAGCCCATCTCACCCTCCAATACTGCACCCCGTCTATGGACCCAGATGGGAGACGCAGCGGCCAGGCAGTAGGCCAAGGTTCCTTGTGAGCTATCGCACCACGGGGTTATTATTATACGTAGATATTAAAACTTATGCGCCTAGGGGCGCAAAAATGTAATTCAGACACTGTGTGGATAACATAGCTCAAAAACGAAAAGACCGTTGAATACCAAACTAATGTATTCCAGAGATAGCGACACAAAGATTTTCAGAGAAATCCCATATCTCAACTACCCTTTATAAGGAAAAAAACCCAAAATGATTTTTTTTTTTTTTTTTTACAAAAATGCCTAAAACAACTTTGATTAAAATACAGTGCGATATTTAGATGGCAAATAATAGTGTATATTTTAATGTTTTAAAAACCTCTTCATTCTGGACGAATATTGTAAAATTGGTAAACCATAAGAGAACGACGAAAAATTACTACTCAAGAATGTAGATCTCGTAAAAACACACAATATATGTCATATACATTTTTTTAGGGTTAACCATTTCCGATTTATTCTTTATTATTTGTTTCAATTTTAAAATGCTAACCCTTCTCAAGCAGAAAGTCACCTTTCGTTTAATTTGTTTTACTGCTGTACAAAGCGAACAGAACCTTAACTGATCACGTAACGGCCAGCTTTTAAAAGAGTTGACTATCGCGTTAGCCCAGCGTATCCCTTTATACCCCTTCTACTTAGAAGGAGGCAAGCAATAAAAAGATTTCTGCTATCTCGTTTAAAATTATGTAGATAAATAAAACTTTTGTAACCATAGTTTGTTTGTAGAACAGGTAGAAAAAGTCATGTGAATGGAATATATAAGATTTTTTTCTACTGGTAGGTTTAGTTTTGATGAACTTTGAGAAGTGCGGCTTATTCGAATTCTGTAACATGCATTAGCATTAACTCGTATGTTTTTTTTTTTTTTTTTTTTTTTTTTCCTTCTCGATTTTATAGAAATGCATGCTTAACTATTTACCATCGATATAATAGCCAGTTTGCAGGTCTTAAATTAGAACGTAGGGATCAGTTGCTCTTGCACTAGATGAAACTTTCCAGTATATCTTGGAGTTGCTCTTTGGTTAGAGCATTGTACTAAAGGTAGAAATACTTAGTAGTGTTCCAGCTCAGCAAGTACTCAAGGTCCACATTTTGTCTGTGTCATGTATGGCTCTAATGCTGTAATATGATCCAACCTCAATCTCCTGAACGAGAAGAGTTGGAAGGAAGGTTTTCTCTTGCTCCATTTTGTTGAGTTTATTCAACAAATTTTCAAAAAACATATAAAAACACGTGCACAGAATGTTTCACGATGATCGAGGAGGCCATCACTGCAGCAAAAAGAAAATAATTTCGTTCGCATATTATTTATGTTTGTATGCCTTAAATAAGGCATTAGAGCTGCAAGTTTTATTATATAATTGTTAAATAGTTCTCGCTGCTGTATTAGTTGCTAAAATTTAGTATTTTTGTGTGTAATTTAACGAACTTGTGTATCAGTACGACTGCCAAAGGGTAACCTAACCTTTAGGCATGAACACTAGCAGCAATAATGCTGTAGTTATTAACTGCCACAATATGCAGGGTCAAAACAACACAATGTGCTACATCTTCTGATCACATAGAAAGTGTAAGCACTCATAATATAAGTTCAGATTCACAAGCTTCAAATTCTAATTTAAGTTTATTTGCTAATATAAGCCACAGTCCAGGCAAACCATTGAAGATGCATAAATCAACAAACGAGATAAAGAAATCTAGTAAGCAGACTGCTAACGTTTCAAAGCTATCCATTTCCCAAGGACCTAAAGAGCTAACTTCGCTTAGCACATCTAATTACAGGAATGTAACTCTGTTAATTAACAATCGATCGTGCTCTGACACATTTATCCCTACAGTTCCTACTCAGAATCGTTTCCAATTCCTGGAAACCCAGGGGAATACTCAGAAAGCATAGAAGAACCGCGACAAACAACTCCTCCTTTATGTCTACGTGGCATTGAAAACCACCAAATTTTAGTTAAAGTTTTAGGCACACATACCAAATCCAGTTTTTACACTGAACTTAAAGGCTCTACTACTAAAACATATACATCCACCTCAGACATTTTAGGGCAAAAACGGCCTACTTTATCTCAATAAAACAACAGTACTTCACGTACAGAAATCCGACAGACAAGAAGATCTCTGTAACCATACGTAACCTTTCGTGCTCCTTTGGTGGTCTTGAAGTCACAGAAGTGCTGCAGGAACTAAACTATCCGGAACACAAAGCCACACATCTGTTTGGAAAACAGAAGCAACCTATTCCTTTGTGTGCAGTGGAGCTAGACAACAATGATGAGGGAAATTCTATCCTCAATCTTACACGCCTCCTTTATAGTGTAGTTAAAGTTGAATTACGGAGGCAGTTTAGGGATATACCCCAGTGCACACGGTGCCAAAATTGCGGACACACTAAAAATTATTGTCAACTACAGCTAAAAAGTGTACGATCCTCAAAGTTACATCACTATTCGGAACGTCCTAAACCCTGAAACAATGACGCCTAAATGCGTGAATTGTCTTGAAGATCACCCGGTCAACTTGCCAATGCTATCTGAATATTAAGGAACGTGCTTCCCTGTCTCCTAATTTCCAAAGAAAGCGGCAGAGCGCTGCATCTCAATCATATAATAATTCTTCGGATAACCATCCTCCTCTACCACAACAATCTAAAAATCGAAGTGCCCCACAAGCAAGCCAACAGAAACAAGGAGCTTCCAACCTTACACCGTCTTCGTCTACTTCGACACAACAAGGAACATGTGCAAACAAAACAGCGGCAATTAATGTCGGCACACAAAATAAACAGCAAGATGAATCAACTACACACTCAACAGAATCCTTTTTCACAATGTTGCTTTACCAAGTTGTACCATATATTGCTGCATTTGTTAAGTCACACCTGCCAAAAATTAAAGCACTTCTTATTTCTCTTTTGTCAACTGCTTTCCAAAATGGCAGCACGTAATGATGTATTCCTTCGTCACTTAACAATTTTAAACTGGAACGCTAACGGTCTTCGTTGTAAATGAAGCTCTTTAATCGTCTTCTTATCAAGCCACAACATAGACATAGCATGCACCACAGAAACTCACTTTATACCCAACGAAACATTTAATATCCCGGGCAATAAAATTTACCGAAAAGATAGAATTTCTGACAGAGCTGCTAGTGGAGTAGCTATATTAATCAAACTCAACATAGCGCATGATGAAATATTGCTTCCGAGCATTAAAGAATTAGAAATTATGGACATTAAAATTCAATCCAGCAACAACTGAAGTGACATCACTCTTCTTTGTGCTTAAAATCTCCATCATATTCACTGAATGTCTCTTATCTGTCATTACTCTTTCCTGATATTGATTCAACACTCTTATTAGGCGACCCAAGCTGTAAACACCATTGGACTGTAGAACTACCAATCCAAATGGACCTCTTCTTTATGACCGTATGCAGACAACAAGCGTACAGATCCTGGCACCAACGTATAATTCTTATAATCCAACAGTACCCCCTGAGATTGTCGACATAACATTACACAAAAACATGCATTTCCCAATTCTCAACACATCCTTGATTGCACTTGACTCAGACCATTACCCAGTTCTGGCTACGTTTCAATTACAGCCTTTTCCAACAGTCCATGCACCACACCTAATAAATGGATTTGTTAATTGGGAAATTTTTCAATTTAAATTGGACTCCGAATTAACCTCCGCATACCATTCTAGCAACACCAGAGGAAATTGATAACGCTGTCGAACATTTTACAGACACCATCTGCAGAAGCCGTAAAAAGTCAACAACACCCCTACTCCCGCCTGGTAGTGTGGTGGTGGCGTATCTGCCTCATATTCAACAGGTACTGAGTTCGATTCTCGCTTAGAGTGAGTAACCCGGATAAGATTTTTTCGGGGTTTTCCCTTATTCTGAGAAGATGAATGTCGAGTAACTTTAAGCTCCATGGACCCCGAGACCATTTGAGCATCATTTCACCAATTTCATTCATCTTCTGATATAACCAACCAGGTTAAAGGACGTTAAGCTACAAAAAAAAAAAAAAAAAAAAAAAAACTACATCGTCGAGGAGAATGTTTCTTTCTACCGTTAGATATTATCAAACTAATACAAAAAAAAACCATTCAAACTAGAGGAGAATGGAGACATGGCAGACAACCGTGGCAGCGAAGAAGACTCAATAGACTCATACGGATAGTTAGAGCTAAACTCGAACATCGTCGACTTAACTCGTATCAATCATGTTTATCCTCTCTTTCCACGTCAGATAACTCACTCTGGCAAGCGACCAGACGTATCCTACGAGAACCAACGTATCCTGCTCTCCTGTGGACACAGGTGTATACACCGACTCTTCATCTAAATGCAATGTTCTTGCTACCTACTATAAAGAAACAAAGTTGGCAATGATGGGAAAATAGCAGTTTTTGAAAATGAACTCAACGAATACATTCACTAAGCAACCGTCTCGAACAGATATCTAACACTTCTCCAAATGAATTGGCATTCTTCATTCAAAAAACTTCCAAACAAAAAACTTCAGGTCATGTTCTAATTCCTAATATTGTTCTAAACTATCCCACCAAGAAGGCACTTATACGACAAACTGAAATTTTTAACGCTCATTAAGGAGTGGTTACTTTGTTCGATCGTGAAAACCAAACCAAATTATCGTGTTTCGTAATCCAAAGAAGCCAAAATACTTGCCATCAAGCTATCGAAATTAGTCTGCTTCCTGTGTTATCAAAACTATTTGAAAAAGTTATACTTAAAAGGCTGTCATCCTACGTCTATGAAAATAATATAACTCCAGCATTTCAGTTTGATTTTCGTTCGCAACACTCAGCTGTTCATCAATTATTACGATTTACTGAATCCATTTTAAAAGCAACACGCTGTCGCTGTTTTTCTCCACGTAGCACAAGCTTTCGACACTGTTTGGCATCCTGATCTACTGTTAAAATTATATAGAATTGGTACTCCTAATTATTTAATTAAGATAATTCAAAGCTATCTCACACCGCCAATTTCTAGTGTGCATTTAAGGCTATACGTCAACTACTCGATCCATCACAGCGAGAGTACCACAAGGCCCAATTAAAGCATCGATTCTGTTTAACATATTCAACTTCAATCTCCCGAATATACCCCACATCTCTGCAGTTAAGTATGCAGATAATACAGCCATATTCTGTGCTCACAGTAATATAAATATAGCCAACAGTTAACTACAACCATCCCTATCTCTTCTAACTTGGGGTATTGTATTAAACACCGACAAAACCAAATGTAAAATATTCTCTCTAAAACTCTTCCACGATCCACCTTCATTATCTCTTTTTAAGCACACAACTTCACTGGCTTCCTTCAAAAACTGCAGTAAAATATCTTGGCTTATTACTTGATACAAACATTAAATTGAAATGCACGTATATCACAAAAAGTAATACTCGTCAGCATCAGATTAAAACAGCTGATTCCTCCAATTAATGGTCTTTCAAAGCTGGGCTTTGGATGCTCAATTCTTCTATATAAAACATTAATACGTCCACTTCTCTCGGATGATACTCCTATATGAAGCACAGCTAGCAAAACTAGCATTCATCGGTTAGAAGTCAAGTAAAAAATATGTGCCAAAACTGTTTGTTAAAGATCTGAATGGGTGATCTAATAGAAATGTGCGTGGTACTCACCAGTCATCATTCGTGAGAGGAATCACCAAATACTGTAGAGTTACGGTTTACGACTACACGGTTCCTCAAATTTTCCATCCCGAAAGATTCACGATTGTAACGAAGAAGTGCCTTGAATTTTGAAAATGATCGCTCCGCGTCACAAGAAGTAAGTCCAGCGTAATTATAACATGGAATGTCACTCACATCAATAATTTCTTCATGTTGACCATCCAACACATTTTAAATCTTACACATTGTGTTAAATCCACGTTATGTTAATTATTTTCGAAAACTTCCTTGCATTTTCTTTTTAAATTTTGTGATGCAGGACCAGAAAGAACATTCAGCTTTTTTTTTCTCCACATCCTGAGCTATTTGAACTGCTTAAAAACTGTTGGACTTCAATGACATTGAAGTTACGAATATTCATATTTTTCAGATGTTGAATTTGATTCCAGATTAGTGCAGTGAATTTAAGTTCCACAAATAAAGTTTAAACTTTGTTTTAGAATATGCCTACACAAGCAAATTTAGGTCTAAACGATAGCACTTCACCTAATGTTAAATCCGCTATTATTTTCGAACACTTCCTTGCATTTTTTCACAACACAATGAAAATTTAGAAGGCCCTGCTGAAGTACTTGGCACAGGATAATTAATAAAAAATTTTTTTTTTTTTTTTTTTTTTTTTTTTTTGTAAAGCGCGAAACAGCTGTCTTATGTTTGTTACCACTTAAATGTTGGTCTGCCGTAATCACTTTACCACATGACTGATAATACAGGATTTTGCCATTAGAACTTAAAATATCCTTAAATTCCGCAGCATAATGTTGCACACGATATCTTGCACTACCTTTCACTCTGGGAATGTTTAATCCACTGTGAAGTCGAAACTGTCGATAAGTAACTTCCCAACACAACTAGAAGGTTGTCTAAACTTTGCAGATTCACAAATGACAAATGAGTGACTCATTGACTATACAGTTTAGCAAGAATCAGCGTATATGTTAGCCTGGTTATGAAACGATAACAGGTGTTTATTTATTTCAAGCATATGGCAGTGGAGAAATTCCCGTTCTTATGTTGCTAGCTCATGTAACTAAGGAAAGCAGGTTGTTTATATTTTCTTCAAACTGAAGGATTACTATAGCTGATATATTAGTTCTTAAAATAATTAACAGCAAATTACGTCACCTGGAATGTGTGATTGAACATTACAGAAGTGGACATTACTTGTTAAAAATAATTCTACTGCTGCTGTTTTTTTGATTTTATGAAACTATGTGAAAACTATTTTTAAAAGGCCACCTTTGTGCGATTTTTGTGTAATTTATGTGATTACACGAAAAATATTTATTTACATACAAAGTCAGAAAATATGCATTTTTATGTGCAATAAAACTTAAAATGTTTGATCTGGTGTGCATTCCAAGAACATTAAAGTCAGTTTCAAGTTCATATTAGGACGCAAACAAAATATGTATTTACCTAAAAATCCGAGCCCTATTAATAATAATAGTAGTAATAGTAGTAATAATAGTAATAATAATAGTAATAATAATGATAATGGTAGTAATAATAATAGTAATAATAATGATATTAGTAATAATAGTACTAATAATAACAATAGTAATAATAGTAATAATAATAATGATAATAGTAATTACAGTTATAATAATAACAATAGTAATAGTAGTATTAATATTAATGATAATCATAATTATAATGATAATCATTATGATAATGATAAAAATAATAATAATAATAATAATAATGATAATAGTAATAATAATTATAATAATATTAATAGTAATAATAGTATTAATATTAATCATAATCATAATCATAATGATGCAAATAATGATAATGATAATAATGATGATGATGCTAATAATTATGTTAATAATGATAAGGATGATGATAATAATAATGATAATGATAATAATAGTAATACTAATATAAATAATACCAATACTAATCATAATAATGGTAATCATAATCATAGTTATAATGTTAATGATTATCATAATCATAAAGATAATGTTAATAATAAAAATAATCATAATGATAATCATAATGATAATGATGGTGATGATAATAACAACGATGATAATGATAACGATAACGACAACGATAGTAATAATAATAATAATAATAATAACAATAATAATAATAATAACAACAATAAGAAGAAGAAGTAACAATATGAAATAATAACAATAATAATTATGATAGTGGTAAATAATAATAAATAATAATATTAATAAATGATAATAATAAATAATAATAAATGATACTAAAGAATAATAATAAATAATAATTATAATAGTAATGATCATAACAATGATGATGATAATAATAATGATAATAATAATAATAATAAATAATATAAATAATAATCATCGTTGTTGTCGTAATAATAATAACAATAAGAAGAAGAAAAAGAAGAAGAAGGGTGATGTAGATGATGATAATAATAATAGTAATAATAATAAAATAATAATAGTAATAATAAATATAATAATATTGATAATCCTTATGATTATGTTAATGATAATGATACTGATACTGATGATGATGATGATCATAACAATAAAAAAGAACAACAACAAAAACAAAAACAACAATAACAATAAGCTCAATGATAATAATTATAATAATAATTATAATTACAATAATAATGACAATGCTTCTGATTATGATAATGATATTGATACTGATACTGATGATG